>CM059998.1:13023324-13623324 GCA_030463065.1 Aphidoletes aphidimyza | reverse complement strand
ACCGAAATACGAGATACAATCCACGATGGATATTACACACCCCACCACGGGGTCCTCACATCAGCAAAATTTCGCGTCGTTTTCAACGCATCAGCTAACACAACGACAAACTTGTCACTTAATGCAACTCAAATGGTTGGGGAAAAGTTGCAACAGGATCTATTTATCATCCTTATCAATTTTCGCAAGTATAGGTACGGTATCACAGCCGACATCGAGAAAATGTACAGACAGATTTTAGTACACCCTTCGGATAGGAAGTACCAGAAAATTCTGTGGAGAGAAAATCCACAAACACCCATAAGGACATATCAACTCAACACGGTCACGTACGGCCACGCCTGTGCACCCCACACAGCAATCCGCACATTAGTACAATGTGCAAACGACAATGAGGAACGATTTCCTCAGGGAGCAAGATTATTAAAAACATGCTTTTACGTTGATGATCTCCTCACAGGAGCCCACACATTTCAAGAGGCTCAGAAGATCAAAACTGAAGTAACCGCGATTCTTGAAAAGGGCAAATTCAATATAACGAAATGGAAGTCAAACGGACGCTTCCATGAAAAAATTCAACTAGGCAATCGAAATGCACCAGAAGAGCAATCATCAGTACTCGGACTGTGCTGGGATTTAATCACAGATAGTTTTATGTATAAATTACATGAAGAACCAGACGAAATGGCTAGAGACTATCAGTGGACCAAAAGACGCATCCTGTCAAAAATTGCAAGACTCTACGATCCGCACGGATATTTAGGACCCATAATCATGTCCGGAAAAATCATCATGCAAGAGCTCTGGGCAGCTAACCTGGAGTGGGATGAGAAGATAAGTGGCCCAATACACAAAAAATGGGAATTGTTCAACGCAGATCTGAAAACTATTAGAGAAATATCCATCAACAGATGGTTGGGAATTACTAACGAGACCAAAATACAGCTGTTGGCGTTCTGCGACGCCAGCCAGAGAGGATATGGCAGTGTCATTTACTGCCGAACCAGGGAAAAATAGGGATACAAAATGGAAATCATAGCATCGAAATCAAGGGTAGCTCCACTCAAGGCGAATACGATTCCACGATTGGAACTATGCGCCGCCAGTTTATTGGTTAATCTGGTAGAAGTGGTTATAAAAGCATTGCAAATTAAACGAACGCAATGTATTTGCTGGACGGACTCACAAATAGTCCTCCAATGGTTAAAGAAACCATCGACAACACTCAAAACTTATGTTGCCGATCGCGTGGCCAACATTCAAGAGAAAACCGAAGAACTCAATTTAGATTGGAGATGGGTTGCTGGCCAAGACAATCCAGCTGACCTTATTTCCAGAGGGACAACTTCAACAGAACTTAAAAATGAACGTAAATGGTGGAATGGTCCAGATTGGATTAAGGCTGAAGAGGACACATGGCCACAGCAACCGAAAGCTTTTAAAGAATCCACCATGCAAGAAGTTCAACACGAAACGAAAACAATTCATTTCACGACAAATTTAGAAACAGGATTGACCAAAGGTAAATGGTTCAAATACAATCCAGATAGACAAGAAACATTTCCTAATCCCGAAGCATATGGGGAATGGGAAAAACTGTTACAAACGACAGTTATGGTATTTAGAGCACGAAATAACTTTAAAAACCCAGCTAACAAGCAATTCGGTCGAATTACTAAGGGAAACTACGAGGAAGCAACTAATTTCCTCCTCAAACTGGACCAGGGAAATACATTCACAGACGAAATTCAGAAAGCAAAGGAAGACAACCGAGTCAAATTCTCAACACTCTCTTGATATGGGACAAAGAGATGCAATTACTACGAATCGATGGGAGAATCCGAAGTGAAAACGTTACAAGGGACGAGCAGTTCCCAATCGTACTTTCAAGGACCGGGAAATTGGCGCCACTACTCATACGAGACGCCCACCAGAAAACCGGACATGGAGGCAATTAGTTGGTCTTGAGATATTTAAGGAGCAAATATTGGATTACCGGAGCTAGGATCTTAATCAAATCTTTAATTCGAAACTGTCCAGTATGTTTCCGGCAACGGATGAATACCTCGGAACAATTAATGGCTTCTTTGCCAACCAGTAGGACAACACCTAGCCGACCCTTTTCAAAGGTTGGCATAGACTATGCAGGTCCAGTCACGATCCGATCAAGCCTGGGACGAGCACCGAAGCTCACCAAGGGATGGATCGCCGTTTTCGTTTGCCTAGCTACGAGAGCAATCCACTTGGAATTAGTCAGCAGCGCATCAACTGAGGCTTTTATTGCCGCACTGCGACGAATGATTGCTAGGCGAGGCATGATTAACGAAATTGTTTCCGAAAATGGAACAAATTTTGTTGGAGCTAACAACTACATCAAAAAATGTCTGTGCCCCATAGGAAACAACAATGATCGAGGCATGACTAGTTTCTTCAGCAATACAATCTTGAGACTCTCCGAGATAGTTCCTCCCCTCGAGGAGCCTGTGAACTTTCCCATGATCGTCTCGTAATTGATACCTTGACACGTCTCTTATAATTTTCACTCTTCGTTCCTCGTTGCGATTAGCAGGTTGATTTCGAATCACACCTGCATTACGCAGGGAACGTTGGAAATAATTATACGCAATGTATTGTATGATAAATGACATGGTTGAAGATTCACTTCAAAAAAAGGGGAAAAAACACTTTAACTTTGTACGCGCGCGGGAGGATGTTCGAACGACGAAGAACACTATAAGACTAAAATTATTTGAAAGAATTTGAAATCTAACAACTCAAAAAATTGTAACAACTAGTAAAATTAAGCGTGTCGAAAAGAAACACCTGGGTAAACTCGAGAATGGAACAACAACCACCAATGCTCTGTTCACGCTCCCGTTAAGTGCACAATCATGCTATATTTAAAAAAAGGGACCACCTGAATAAAAAAAGAGACAAAAAACAGCATGAGGTCCAAAAATGTAGCAATAACGAGTGCGTAAGCAGAGCTATGAAGCTGAAATATAGAATGAGAGAAAAATAACAATGATAAAAACAGCATGCAGAATTGCGCATTGCAAATTGCAATATTGACACTGCACATGAGAATTGTAGCAAAAAATGTGCAGTCAATTTTGTATAAAAGAACCTACGATTGGGTTCATAATTCAATTAGCCTTATCACTTCGACAAGAATTGAGTTTTGCCGTTCAAGCTTAACAGCGCGCCAGAACCTTTTCTTAAAACCTAAACAATAAAGCAATTTATCGAAAAGAATTGATCTTTGCCGTTCAAGCTATAACAATAGCGCGCCAAAGGCTTTCTTCAAATTGTACTCACCACTAAGCTAATTCAGAGAAATAAAAAACAAAGGAATTTAAATTCAAACATTGTAAATTTTATTTCTCAACCTTGGACAGAAGGTCCAAGTGATTGTTTACCGTAACACAACTATCTCATGCATCCAGTTTGGCTTCAGTGCTATCAGAGATTGGGCCAATACATAATCTGATTACAATGAAGAATTTGACGAAGCTGATGAATAAATTGGTCCTTTTTCATGCTCATGACATAAAAAACAAATAAATATTTCATAATCGTGGCAAATCTGGTGTGTTTAATTCATTTTTAGACTTTTTTTGTGTGATTTTTGGGGTGTCCATTAACCGGAGACATATTTTTTGTTGGCAAAAAAATATCACCTCAGATTTTTGACGATAGCTTTTTTTCCAAAAGTATTGAAAAAATGACCAAAATTTCAGAAAACTTATCTTAATCGCTTGTAATACGTTTCAGTTCGATTCTAATTTTGAATACAAATCCAATGATACCCATTCATCAAAATCGGTCAAAAGTTATGACATTATCAAAAACTTTACCCCCACCCCCTCAAAATGATGAAAAGGGGCGTTTGTTTGTCTGTTTGTACTTGTGAGATATTTCAACGATATTCGCTGGAGATATTAGGATTGTAAAACTAAGAATTTTTTGTTCCACAACTTTTCGATCTGGTGACCAGGGGGGTTTTTAAAATTGAAAAAAAAATTCCACTAGCGTATGTGTGAAACAACAAAGCATATATATTTCGGTTTGAAGTGAAAAAACATCCTAAAATTGACCAAAAATACCGTTTTTAATCCGAAAACATGATAAATAACGCCTAAAGTATCATTTAATTGTGATTATAGTACACTCTGGCTCAAAGGAGACAATAGTTCTTAAGATGTCAATGCTCAAAAAAATGTCATACAATACAATTAAAAACGTATGGAGAAGATCGTGTAATGATTGTAATCGTGCGTCTTGGAATAAGAGCCGTCAAAGAACATTAACGTATTTACCGCGCCAAGTGGTTTTTTATTTGATTTGAGTTTTCAAGTAGCTCGAGCTCGCGAAAAGACCCTTTTGAGGTTCTCAGAGTCAAAATCGGGTTTTTCTTTCCATTCAAATAAAAAATTATGGACGGAGGGCAATTTTCCAACGAAAAACACTGAAAAATTGATAGATTTTTTCTAGAAATTTAATCTATTTTCTCTTCTCCAATATGAACCGGCAATAACTTTGACAGTTTTTATGACAGCAGCTGGTTGTTTGATGTTTTATTTACTACTCGTCAGTAGAATTTTTGCCATGTCGAAATACACACCAATAGAGCGTTCTGATATCGTTGAGCTGTAAGTTGAAAATCGAAAGTCTCACCGAATAACAGCGCAGATGAATCACGGAAAGATGAAGCGTGCAGAGACGAAATATCACACACTCAGTTCTATGGCCGTCTCACTTGAATGAGAGACAAAACGTTTTCAAAACACCGAAAATCAGATCAATATTTTGACTACGAAGTTACATTGAAATGTTTGGCAAAAAAGCGTCAACTTACTTGTATCAATACAGAACGACTGTCGGTGCATTGATTCATTTCGATTGATTGTCGTGAAAATGGTAGTCGTTCTGTATTGATACAAGTGAGTTGACGCTTTTTTGCCAAACATTTCAATGTCACTTCGTATACGAACTGATTGTGTAATACCTTGTCTCTGCACTGCAGCAGCAAATCAGAATATTGATTTAAACAAAGAAAAGATGATTCTCTTTGATTGTTTAAGATTCTTTCCTGGTTTTCATATAAAATTAGTGAACAATCACACAAAAATGACTGAAAATCGCAAAAAATGGGATTATTTTGTGGGAATGACTAGTATATACTCCTAGAAAATGGTTAATTTTTCAACATAATTTTTAACATCGATACACCCTAATGATTATGCCACCAGAAACCGTACACGTCCAATCATAGCACCCATTTGCTCCGTTCTGGGCGAAAAAGCATTTATAGAGCATGTACCAGGCAGTTCACTGAAACATTGCCATCTATTACTAGTAAACAATCACTACAATCGTTCAAAAGTACTCAAACATCACTTATATGGGTTAGACACATGTTCAAAAACGCTATTCCGCACTATTCCTGCTAATCCACGAATCCATGAATTATATTGATAAAAGAACATACATGAAGAAAATTCGAACTAAACAGACGACGAAAACAACAACAATAACATTGTGACGCATTAAACTAAAAACGCTATTCCCACTATTCCTAATCCACGTTTCTCGCCCCTCGCATCACTTACTCGCTAACCCTATCACTCACCAAGCCGTGTCATAAATAATTCCAATCACGAAATTATAAAATGATGATATATATTTCCAAGAATAATTTGGTCCCAATATAGAAAATCGAGGGACTGGCCCAAAAGAATCTATACCATTCTAGGGGGTAATAACGAGACTGATATTCAGCATAAAATACACAGTGAAATAACACAAGCAGTTTGTTTGACGATCGATATAAGACTGACAATTTAGTAATGAATTCATTTGCTTAAATACTCATTACACTCTCCCTTGTTCGAATATTACAATTTTTTCTTTTAAATTGAGAACAATACAATATTTAAATACTGAGAGATATGATTGATTACGGCTCATAGGTGCGCAGAGGGGGGGTATTCCGGGTTTTCTCCCCCTCTGGAGAGCAAGTCTCCCTGATTTCCCCGGGTCTGGAAATTCATGAAATCTGGATCTACCCCGGTCCAGAAACCAATGAAATCCGGGTTCTGCCCCGGTCCACCCCGGTCTACAACGGTCTACTTCGGGCCGGACACCTATGGAATCCGGGATTTCCCATTTCACATACCAATTCCTGGCTAGAATTTTTTTTTTTTTGGTTGTTCTCCTTTTCCTACACATATCCTGTTTCGTATGTCAACCGGTTCAGAAAAAATGATGGAGTTGTTGACTTGGCCTGAGGCTTCGACGGCTTTTGTCACTTCGGATGAATGAGAACCTCCCATCGTGTTGCTTAAATTTGAATGAAACTTTCTTCGAACGAATTTGATTTGTTACTGATAATTTGTGCATTCGATTTCGGCTTTAAATACTAAAATTAAATTTGTTTCTTTTTTTTTGTGTGTGTGGTCGACACATTTGTGTGACCCTATTTCGCAATTCCAAATTGATTTATTAGCTGATTATGTTTTTCACCGCTCAAACCTTTTGTCAATATGTCAGCAATCATATTACTTGTATTGATGTAAATGAACTTAACAATGCCTAAGTTCACTTTCTCATGCAAAAACTGTTGTTTTACATGAATATGCTTGGTTCGTTGAGAAAATGCATTATTCACAGTCCGTCCAGCCGAAACTTTGTATTCAATTGTTATTTCACCCATTGAATCAATATTTTACAAATTAATATTGAATAATTTATCAAAAATTAAGGGAAGTGGTGTCGAAAAATGTATTGATGTTTATATTTTGGCTAAAATAGTGAGTTTTTTGATGGTTGAAAGTCATTAACACTAACATAAATACATACATACATAGTTTCAAACAATTTTTCTTATTTGAATTCAATAAAATCGTTTTTTTCCTTATTGCCATTATATGTTAATGTTAATGGTCTGCACCATACAGCGTTTCTTCGCCAGAGGTGGTTTATTATAAATTACAAAAATGTGTATAAAATTTGTAAAAATTTATTTATAACCAATGTTTGATAGCACCGATCAGTTAACCTATTTGCCAACCCTAACGGTTACGGAGCAAAACGCTGCGATTAACTGATTTCAAAATTGATTATTACATTTATTTTCTTGAAGTTTTAAAATATTCAATTAATCTCTTTTTTATGGTATCTGTGCTCACATTAAAATCAACTAAATATATATCACAATTGGGAATCTTTTTATCAGAAAATTCATTAAATGTATCAAGCATAAAATTCATTGGCTGATATTTTCTATAATTACACTTTTCCAATGGTACTATTAATAGATTATTATTGCGAGTTTGGTAATGAGGTAAACGAAATACGATATCTTCCAGTAAATGCCTAGATGATATTTCACCAATGATCAATTTGTGAATAAAAATCACTTGGGCCACCATTCTACGTTCTTCCAAAGTTATCAACTGAAGCAGCATCAGCCTATCTTCATACTTTGGTAGGTGAAACCTATATGGCCATTTTAATTTTCGAAGAGCATAAAGTAAAAATTGTTTCTGGATTGATTCGATTCTTTTGGTCTGTCCTTTCATGTATGGGTTCCAAACTTGCGATCCGTATTCAATTATTGGTAATACAAAGGTATAAAAGAGCAATCGGATAGTCCACGGATCCTTGAAATCACGACCAAATCTTTTGATCCAAGCTAGTCTTGATTTGGCTCTTGCTATGATGTATTCAATGTGTGATTTGAAATTGAGTTGACTGTCAAGAATAACTCCCAATTCTTTGATTTCGTTGACTCTCTGGATGATTTCGTCTCCAATGATATAGTTATGATCAATCATTGTACCCATTCGGTGGAACCTCATCAATTTGGTCTTCTTAACATTCAATCTAAGATCATTACGACTGAAAAAGATAGAAATGTTTTCTAAGTCATTTTGCAATTTCAAGCAATCGTTCTCAGACTCAATATGTTTGGACAGTCTAGCATCATCTGCAAATGAAAGTAATGTAGAGTCTTCAACATAATATGGTAATTCTATGATAAATAATAAAAATAGTGTGGCTCCAATTGGATAGCCCTGACCTGTACCAGATGTAACGTCAATTGGGATTGACTTCGTATTATCGATTTTTACTATTTGCTTTCTGCCATTTAGATAGGATTTAATCCATCTTAGAATCTCGTGGTTCAGACCCATGATATTGAGTTTGTGGATCAGTAGATCAGTATTTACGGAATCAAAAGCCTTTGCTAGATCAATATAGATTGCATCAGTTTGTGTATTTGTCGACAAGTTGTTCAATGTGGATGATGCAAATTCAACTAGTTTCGTAATTGTTGATCTTCCTTTTAAGAAACCGTGCTGACTATCATTAATGATGTTCTTAATGTGAAAATTCAAATGACCTGTTAATATTGAATCCAATATTTTTGCTGTTACGCATTGGAGTGCCACTCCTCTGTAATTACTAATATCATTTCTTGATCCACTTTTGAATATCGGCCTTACGAACGATGTTTTCCAACATTGTGGTACTTGCGCCGTTTTCATGGATTCACTGAGAATTAGTGTGATAGGTTTTACTAATGATTCTACACAATTTTTTATGAATAAGTTCGGAATTCCATCCGGGCCTGAAACCAAGTTATTTGGTAGGTTGTTGATTGCTTGCGTCACTGTTTCTTCAGTTATATCAATTTTTGGAATGTTACTGCATAGATTAATCAATTCGTTTCTGTGTTTGTTATTGGATTCAAACGTACGCACTGCATCTGGATTATATCTAGAGTAGGCAGTAGAGAAGAATTGGGCAAATAAATTAGCGATTTCTGATTCGTTGTTGGATTTTTGTCCATTATATTCCATGATATTTGGTAATTTATCATTTGATTTGTTCAAGTATTTTACGTGTTTGTAAAAGTTTAATGGCTCATCAGTTATCATTTGTTCCATTTCGATGGTATAATCGTTATATGACTTTCTGACACTTCGATTATATTCAGTCCGCTTAATTAAAAATTCTTTGTTTGCCTCCGTTGACCATTTTCTCCTGGATCGCAATTTATTCAGCCTATTTTTCAAATTAATAAGTTGTGGAGTGAACCATTTAGGGTGTGTTGAAGATTTGAGCTTCTTAACCTGAACATGTTTCTTGATATATATATAAAAATATGATAAACTCGATATGTTCGGAAATTTCCAAACAAAAATATTCGGATATAGATCCAACATTTTCGGAGGTGCCCAATTTTTTTTTCAAATATGCTTTTATGTTTTATACAAACTGTATGTATTTTGGAAGCAAGTTATGTGTAACTCAACATACGCCATACGTACGAATTAATTACTTTCTGTGTTTAAAATATTATTTTAAAAGATCGAATAACATTTCAAAGATTCTGTTTAGCTAAGGCACAAACCATACCTTTAAAAATTATAGCAGAGTGTATCATCAATGTTTTAATTTAAAGTTTTTAAGTGGTGCTCATTTAATGCGCGGGCCGGATAGGGTACAAAAATGGGAAAATAAGAGGATTGAGCGGGCCCGTTTGGGAGATATGGATGAAATTCCAAGATGGGTGATTTTACTATTTAGTGATAAATATACAACACATCTATTGAGAACCATATCTCCCAAATGGTGGGAGATATGATTTTTCTGTCTAGAGCAAAGTTGTAGATCTTGACATGGCAAAAAATATCCCCCAACACACGCAATTCCATGCACAAGTATTGAAGATATTATACCAACTGTGTATAATATACGGTATTAAACCACATTGGTATAAAGATGTATTGGTGCAAATGTCAAACTTTCTTTATGTAGTGTTTTGAACCGCCAAAAAATGTCAAACTTTGCCGTTGTCAAACCAATGGCTTCACGATACGTTCTTCATCTCACGCTTTTCTTCCATAGTTTTGGCACATAATTCTTTTAAATATTTCCTTCCGACTTCCAATGGAGTTGTCACAGGATGACATTCCTCCATTCCGAATTTTGTTAGCAGCGTCTTTACGTATTTTTCTTGATTTAGAGTAATCGTGTCGTGCTCTCGGTTTCTGGTGACGTTCATGCCTAGTATTGATGCAACATCACCCAAGTACTTCATTTTGAATTTTCTACTCAGGCACTCTCGCAGACGCTCCTCGATTTTCTTGTTATTGAACGCGATTATGAAATCATCCATATGAATCAACACAATCAGTATCGCTCCATTTGTTTTCAGGTAATACATGCATTGGTCGGCTGTTGATTTCGTTAAACCGAATTCCAATAATGCCAAATTTAGCGTCGCATTCCAGTTCCTGCCGGATTGTTTTAATCCGTATAATGATTTCCTGAGGCGACACACTCTCCCCGTTTTATCATCGAAGAATTCGGGTTGAGTCATGAAAATCTCTTCTTTAACATCGCCGTTTAAATATGCTGTCACAGCATCCATTTGTGTGACACATGAGTTCAAAATCGCAGCAATTGATAGGACGAAACGAATTGTGGTGAAACGAGCTTTATGCCGCAACACATTGCCAAATTCATCTGTTTTAACTGCAAAAACCCATTTGTTTCGGACTGCCTTTTTACCGGATGGTAAGTTCACCATGTCCCAGGTCTTGTTTTCTCTCAATGAGTTCAGCTCTTCTTGCATGGCGCTTCTCCAAATGTCGGCCTGTGGTCCATTCAAAGCCTCTTCTACAGTCGTCGGTACTACTGATATAAATGCAAAATGAGAATTGAAATAACCAAATGGATTGAAACCTCTTGTTGGCATTCAAGGTCCCTCTGGTGGTGCTGCACTGTCCCTGTATGTCGGGTCAGCGATTGTGTCATCCATAGGTTCGGATATAGTCTCGTTCAATACATCAATACGACTTTCATTTGGCGAAACCACAGTTTCATATGATGTTGTACTCGTCTCTGTCTCCGATTCACCTTCCACATTTGATTGTGTGGGCAATTGTTCATCTTCTTCAGTAGATTGTGTTGGCCCACCCTCCGACTCATGCTCCGACTCTTCATCAGTTGAATCCATAGCATTCACTCTCCCTGATTTAACTGATTCCGGAGACTCATCTATTTGAAAGAAAAACTCAATTGTTATCATTATTTATTTGCACCGCTGGACTTTCAGTTCCATTTATCTGCCTTTCAATCTCGGAAAACACCACTTCTCGACTCACAATAACCTTTTTTGTTTTGTTTTTATACAATTTGTAAGCTTTCGTGTTTTCAGGGAAACCAATGAAAATACACTCGACCGATTTTCGATCCAATTTGACACGCTTTTGGGCTGGAACCTCGCTCCACCCAAAGATCTATCGGACACCGGATCGCATACATCGCATTGGATAGTATTCATTATCTCGTTGGCGCGGTTGCCGTTATTCGGAAAAGGTGAACGCCCCATTTTACCATTTTTTGGTGCATGTTTTGCAATTCAGTGTGGCCGGCATGTGCAAGTCATCATAAATTTGTTTCAAAAATTTCATGTTGCTTATTCCAATGTGTCCCAACCGCTTGTGCCAGGTCGTCACGTCCGATTTTGCCACCGCAACAAATTCTCGACCTCGATTACAAGTGTCCAATTTAAACAAATTGTTTACAAGTGACGCAGTTGCAATAACATTATTTTTGTAGAGTAATTATTATCACAGTAATCAAAGAATATGGGCATATCTTATTGAATAGTTAGGGTGACAAACATTAAAAATGGAAACAAAAGTATACATTGAAAAGCTCAACAATAAAAACTACTTCAATTGGAAGTATAAAATGGAACTATTGATGATAAAAGAGAAAGTATGGCACACAATTTCGGATGCGCGACCAATAAACCCTGACGCTACTTGGAAAGCTGCCGATGGAACAGCGAGAGCTGTTTAATTGGGTTAAACATACAAGATAACCAACTTCAAAACGTACGTCAAACAACTGATGCGAAGAGTGCTTGGGATTCATTAAAAGCGGAGCATGAAAGTGGAACTTTAACGAGCAAATGCAGTTTAATTCGAAAAATATACGAGACGAAAATGCTTGAGGGACAGGATTTGGAACAGCATCTCGAAACATTAAACAGCACAATTCAACAATTAGTCGATATGGGAGAGAAATTCTCAGAAATTCACAAAGTCGGTGTTGTTTTGAGCAGTTTGCCATCAACATGGAGTACACTTGTTACAGCTTTAGAGGTGCGCAAAGAAAGTGATTTATCAATGACAATTGTACAGTCAGCGCTACTAGATGAAGAAATAAGAAGAAAAAGAAATGGAAACGACAAAGAAGAAACAGTTCTGAAAATTGGAAATAACAAGAAATTTTCAAAGAATTATCAAACCAAAATTGGAGAATCATCGACGGAGTATCAAAAACCAGCCATCTTCTGTTATTTTTGCAAAAAACGGAACCACATTATGCGGGATTGCAGAAAATTTAAGGAATACAGCAATAAAAATCGAGATAAAAATGAGGCAAATACGGTTGAAGAAGACGATTTGATTCTCGTTTTGAATGAAGAATCGTTATTTGGAATTGAATCAAATAATGAAAACGAATGGATTTTGGACTCTGGAGCCACGAGTCATATTTCATGCAATGAAAAATTCGATAGTTTTTCAGCTCGCCTGATGATGAAAGCATGGCTTTCGAAAACGTTTGCGAATAAAACGCAATTTTACACCAGAATAAGAAGTTTGTTTACTTATTTATATCATTTAATGACTGGTGTAGTAGTTCCACAAATAAAACATGGCAATGAAAAATTGTTTGACGAAATGATACCAATGGAAAACAAAACAGTCAAAGTCGCTAATGGTTTCAAAGTAGAAATTTTGGGCAAAGGAACTTGCAAAATTGAACTAAAAAATGATAAAGGAAAAGTGACGAAAGGAAAGCTTACAGATGTGTTGTTTGTACCAAAATTGAAAGGCAATTTTATTTCAATTCGCAAACTCAACAAAAATGGAATTCGCGTAAATTTTTATGACGAAAAGGCTGACTTGATCAAAAAGGGAAAAACGATTGCAACAGCTGCAATTTCACATGATTTGTTCAAATTAAATCAAGACCAAGTATACATGGTGAATAAGAACAGAGAACTTGTCAACAAAAAGGCATGTATCCATGAATTCCATCGTATATTCGGTAATCGGAACAACGAGTCAATCAAATGTATGATCAATGAAAAGCTAGTCACTGGAATTGAATTAAAAAGGTGTGAATGTGAATCTCAATGTGACATATGTATTCAATCAAAGTTAGCAAGAAAGTCATTTGTGAAAGAAAAACAGAAAACAAGTTCACAAACACTTGATCTAGTGCACACAGATCTATGTGGACCAATGAAAACGATGACACATTCAAACAAGCGTTATATCTTGACATTCATCGACGATTATTCACGTTACACAAGAATTTACTTGCTACACAGAAAATCCGAAACGAAAGAAAAAATGATCGAGTTTATTAAGCTCATGAAAAATCAAAGGGGCATCAAACCGAAAAAATTCAATTCCGATCGCGGCGGTGAATACGTAAATAAAATAATGAAAAGATATCTTGACAGTGAGGGAATCGAATACCAATATACATCTCCGTACACGCCACAATTGAATGGAGTGGCAGAAAGAAAAAATCGTTCACTAGTAGAAATGGTACGCTGTATGTTGAACGAGGCAAAGCTACCAAGAGTGTTGTGGGGAGAGGCAGTTACAACAGCAAATTATCTGCAGAATCGTTTGGTTACTTCTTTGATCAAGAAAACGCCCTATGAATTGTGGTATAACAAAAGACCACAAGTGAAAAGCTTAGCAACTTTCGGAAGTGAATGTTATGTGAAAATTCAAAAGCAACAACGTACGAAACTCGACGATTGTGCAAAACAAATGATTCTATTTGGCTTCGATGAAAATAATTGCAACATTTATCGGTGTTATGACAAGGAATCACAAAAAATTGTCATAAGCCGTGATGTGATTTTCAAGGTGGTAAATCAAAACATGAACAAAGGAACGGAGATTTGTTTTAGGGGTCCAGAAAATGATCCAACTCGTGTTGATTTACCTGAAGATAAAGACGACGGACTTAGCACCAATGGCTCAAGTTCAAGTGATAGTGAATCAGAATCAAACAGTTTGCCAACTAGCAATTCGAACGAAAGTGAACCTGTACCTGTACGTATTTCAACAAGAACAACGAAGGGAAAACCACCAAAACGATTTGGATATGATGAAAATTATCGAATAAATGCAGTCATTGAACCAAGGAATTTCAACGAGGTCTTGATGAGTCCTGAAAAAGAAAAATGGATTCAAGCAATGGAAGAAGAGATGAATTCATTACTAAAAAACGAAACATGGATCATTTGCGATTTACCGAAAAATCGAAAGGCAGTTGGATGCAAATGGATATCTAAAGCCAAACTAAATCAAAACGGGGAAATCGAACGCTATAAAGCTCGTCTTGTTGCTCAAGGTTTTTCGCAGAAATTCGGAGTAGATTTCGATGAGGTATTCGCACCTGTCGTTAAGCAATGTTATTATCACTGCGAATGTTATTATCAATTTCATCACGAGAAAATTTAAAAGTTCATCAATTTGATGTAAAAACGGCATTTCTAAATGGTGTCATCAATGAGGAAATATACATGAAACAGCCACCTGGGTTTGAAGCGGAGGGGAAAGAGGGGCAAGTTTGCTTACTCAAACGCAGTCTATATAGATTGAAACAAGCAGCAAAAAGTTGGAACGACGCTATCAATGAAGTGTTGATTTTATTTGGATTCAAACGATGTGAATCGGATAGCTGTTTGTACTTCAAACGTTTAAAAAATAATGATTGGTGCATTTTACTAGTATACGTCGATAACTTACTAGTAATAAGCTCAAATGAAGCATTCGTAAAGACAGTTGAAAGAGATATTTCATCAGCATTTGAAATTCGAAATTTGGGAGAAGTGAAACATTATCTAGGCATTGAAATCAAATCAGAAAATGGGATTTACAGCATCACTCAAGAAAAATATATTAATAAGATTGTGAGAGAATTCGGCTTAGAGGATGCAAAAATCTCAAAGATTCCATTGGATTCCGGCTATGAGAAGATTCAAATTGAAAATCAAGAATACTTACCATCAAATGAGGAATACCAAAAACTAATTGGATCGTTATTATTCATTTCACTCAATTCTCGTCCAGACATAACAGCAAGTGTAGCTATTTTGTCACAAAAAATAAGCAAACCAACAAAATATGACTGGAATGAATTGAAACGAGTAGTGCGATATTTAGCAGGAACGGCAAATTATCGACTCAATTTAGCTACGAAAAATGAGAGTGATTTGATCGGCTACGCGGACGCAAATTGGGCAGAGAATCGTGATGATCGCAAATCAAACAGCGGTTTTGTGTTCAAATTGAATGGCGGTGTTGTGAGCTGGTGTAGCAAAAAACAAAACTGTGTTGCTTTATCATCAACAGAAGCTGAGCTCATCGCGCTAGCAGAAGCAACAAAAGAATTAATTTGGATTAAGCAACTACTGAGGGAAATCGGTCAGGAAATCAATAAACCAATCACAATTTTCGAGGACAACCAGAGCTGCAGAAACAAAATTATAAACGGAAATGCTTCAAATCGAACCAAACATATAGATGTTAGATATCATTTCGTCAAGGATTACATTAAAAAGAATCTAATTTCTTGTTTGTTCTGTCCATCTGAAGACATGATCGCGGACATTTTTACAAAGCCATTACAACGAGTAAAATTTGAAAAATTCCGAAATTTAATGGGAATTAATAATTAAGGGAGAGAATGTAGAGTAATTATTATCACAGTAATCAAAGAATTACTAATCATTCAAGTTCTGATATAAATAGGAGTCTAATAGATGAAACATTGTCAGTCTTAAAACATCTTTCAATAAATACAGTACAAACTATTTCCGACTATTTCAATAATTTTTTTGATCAGTGATTTTGCAACCAAACTTGTTGAATATTACCACGTAATCATTTTTCACAAGCTGGCTCACAGATAGCAAGTTGGCACAAATTTCAGGTATACACTGTACATTTTTAATTTCAATTTTGGTCTCGCCGTCGCTTGTTTTGATCCACTCCTTTATATCGCCCGTGCATTCAACTTTTATCGTGTGGTTATTAGCCACAACGACCTCGTTTTTTTCTGGACTTCGTACATTCTTCATTTTTTCGGAAAATTCCAACTTCGAAAATTACATCTTCGAAAATTACATGTTCGAAAATTACATGTTCGAAAATTGAATGTTCGAAAATTAAATCTTCGAAAAATTCGATCTTCGAAAATTACATGTTCGAACGATTAAATCCATGTTCGAAAATCTCATCTTCAAAAATTACATGTTCGAAAAATTCGATCTTCGAAAATTACATGTTCGAACGATTAAATCCATGTTCGAAAATCTCATCTTCAAAAATTACATGTTCGGAAATTACATGTTCGAAAATTACATCTTCGAAAATTACACCTTCGAAAATTACACCTTCGAAAATTACATCTTCGAAAATTGCCATCTTGGTCGACCATGGTCCATTGAGGTCTACCACGGTCGCCAAAACATTACTGGCATGATTTGATAGTGTCAACCTGTCAACTCTGACACACGTATAGCCAAAACTGAATTTTTGGGAAAAATGAAGATTGAAATTCCAACTTTTATAACTTGAGAATGGTTGATCCGAGTTTGATAGTTGAACCCTCGTTGGATAGGTATTGAGGTGTACTACCAAAGTGTAATTTTTCAGAATTTACGGTAATGGGTACGGGGGTCAAAATGACGAAAAACCAAAAAAATCGATTTTCGATTTTTCAGTTTTTTCGATGTGGTGACCAAACCTGATTACAGATTTCTTTCATACTGAGAACTGCCGTTCTCCGTGATTGCTCGAAAATGACAATATCTCCCAATTTTATGAAAAACGCTCAAGTAAAACACATTCCAATATGTCAATAAATGTATTTCCACACCACAATATTCCACCAATTTGTTCTCAGAAATTTCTGGTGAATTCTGGTGCATTTTTTGGTATCATAATGTCAAAATTCACACATACAAACGCAAGTGCCGCAAATCAGTAGCAATATACATAGAAGTCTCCACTGTTACTACTAGTGGTGCTCTTCACACTTATGAAAAACTGCTATTATAGTGGCGCTCTTCACAACTGTGTGTGCAGGCAGTCACGATATCACTAAGATTCGTCAGATTCATAAATATTCAATGATATGAACTGAATTCACTGAATTCAACATAGACAATTATGGTGATTTTTTGTGAATATGAGTGAATTGGAACTTTTTTTTTATTTTAAATAGATTCCTTGAATATGTGTGCATATTATGAATAAAATGAATGTTATTACCCCTAGATACCATTAATATTAGAATAAGAAAAAAAACAAAAGCTTTGTAAAATTGTTGAAAAAATCGGAGTTTTTACGAAGACAAATGTTCTCCTTTTGCCCGTAATTGATCTAAATAAATAAATAAAAAAATAAAAAAATAAAAAAAATCAATTTATTGGATCGTATCAGAGGTGGCATACGGACACGGACGTCCGAGCCAAATTGTTAATTTCGTCTGTTCGACCGTTCACTCGGACGGACGGACGGACAACTCGGACAGCCCGAGTGCTCGGACACTCTTTGGCTCGGACGAGTCCGAGCCACTCGAACTGTACGAATGACTCAAAAATTCTAAAGTTGGTTTTCTACAAATTATATAATTTTTTAAAAAAAGAATAAAAATGTATTATTTGTAGAAAATCACTGAATTTTTTATTATTCAGTTTAATTAAATACTTAACAAATTAACGGAAATTAAATGATTTGCACTGTTCACACATGCGGTGTTGATGCGCATCTGTGTGTGGCGAAAATATTGATCACATATTGACCGCATCCTTTTCATTTCATGATGTTTTTTTTAATGTGGTTTTCAAAAGATTTTTTGATATTTTGATAGAAAAGATAGATGTTTTGAAAAAAGTTTCAATAAAAAAACAACAAAGAAATTCAATAAATAGACGAATTTGAAGGTCTACTAATAATAATTGCGGCTCAACTGATTTTCAAGCAAGGAAAATTTGGCAAAAAAAAGAACGATTTTCCCCTTTATCTAGAGGTGAAATTTTCCTTATTAGGAGGTTATTTTGAGGAAAAACTTCAATAGCCAATTTTTTCTGAAAATTCGTTTTTTCTCTTAAAGAGATGTTCCACTATTGAGGGGTTTGACTGTACAAAACAAATCATAATGTCAATCCAAAATCCCATTGAAATTGTGTTGTAATTGAAGATTTTGAAGACAAAACTTGTCAAGTTTTCAGCAAATTAGAGCTATATGGGGGTTATACGTTACCATGATTGAAATCTTTTTATGTGATGCCTCTGAACTCTTTGAATCCCTTCGAACCACCAAAATATAAGAAAATGTTCAAAAAAATTCCTCAAAAGTCCACTGAGAATCATCTGATTCAACGAAATCGAAAGAAATTTTGAACGAAAATTTGAAATCGGACAATTTGATGTATTTTACTGATTGAAATCTATTGATATGATGCCACTGAACATTTTGAATTCATTTTAACGATCAAAATACCAGAAAATAATCAAAAATGGCCGTATCGAACAGGGTGGAAGGAAAAATTCGATTTTTTACTCATTTTTTTTAATCTTCACATTTCGCTCATTCAAATGGTATTATAACATTCAGGGCTTCATTTTAAACTCACACAATTCATCGATATATGAGAAATGAATTCATTTTGATTATTTCACTGAATTTTTTTTCAAATTTTCACATTTTACACATTCAAATACGTCTGGCTTATGTTGAAGTTAATGAAAATTTCGATTTTTTTCATATGAACATTTGGAATGCATTATTCTGATGCTTTTTAATGATCGGAATCAGTTTGTGTGGTGTCACACGGGCTGATTCGCTTCACCCTCCTCTAACGTTTGGATTCGTTTTTCGTCGTATAAATGTCACTTTTATTGTTTCATTTCATAGAACTAATGTATATTAGTTTCCGTTTCAAAACCCATTCTATCTAGTGTAAGCTGGGTCTCAGAAAAGTTGAGGACCTAAAAAAAGGTCCTCAACTCCGAAAATTCATAGAGGGTCCACGAATTCACAGGGGGTCCGAAAA
Organism: Aphidoletes aphidimyza; assembly: GCA_030463065.1. Taxonomy (NCBI): domain Eukaryota; kingdom Metazoa; phylum Arthropoda; class Insecta; order Diptera; family Cecidomyiidae; genus Aphidoletes; species Aphidoletes aphidimyza. The sequence goes on along the minus strand of CM059998.1, from coordinate 13,604,141 downwards.
GTTAAGGGTGGGGGGGGGTCATCTGAGACCTTGGAGGCTATGTCAGAACCTATGGCTCTGATGCCAATTGATCAAAAAGTGCAATGTGAATACACACCAATGGCTTCAGTCCAATATTTCAAAGTTAAATTTCATTCAGTTTAATAAAATCATCATTGATGATGCTGATAAAGAGAATTAATGGTTTTCATAGTTTTTGATATCGCTGTAAGCAAATGTGTATAAATACACAATAAATTTTGAAAATCTATAAAAAAAATTCGTTGAAATTTAACAATTTGTTGCATTTTTTCCTGATATTTAACAACAATTTTGGCCCATTCTATTCGCGCGACTAGATGGCCACAGTAGTAAATTCTTGATGGAACATTTATTCGGAATTTCGGGAATATTTTCACAATTTGGTGTTTGTAGACCTAAATTCTTGGTCAAAATTAGTTTTTCAAAAGGGGTTTTGAAGTTCTTTACTCCCTCTCCAATTCACGTAGCCAAATAATTGAATAAATTAATATTGTGCTTATATAAAGTCAAGAAATTCGAATTTCATTGAAAATGGGAACTCATATAAAAAATCGTGTATCCTGGAGCAAGGTATACTTACACTGTGGGTCAGTAGTTCAGTGCGGTGTAGGGTATGTTCAAGAAAATTGTGCACCGACTCACTAGTTTCAACTTTGCTGAAGACAGCAAAGAGAAATCTTGAGACGTTTGACTATCACAGGTCATCATGCATTGGGAAATGTTTTTTAAAAAAAGAGCATCGTTTGTATTGCGCCATTCATGTAGAAAATATAGGATTATTCCAAACTGTAGTAAATATGTATTGATTTACACCAATTTGGGAGTAAACATTCAGTATCTCTTTATCCGCGTGGATGGTACAACGCAAGGTTTAAAATAGTGGGATGCTCTAGCTCGTTTGGGATTTTTTGTTGTATACACAATTTGAGTACAGGTTACAATATTGTATCCGTTTAAAGTAAGTTTATTATATGTTTTATTATCCTTTCTTCTATATATCTCACAACGGATACCAGATATTATCCGCAATAATACACCACCCGTAAGCATATTATCGATAGTCGTGGATACCTTTGCAACATCCATCAATGCAACGGCAGATAGAATTCGATTACCGTAATAATGCCCGTTCCAAGTGCTTTATCCGGATAAAGTTGTTCAGGCTAACTGTTATCCGGGCCTAAACTAGACACGATACAACAAAAATTCACTTTCATTTTATCCTGGGATAAAATACATTTTTTGATACCGCGACAACAAAAATATATATTTTAACAAACTTCAAAAGCCAAATCTCATAATTTTCATAGACAAAAACACTTCCAAATGCATTTTTTCATATCTCGTATAGTTTAGGCTCGGATAACAGTTAGCCTGAACAACTTTATCCGGATAACTTTTTATCCTGGCATAAAATACATTTTTTGATATCTGGAGAGCAAAAATATATATTTTAACAAACTTCAAAAGCCAAATCTCATATTTTTCATAGACAAAAAAACTTGAAAGTGAATTTTTGTTGTATCATGTCTAGTTTGGGATCGAATATAAAGTTATCCTGAATAAAAGATAAAGCACTTGGAACGGGCATAATTATCTAAATATAAACCGTTTCAATCTTCATTATGGGATATATAAAATGACTACTCGGATATATTTGTAGGCAAAACTTGGAAAACAGATCACTTTTTTCGGCCATTTTTCACTTTAACCATAATAAAAAATTTTAAATCATCCAGAAAAAGGACTTGATTTATGTTAATATCATTTATTGTGATCCCGAAATTGAATATAAAGTGAATGTAAATCTCAATAATCATATTTTGAATGACTTTTATTGCACACTTTTTGGAAAAATCTGGAAAAAACTCATGAACCTTTGGCTTTAGCGGGCCGTCCAGGGTTAGCTCTGCGGGATGACTTCTAAAACGAAAAGTGTTCTCTCGACATGCTTTATCAAAGCCGCACTACCCGTCTTTGATATCACTCATATTTCGAAATCGGCCCACCCTACTACATACGCCTGTAATCTGCATCCAAACTGGAGGCCACCCAGATAGATACATTGATTATATTCAATAAATATAGTTTGCTGAGTATGTTCAGTTTTGAGTCCTAAAACTCACTATAAACTACGAACTGCTTCTCTAATGAATTATGTACCTTTCATTCAAATCACCTGCCTATTTGATTGAATTTCATTTGTTCTGTGTTGGCGACAATAAAAAGTTCTTTTCAGTTTCAGCAATTATCACTTAAGTGATCTGTAAGTTAGTGATGTCAACGAACGAAATTTGACTTTACACGAACATCGCTCCAAATCCGAAAAAAATGGATAAAGACGTTTTGGTTCAAAAAGAACCAAAAACATTTTTCACGAACGGCCGTTCGCAAACAGCCATTTGTGAACAACGTTTTGGGCCAAAAGGAACCAAGAACATTGTTTGCGAACAGCAACAATGACCTTTGGTCAAAAGTTTGTCAAACTGTTTTTGGGTCCATTTTGGTGGTTTTTTTATTTCAACCATAATCATTTTTTGAATCCGGAGCGATGTTCGTGTTAAGTCCAATTTCGTTCGTTGACATCACTACTGTAAGTACGTAGATAATCATCACTACTTTGCGTCACGTTAAAACGTTGATCATTACACAACGCTACAGCATTTTTACGCAAATCTTCTACAAATAATTTTCTGTTAGTGTGATGCCTCCTGGTTCCAAAAATGCAAAAATTTTGAATTTCTTAAGCGTTGGGGCCTAGCTACAGTTCAAAATGTGAAAAAAGTCATTTTTCGGGTATGACACCGACGTTATGGATCATAAGTCGAGTACCGTTTGAGATATTTTAAAAAGTAGACCCGCGTTTGAAAGGTATAGACGACCCAAATTATTTTTGTTCACTTTTTGAAATCGATGGATAGACGAGGGAGCTACGGACTCACAAAGGCGCTCTACCCATGATTTTTTTTCGATGTGACTCACCTTTATCAAGCTATATTTCAAGAACCACTACAGATTTTTCCAATTTTATACACTCGATTTTTTGGTACTAACTATACGAAGATTGTGAGCCATCAACCACTTCAATCAAATAATAAATGTAGGAGATATTCGGAATAAACTGAAATTTTCAGAAATTCAGTACAAATGAACACTATCCCATTCAAATGACCATAAATCGGAAACTAGCAAAGATATTTCAAAAAGTGGACACACGTTTGAAAGGTATAAACCGCCCGCAAATTTTTCGTGTTCACTTTTTGAAATCGGTAAACAGATGGAGGAGCTATGGGCTCGCAAATCAGGAAAATAGTGTTTTTTCACAACTTTTCACAATTTTGTTCATTCAACTCCAAAAGTTCATCGAAAATGTCCCTTTTCTTTGTTCGTTTGTTCTTTTTTTGCCACATTACAGTAGCCAATGGAAAAATACATCGCGTATATGAACATATAAAGGCCAAAAAACCGCTTTAGAGGGTTTTGCATAGCTCATAACCACATAGATGGCTTGAGAAATCACGTTTTTTTCACGAATCTAGGATTTTCAGTTGAAAAATCATGAATATTTGGGGATTTCTTACTTCTGTTTCACCAAAAATGTAGAGTATGATATAACCAACCACTTTGATTAACATCTGAACGCAAAAAAAATATTTTCTAATCGGTTTGTGGGATCCAATCGTCATATTTGCAGTCCAAACTGGTCATTTGACGAGTATTTAGCCTATTAATCTTGATCGGGTTGAAGTTTATTATTTTTGTTTGCGACAAAACGTGTGTCTACTTTTTGAAATATCTTTGCTAGTTTCCGATTTATGGTCATTTGAATGGGATAGTGTTCATTTGTACTGAATTTCTGAAAATTTCAGTTTATTCCGAATATCTCCTATAGAATTCTTGAAATATAGCTTGATAAAGGTGAGTCACATAGAAAAAAAATCATGGGTAGAGCGCCTTTGTGAGCCCGTAGCTCCCTCGTCTATCCATCGATTTCAAAAAGTGAACAAAAATAATTTGGGTCGTCTATACCTTTCAAACGCGGGTCTACTTTTTAAAATATCTCAAACATTACTCGACTTATGATCCATAACGTCGGTGTCATACCCGAAAAATGACTTTTTTCACATTTTGGACTGTAGCTAGGCCCCAATGCTTAAGAAATTCAAAATTTTGGCATTTTTGGAACCAGGAGGCACCACCCTAACAGAAAATATTTGACAGAAAATTCGCGTACAATTTTTTTTAAATTTTGTAGCGTTGTGTTATGGAGTCACCAGAAACTAGGTGCAATTGTAAAATGAAAGTTTTTCTGTTGAACATTACAAATAATTAATTGGAATTTTATAGTATAGCTCATTGTTTCGTGGTCAACGAAAAAAAAACAATAAGATAATCACATCCCTTGTGAAAAAAAACGATTGCCAGCCAGTGAGACTGTTAGACGACTATAGTCGATTAATTTCGGACAATAGACGTCTGAAACCGATTTTTATGTACTTTAGACGCTTTCAGTCGATTGCCAATCGATTGAAAGTCGATTGCCAATCGATTAACAGTCGATTGCCAATCGATTGCCAGTCGTTTTTTGTCCCAATTTGTTTGCTAAACGACTATCTGTTCAATCGTTTTATTTTCACAAGGGATTGCATTTCGAGTAATTGCAAAATTAGCTTATCAATAACTGAACGGTTAAGAAGAATGAGAAGAAAATCAGAGGAAAACGTGTTATTATTTTTTCCATTGTAATTATAGCACTCTATTATCACAATTCATCACTTTAACTTCGATAAATGACGGGCTTGGCGGAATAATGTAACACAGAAAAAGTCCGCGGAAAAATGTTGTTATTCACTGGTGTATACTGTATACCAAATACACTGAATAACAACATTTTTCCGCGGACTTTTTCTGTGTTATATTATTCCGCCAGGCCCGTCAAATGGCCATCAACACAGATAAATAATTGGATCGGTCATTGTTGTGCCTTTTGGTATCTGGCTCATTCAATGAAAAAAAATGTATGTATTTCTGCCACATATATGTGGCTCATTCGAAAAATACGTTAAGATTTCATTTTATTTCAGAACTGCGTGAATATTCATTGAATGATATAAACCAAAAAATTGAGAAGAAAGAGATCAAATTCTCTATCGAGAAACGTTGACTAAACAATCGAAATTCATTAAGTCTAAAGTTTGGACAGAATTTTTACGGCTGCTGGACACCGTCGTCGACAACTATGTCCATTGCATTTCTTGCAAAAAGATTTGTCCATACTCCGGAAAAACAACGACACGGCTCCTAGAACACAGCAGAAAGTGTCCAGCCAAAAAAAATGACGCAGAAGACGGCGTGTCAAATGTTAAGTTCTCGCTGTGTGATTTGAATGGCATACGCGATGCAGCCGCTAAATATATAGTCAAAGACTATAGACTAGAGTGGAAGGCATTTCGACTTTTGTCGAGTTTCAATCGGCACGATGCATTTTCTATGGAGGTTAGGTATAAAAATGACCCTTGTAAATTTTCAGACTGATCGGAGCACGTTTGATGGTGCCTCATCGGCCCTAAAGGTACTTGTCTCCAGGAATTGCTGATTTTGGCCAAAATTCCCATTTTTAGTCAATTTTAGAGCCATATAAACTTGCTTTATGTTGATATCTTTGGGGGATTTCGACTTTATGTCTCAAATATAGTGTTATACCTTTGATTCACACTTCGGAGTCAAGAAAATAATGCATTTTCACTAGAGCTGTCAACGGACAAGAAATTTTGCGAACGTTCGTTCGTTCGTTCGTAAAAATTCATTAATTTTGTTCGTTCGTTCGTTCGTTCGAAGCATTTTTTCTGCGAACAAATGTTAGTTCGTTCGTAGCATTTTTTCTGCGAATAATGTTCGTTCGTTCGCATGTTCGTTCGTTTGTTCGCAAAATAATTAAAAAAATGAAGGTATATGCATAAGGTGGCTCAAGTCGATTGTTCCATGCAAAATGTTTGAGAACAACCCCCAGTTTTACTTTTTGGGACAAGCCAAACATATGTTCAAAATTTCAGATCGATACGACGACTCTAAACCGATTATTCAGAATTTTTTGAAATTTGTCACATGTTCGTGTCTCCAGACGGTATTTCTCGGTCCAAATTAGTTTTCTAAAAGGAATTTGTTATTCCTCATAATTTGTTATATCAAGAATACATGATTTTTCATGCATTTTCACATTTTCAATCAAATCCGAATGTCCTAATTTTGTACAAAAACAATATTGGTTTTTAATGGTTAAATAAACACGAAGAGAGAGTAAATGCTTTCCAAATTCCCTTCAGAAAACTCATTTTGACCGAGAAAAACCGTCTGGAGACACAAAAATGTGACAAATTTCCCAACATTCAGAAAAATTGGTTTAGAGCCCTCGTATTGATTTGAAATTTTGGAAATTCGCCCAAAAAATAAAACTGGGGGGTGTTCCCAAACATTTTGCATGGAACAATCGACGTGAGCCACCTTATGCATATAATTTCATTTTTTTATTATTTTGCGAACATACGAACGAACATGCGAACGAACGAACGAACCAAGTCGGCCATTCGCGCATATTCGAGAGAAACACTACTTTGGGCGACTATAACTAGCGAAATATTCATCGTAGACCTATCATACGCACATCAAATCGGATTAATTTGAACCAAATCAACAGGAAATGTCATCGAGAGATGTAAAATGTGCTTTCATTCTGCACTTTGAGCCAAAAAACTAGAATTTTCGCCTCAGAACGCCGATTTTTGAGATTTTTTGCACTAGAGGTACACGACAAAGTGTACCAATTACTCCAAAACTCTGCATAACTCATGAGTTTAGTACAAAAGTAACTCTGAGAAAGTTTGAAGACAATCGTACCATTATTTCATACAAGAGTTCAAATATGACAAAACTGTGTTTTTTTGCTATTTTTGGCCCTTTGTTTGCATTTTTTGTCGTATTTTGAGTGAAAATGCATTATTTTCTTGCCTCCGAAGTGTGAATCAAAGGTATAACACTATATTTGAGACATAAAGTCGAAATCCCCCAAGATATCAACATAAAACAAGTTTATATGGCTCTAAAATTGACTAAAAATGGGAATTTTGGCCAAAATCAGCAATTCCTGGAGACAAGTACCTTTAGGGCCGATGAGGCACCATCAAACGTGCTCCGATCAGTCTGAAAATTTACAGGGGTCATTTTTATACCTAACCTCCATAGAAAATGCATCGTGCCGATTGAAACTCGACAAAAGTCGAAATGCCTACCACTCTACTATAGACCATTCTACGCAATTGAAGGGGCCGGTTTGCGTGACCTCATTTATACTGGAATCGAGCTTCTGAAGATGTATCCGTCCATGAATAAAAATGATTTGTCGCAAGCTCTCCAAATACTTTAGTGACTCATGTACGGTCACTAGCTGACAATGCAACCATTATAATCAAGGAAAAGTTGAGAGATGCTATCAACAACTCGGGAGGCTTTGCTGTAATGATCAGATATGTGGACGGATGAGTATAATTCAAGGCCATTCATCACTTTAACAGCTCACATATTAAAAATCACCCCTAGTGAAATTAAACTCGATGCGACGGTCATCGAATTTCGTGAAATGAAAGCTGAAAGTATGACTGGAATGAATGACTTGAAACTCTTGATATTCTTTCCAGCTATGGTATTACCAAAGAAGAGGTCGAGAAATATGTTTGCTTCGTCACTGATCGTGGGAAAAACATTTTAGCAGCGGTAAAGGACTTTGATCACGACAAAAATGATTTTCTGACTGATTTCACGAACATTGTTAAATTAATAATCGTGAAAATTAGTTAGAAAATCTTTTTTTTTTTGAATGAAAAAGTATCTTATTCATTTCTTATGATGAAAATTAAAAAAAAATTACATTGTTCGTGGTTCGTGGAAAAAATGTTCACGAACAATGTGTTTGCAAACATTTCAATAAAAACGAACGGTTTGTGGTTCGTGTAATGAAATGTTTGCAAACACATTGTTCGTGAACGGCGAGTTCATGAACGACCGAAACACGAATACAAACACGATGTTTACGAGCATGTGTTCACGAACGCTGTTCGTTGATTAATATCATATAATGATGAAGTAATTTTTTTTGCCTGAATGCCAGAGTGAACTGTACGTCGTGACCGACCTGTTCTGGACCGCTCGGGAATTTTTCTTGTACTTTCTTTTTATCAAAGCCCTGTCTGATGTCATCGGAAAAACGAAATAACCCGGACTCCGTGGAAGCATGATCTTCCATTGTGTACATGGGAATCCGAGAATGCAAACTTGGGCCCCTATGGAGTACGGCACACCCCTTCATCGGTCAAACTCTAATGATGTTTTAGTGAGGTTTTCCACGACACAAATTGTCCTCACACACGAAACATTAACCATGGGATTATTAATTCCAAACAAATCGAAATGACCAAGTCACTTATCGTGATAGTTTTTCCTCTATTTTACTTAAGCTGTGATGTATCTTTAACGTAGTGTCCTTTTGACTATATAATTCTTTAGATTATGCATATGTGCCTTAGTTTTCTTATAATTCTGTTCTTTTGACAGAAAATGGCTCAAATACTGTATCATACGTTTTATTTTCATTGATGTATCATGACAAAATCCCTAGTTTCGAAAAGATCAGGTTTTTTCAAGGAGGCTTCGCTAACTTGTTTTCCTGTAACTGTACAAATTATTCAGCCAGAACTTGGCGGTGACAAATAAATAAATAAATTAAGAATCTGTATCCCCATTGGAATCCTCTATAATCCCAACTTCCAGATTTTGGGTTTTAGTGGATTCCAAGGGACCAAGACGCAAATTGAACGGAATAAAGGAATAGAATCGATTTGTATTGTCCCAGCGCACAATCCAGCAGCTGGATTAGATTTTATTCAAATCTTCCATTTTTTCAAAAACATAGTATCTTAGAACTCATGGTGATTCCGGGAAAATCGCTTGTCCAATTTTTTCGGCAATTTGTATTTTTTAATTCTTAAACTGTACCTTTTCATCATTCCAAAAAGTAGGAATGATTGGTTTTCAATTTCTCATAGAATTTGGCCTCCGTAAATTGATTCTGTTAAAAAAAATCTGTTATGGATGGACCTGGGTTAACCTTAATTTATAAAATTGATAAGAGACTGATAAAGTGCAACCACCGTCTCGACACCACCCCACACCACCAATATCATATTATATAAACTCTGAAAGACTTAAATATCCTTGGTCCAAAACAGAAATTATCGGACTGGTTGAGATTAATAGTGCTCACAAATATTAAAACCTACTAACTCACTAACTGAGACATTGTTATTCTATAAAAATGAAAAGATGTAGGTTTTAATGGTGAGATGTAAGTCGGGTGTATGTTATATATTGAAATAACTCCAACTTATTTTTGGGAAATAACTCCACAAAAAAAGCATGGAATTATTTCCAAACAAAAGTATGGATTTAATTCCGTTCGATTCACAAAAATGGAATTAAGTCCATAAATGAATTCATTATAGCTGGAACCAAAAAAATGACATAGGCCCACTTTCTGTCGATGTTTTGATAATTTAAATGAAATAATACACTGAAAATTGAACATTTAGTTCAAATGCCTTGTGACCGTGTGTTAGACTTTGACAGAAAGTGGGCTTATGTCTATCCCATCCCAAGTAACACAATGTAATGCACATTGTGCAACATAATGTCTTATATTTTTGTAACGCACTATGTGCAACATTATGTGCACATTTTGTACACAATTGATGGAAAAATGTCGACTTTATGTGTGAAAATGAGTTTAGCACGTAAATTGGTCATTTTTCGGTCAATTTGTGCACAAAATGTATGACAAAAGTACACATTTCATTTCGCACGCATTTGGTCAATTGGGATGGAACCAAAAAAATGACACAGGCCCATTGGTTCTCATTAGGGGTCCGAGGGGTCCAATTACCCCCCCCCCCCTTCCCTCCTGAGCGATCGTTACCCCTCGAAGATTTCGTTACCCCTAGATGAATTATGAATTTTGGAGCTGAGGACCTTTTTTTAGGTCCTCAACTTTTTCTGAGACCCAGTAGATAGAATGGAGTTTGAAAAAATTCTTTCAATTTCCTAGGGTTTTTTGACGAGAATTGCACCAGTCGTCAATTTCATTTTGGAGGAAACAAAAACCCCTTTTCAACTTCTTCGAAGCTTATGATCTTTTTTTTAGGTCCTCACTTTTTTCTCAGACTCGGTTTACACTAGATAGAATTGACTTTCTTCGATACCCCCCAAGAAATTTGTTCACTTACCCCCCACTAAAGCCCACCTACTTGAGAACCTATGCATAGGCCCACTTTCTGTCGATATCTTAATAAGTTAAATGAAATAATACACTGAACATTTCATCGTGTGTTAGATTTTGACAGAAAGTGGGCTAATGCCTATCCCATGGAACCAAAAAATGACACATTCCCACTTTCTGTCAATATTTTAGTAGAGCAATATACAAGAGAGTTCTTTGGCTCATGGGCATGTTAGGAGATTGTTAAACTAGAAGTGTTGATTGAAAATAAATTATTTTTAACATGCGTTCAATGTTCAGTATATTATTTCATTCAACCCTCTAATGCATGAATTTTTCTAAGCGTTTTGAGGTATCTAATTAGGATGATTTTGTTCCCAAACCACTGAAAAAAATAGTAAAAATCCTTAAAACTGCATAGTTTACTTGGAAAATGCATTTGACAACGAAAAAGAACAATTAAATCCATTGTTCAAAAGTGTCAAATTTTAAGAAATCTCATTTTTTTTGTCAAATTCAATTTTTTTTACGTTCATACTTGTAACTCAACAACCGCTCAATATAAAATCATAAGATTTGCAGCAAATGAAAGCCTCAACATTCCGAATGTTTTTTATGTCATAGTTTTATTGGATTGCTGTTTGAAGTGCGTTTTAATTTCGATTATCTAAACCCGCCAAAAGGCGAACCTATGCATTAGAGGGTTAAATTAGTTTTTTGGTTCCAGCTTTAATGAATTCATTTATGGACTTAATTCCATTTTTGTGAATCGAACGGAATTAAATCCATACTTTTGTTTGGAAATAATTCCATGCTTTTTTTGTGGAGTTAGTTCCGAATTTTCGTTGGTTACTTATGATTACTTTTGTTCGGAATTACTTTTTTGTTTTCTCCGATTAGTTTTTTTTTCTCCGATTAGTTTTTTTTTTGTTCGATTACTTTTCAGTGATTCGCCCCTTGATTATTGCGTTCGGTGCGTTGCGATGTGTTGTCGATAGCCAAAAAAACACAATTTCAGCAACGCACCGAACGCATTAATGCACTGAAAAATTGCTTACAAAATTCAAATAACTTTTTTTCGGCACAAATTTCATATCAAAAATTTTATATTTTGCGTTTTGCTTTTGTCACTCGATTTTTACCTCGTTCAGAGGTTTTTCATTTGATCAAATCATACCAGTAATGTTTGTAATGTCGATGAAGCTGAACAGAATTTGATTATATATCAAAAAGTTGTTATTTTTAAGTGTTTTTTACAAATTGACCTTACAAAACTACTGATATAAGATGAAAAACCTCTGAACGAGGTATAAACAGAGTGGCGCATTAATAGATCCTGCCCACAAAATGACTGATATCAAATTTTACGTGGCACTTGTGAAATATATATAGTCGTTCCACAGTCCTCAAATAATTCAACAATTTGTCAATGCCATATTACAATGAATGTGAACTAGAGTGCGCCAGTGCGAGTCCCGAACGTTTTCACTTTCATTATCTTTGAATAACACTGGCTATAATCAAAACTGGAATACAAATGATTTACAACCGCATTTTGGATTGCAGGCTCACCGTGAGTGTGGGAATCGTAGCCTAACTCTAATCGAATTGATAGAAAAACGCCACGCTGCACCGAAAAAAATGTCAAAAGAAAAACTATCGATCATCGACCAATTGACGACTCTGTGAAAGGTGCAGGCGGATTATCACAATTAAATGGAAAATTTCCAGCAACATTTTTAATCGACAACGACAATTTTCAAGCAGAATGTATTATCAGAAAAGCATACTGACGAAGAATTAATAGTAGGCAATGACATTATTGATCAAGGCACATTATTGAGAACAAACGAATGAATTTCATTCAAAAGGAACCCATTCAATAACATCAAACACAACTTCACAAAACGCCTATGAATTGACTACCGAAAGTTGAACAAAAGATTATCAAAGACAGATTTCCAGTGCCGTTACTTGAAGATCAACTTGACCAATTAGAGAAATTTAATTTTAATTTATTCACCCCTGGGACCCCTGCGTCAGAATGTATGTTCTTAATGCCCAGATTACAAAGTCTTTCTGTATCGATTCAATTTTTTTGCTATAAACTTGATAATACGGTTGCCAAACAATGTTTGCATACTCTAGTTTCGACCTAACTAAAGAGCAGTACAAGAGTTTTGCTGACTTAATCGAAAATTTATTCTTTAGTGTGCGTTTTAAAAATCCTAGTACTCCGTGTGCACCCGCTGTAATAGAATCTATGTGCTGTATAAATGAAAGCTTCGTATCGAAAAATACACCCAGGTCTCTATGGAACTCAACTCTCTCGAACTTGTGCCTCCCATTGTTAATGGTATACGTATACACCCATCCAACAGCTGCTTTTGTGAAAGTCATAGTGAAGCATTTTTTTAAGTTCAAGTGAAGCCGATTCAGTGTACACCATTCGAACAATTGATCAATGGCCCTTTGGAATTTGTAAGCATCAATGGGTGCCTTTATGCTTCGTATCAATTTTAGATCGTCTGCAAATAATAAAACAAGAGCTTCAGTTACAAAATCAATGATGTCATTTATAAAAATAATGAATAAACATGGTCCCAAGGTCCGGCAGGAACACCAGAAGTAACCGTGAAAGTCCTTGATTTTTGGTCACCGATCCCAACAAACTGTGTCCTTGACTTCAAATATGCATAAAACCATTTGACAAGTCTACGCCCCATTCCAAAGATCACCAGTTTTTGTATCAACCTTCCATGTTTTTGTATCAACCCGATCAAATGCCTTTTCAAAGTCAGTATACAAAACGCCGGTCTGACATTCGTTGCTCATCGAGTCTACACGGTATTAACCATTTGCATCAAATTAGTCGATGTTGATCTTTTCTTGATAAATCCATGTTGATTAAGTATTGTTTTGCTGTTAACAAATGACGCAATTTTATCATACACCACGTGCTCGAAAACTTTTGCAATTGTGGGAATGATGACTACCGGTCTGTAGCTCGTTGCGCTAGATTTTTTCCCCGATTCAAATATCGGAACTATTCTCGAATTTTTCAATGAACCAGGCACATATCCCTCTTCCAATGATTTTCTGAACAGTGTTTTCAACGGTTTGGCCAATATAATTGCACAATTTCTCAACAGCTTCGGTGAAATGCCATCTAGACCCACTCCCTTACTCACATCCATTTCAGCCAAGGCCTTACGAACATCCTCTATATCAATATCAATGTCAAGCGACTCATCATTACAATCATTAAGCACAGCATCTAAATCAATTTCATCTCCTGCTACATATTGATTTGCGAAAAAATCGGCAAACATTTCGGCTTTTGCAACATTTGTCGTTGCCGACATATTGTTGTATTCGACCATGGGTGGAATTTCATTTCGCTGATTTCTGTCTCTCACAAAACTCCAAAAGTATTTGGAATTCGACCGGATCTTGCTCTGAATACGACTGATATACTGCGCGAACAATTGCTCCTGAGTTCGTGTAAACTCATCTGTGATTGCGTTGTATGAATCGAAATTACCAGTCGCCTTACATTTTTTATACTCTTTTGTTCGAACATTTTTCAAATGCTTCAATCGTTTATCATACAATGGTGGGTCGTTGGATCTTTCAACTCTCTTCTTCGGCACAAATTTCTCTCTTGCCTCATGCAAATGATTGAAAATGGCATCAAATGCAATTTCTAGATCATTCATTTGCTCCATTTGTGCTCCATTTGTGCTCAGAAATCGATTCATTGCTTCAAAATCAGCCAATTGATATGCATTAGGGTGGCCCTCATTGATTTTTCCACGTTAAGTGTTGGGGGACACCCCCCAGTTTTGTTTTTTGGGTCAAGACAAAGATATGTGCAAAATTTCAGATCGATACAAGGTCTCTAAACCGTGCCTGTAGGCGAGTCTTGATACCAATATCCATTATTCGGAATTTCGGGAAAATTTTCACCATTTTGTGTCTGTAGACCTCATTTCTCGGTCAAAATTAGTTTTCTAAACGGGGTTTGGAAGGTTCTTTACTCCCTCTACAATTTACATAGCCAAATAATTGAAAAAAATGTATTGTGCTTGTGTAAAGTCGAGAAATTCGAATTTCATTGAAAATGTGAACTCATATAAAAAATCATGTATTCTGGAGAATGGTATACTTATTTGGGGTCGTGACTCTCCTTCGGGACAAAGTGTGTTGATCGAGGAATTGGTGCTATTTTGTGCCGCTCATTTTCACTCCGATTTTTTTTCAGTTTTGGGGTTAGGGGTAGTAAATTCCATCTTACGAGCCGCCGCAGAAAATCACATTTAGTAAAGGCTAGGATTTAGTGCTTAATTATTGACTGCCACTTGATTGATTGGCCACTCTACCCTCAACCCTGAGCCAAACATTTTTTATAACCCCCAAAAAAATTAATTATGCTGAAATTTAGCGCCCATTTCGGAGAGGACGGTGTAGTATGGTTCACTCTTTTTTTCCAAATATTTTCCGAACCAGACCGATTTCGTGTTGAGTCTGGTACCTCATGATAGCTGGGCATTATACGCAATTTCTGCTGTTTTTTTTTGGTTTGTTCCAAGGGGCTAGAGCCAATTTTTTGAGAATGATTTTTTTGAGGTTAATCAGTTTACCCTCACTTTTCACTGTGTTTCAAGACAACCATCTCAAATATTAGTGACAAAACATGATCACTTATGTTTTAAATGTGATTTTGATCGCAGACGCACGAAAAGACATTCCAAGTAAAATTACATGAAAAGCATGCAAAATTCCTAATAATAATCTACTCTTTCCTATTTCGCCTTTTATTTAAGAATCATTTGGTTTTTTTACACTGAAAACGAAAAATAAACATTAGTTCTATGAAATGAAACAATAAAAGTGACATTTGTACGACGAAAAACGAATCCAAACGTTAGAGGAAGGTGAACCGAATCAGCCCGTGCAAGAGTGAACTCAATTATAAGTGAACTGATATATAACGCTATAAAACATTTTACCTTCAAATTCGGAAAAATAAAGGTAATGGATTGAAATAGTGTGAGAATAGTTCGAATAATGATCGAAAAGCAACTATTTGAAACATCTGTTTACGGTGTTTTTGGGTTATTTAGTTTTGAAAAAAACTAACGTTTTTGCGGCTGAAGCACGAGAGCATAAATGATGATCGAGGTATTTTTGGGGGGCACCAAATTCTGGCCTTCACAAAATGTGATTATTTGCAGCGGTTGGTAAGATGGAATTTACTACCCCTAACCCCAAAACTCAAACAAATTGGAGATACAAATGCACCAAACTGCATCAATTCCTCCGAGACTTTCAACTCAATCTGCCCGCTTTGTCTCGCAGGAGAGTCACGACCCCAAATAAGAAAACCATGCTATAGAATACATGATTTTTTATGAGTTCACATTTTCAATGAAAATTGAATTTTTTGACTTTACACAAGCACAATATATTTTTTCAATCATTTGGCTATGTAAATTGGAGAGGGAGTAAAGAACTTCCAAACCCCTTTTAAAAAACTATTTTTGACCGAGAAATGTGGTCTACAGACACAAAATTGTGAAAATTTACTCGAAATTCGGAATAATGGATATTGGTATCAAATGAAAAACCTCTGAAATTGTGTTTTTTTTCCTATCGAAAACACATCACAACACACCGAACGCACTAATGCACTGAAAAATTGTTTACAAAATTCAAATAACTTTTTTTCGGCACAAATTTCATATCACAAATTTTGTATTTTGCATTTTGCTTTTGTCACTCGATTTTTACCTCGTTCAGAGGTTTTTCATTTGATATCATAGATTTTGGCAATGCATGCAATTTCAATGTGTGCGCTCATTGAAATTGTATTAAATGAAACCACAAACTGAATATTGACAATGAATTTCTTGCATTTTCGAATTTTTGCTATTATTTTGCATTGTACGAGTGAAAATTTATTGAAAATACTGATAACTTTGGATGAAAATTTTATTTGGCTCCCTTAAATTTGCTGTAAAAATCGAATTAAATATTATTACAAGTATTTGATCCCCGAAATTAGTGCATATGTGCCAAAAAATGCATTTTTCGGTGTTTTTATGGTGAATTTTGAATAAATATGTCAATATCTCGAAAAAACGAATTTTTTGGGATATATGCGATATGGCTTATTTTAGACCAGGGTTAGGGCCAATAACCCTGAAAATATGAATCAAAAGTCTTGGGTCATTTTCGAGCAAATGACCAAAAAGTGGAGAAAAAATCTCCAAAAAGTGGCCGTATTTCAGTTTTTGACCAAGAATGGCCTACCAACTTGAAAATTTAAAATTCAAGTGGGTGTCATTTGGAAGCTTATCTCAATACCTTTCCAACGATATGCGTATGTCTGAGAAATATCAAGTGGTTCGGCCACAGTGGCTGTGGCCGTGGTGGTCACTTTTTGGCCTCTAGAGGCCGGCCACGGCCAAGATGGCGGCCAAATCAAAAACTTCCAGAACAAAAGTTGCTTAGTTTTTCATGTACTACAATCCCTGAAAGTTTGAAAAAAATCGGGAGATGGTACGAACATACATACATACATACATACATACATACATACATACATACATACATACCCAAAAAATATTATAAATTGATAGATGGAGGCGCCACGAATAAAATTCAGATGGCCATAACTTTTCAACGTATGGTCCGATTTTAATGGTTGGGATGTTGTTGGATTCGTATTCACGCGTAGAATCATAGAATATCAGGTTCAAAAATATTTAATCTATTTTTACCCGGGTTATGGCCGAAAAACTGAAAATTAGCCGAAATTTTTCCACCGCGATATCTCCACTTGTGGTTGATAAAATTGCGAGTGTGTATACTTTTTTTGCGCTAATTTTCAAAGACCTTTCAGATGTTATATGACACAAATCGCTCGGACTCATAGATACAAAGTTCGAAACTTGCTGTATGTATACTGAGTAGACTTTTCGCACTAGAGGTGCTTTCGTCACTCGTGTGGACTGCCGTCCACTGTGATCAAGACTCGTCCACAGGCACGGTTTAGAGACCTTGTATCGATCTGAAATTTTGCACATATCTTTGTCTTGACCCAAAAAACAAAACTGGGGGGTGACCCCCAACACTTTACGTGAAAAAATCAAAGAGGGCCACCCTAATATGCATAGTATTCCATTGTTTCCTCCATTCCCGAATGTTCAGTTCCTTCAATACTAATTTCCATCTCAATTGCCTTGTGCCAGTTGTCAACCGGAAGCAGTGGTCTTGTAGATTCTGATACAAAAACATTATCACAATTTTTTGAAAATACCAAGTCCAATACATTGCCCGCTAGATTTTCCATATTACACAACTGTTGAAAACCACTATCTAACATTGTATCACAGACCGCAATTTCGGCTTCACAGGATATTTTCAAAAGATTATTGAAAACTACGCCTTGATAGCGAAGCCACTTAGTGACCTGCGAGAAAAGAGGTCACATTTGTCTTTTGCCCCGAGCAAAGACACAGTTTTGAATCTCTTAAACAAAACATTATAGACCGACCGGTACTATCTATTTTCAAAAAAGACGCAGAAACAGAAGTTCACACTGATGCTTCAAAATACGGAACATCAGCGATCTTAATGCAAAGAAGCCAAGAAGACAACCAATTTCACCCTGTTCACTACGTAAGTAATAAAACGTCAAAAGTTCAGGAGAAATGGTTCAGCTATGAATTGGAGCTTTATGCAATTGCGTTAGCAGTTGAGAAATTGCGAAATTATCTACTCGACATACAATTCAAGATAGTCACAGATTGTCAAGCACCAAAGACGGCAATGAATTCACTGTATAAAATTGTCATACCAAGAGACATGCAGACCGAATCAACAAACTCCATCTGGACGGCCACTTCAAAGGCACAAAGTAGGAAAAAATAATTAATAAAGAATTCTATATTCCAAACCTTCAAGCGTGGTGCATCCTCGTTAACAAAGAAAATGGCAAGAAAGAAGGCTTTCTGCACCCGATACCTAAATGCTTTCCCTCTAAATGCAACCAGCAAAGAGCAAACCACAATTATTGATTCGTGTCATGAACTTGGACTACATCAAATCAATAAATATTACAATACAAACAACCGACTATTGGATTTGGTTTGGACAAACGACACCGACTTGATAAAATGTGATGTATGTATTGATCAATTATTGAAAATTGAGTGTCACCACCCAGCCACTCAGCTGACAATTCTAAAATACATCAAGACCAATGATAGAATTGAAGATGCCAATACATTCCTTGATTTTCAATCAGCCAACTATGCAAACATCAATGAATCACTTGCATGCATAGAGTGGAATGCTTTACTTCAACTTTCAAAGATACCATTTAATGATAAAGTAGATAAGTTTTATGAAGAAATTGATTCAGTTATCAAGAAACATGTTCAGACCAAAGCGCATAAATCATCATCACACCCCAAATGGTTTAACCCACAACTTATTAATTTGAAAAATAGACTGAATAAATTATGGTCTAAGAGAATATGGTCAACAGAGGCAAACATGGAATTTTCGATGAAGCGAACTGAATATAATCGAAGTGTCAGAAAGGCCTATAACGATTATACAATTGAGATGGAACAAATGATAACCGATGATCCATTAAACTTTTACAAACATGTAAAATACTTGAACAAATGCAACGACAAATTACCGAATGTCATGGAGTTTAATGACCAGAAATCCAACAACGAATCAGAAACCGCGAATTTATTTGCTCAATTCTTCTCTAACAACAAACATAGAAATGAATTGATTAATCTATGCATTAACATTCCAAAAGTGGATATAACTGAAGAAACAGTGACGCAAGCAATCAACAACCTACCAAATAACTTGGTTTCAGGCCCGGATGGAATTCCAAACCTATTCATAAAAAATTGTCTAGAAACATTAGTGAAACCAATTACGCTAATCCTCGGTGAATCCATGAAAACGGCGCAAGTACCTCAATGTTGGAAAACATCGTTTGTGAGACCGATATTCAAAAGTGGATCAAGAAATGACATTAGTAGGTGTGGCTCTCCAATGCGTAATAGCAAAGTTACTAGATTCAATATTAACATGCCATTTGAATTTTTACATTAAAAACATCATTAATGAAAGCCAGCACGGATTCATAAAGGGAAGATCAACAATCACGAATCTGGTCGAATTTGCTTCATCCACATTAAACAACTTATCGATGAACACTCAAACTGATGCAATCTACATTGATCTAGCAAAGGCATTTGATTCGGTAAATATTGATCTACTGTTCCACAAACTCAACGTTATGGGTTTGATGCATGAGATTCTAAGATGGATTGAATCATATCTTAATGGTAGGAAACAAATAGTCAAAATCGGTAATACGAAATCAATCCCGATTGACGTTACTTCTGGTACAGGTCAAGGCTACCCAATTGGTGCAACATTGTTTTTATTATTCATCATTGAATTACCATATTATGTTGAAAATTCTACATTACTTTCATTTGCAGATGATGTTAGACTATCCAAACATATTGAATCTGAAAACGATTGCTTGATATTACAAAACGACTTGGAAAACATTTCTGGCTTTTTCAGTAGTAACGATCTTAGATTGAATGTTAAAAAGACCAAAATTATGAGGTTTCACCGAATGGGTACAACAATTAATCATAACTATATCATTGGAAATGAAGTCATCCAGAGAGTCAATGAAATCAAAGACTTGGGAGTCATTCTTGATAATCAACTCAATTTCAAATCACACATTGAATACATCATAGCAAAAGCCAAATCAAGACTAGCTTGGATTAAAAGATTTGGTCGTGATTTCAAGGATCCGTGGACTATCCGATTGCTCTTTTATACCTTTGTATTACCAATAATTGAATACGGATCGCAAGTTTGGAACCCATACATGAAAGGACAGACCAAAAGAATCACAGTGGACGGCAGTCCACACGAGTGACGAAAGCACCTCTAGTGCGAAAAGTCTACTCAGTATATATACAGCAAGTTTCGAACTTTGTATCTATGAGTCCGAGCGTTTTGTGTCATATACCATCTGAAAGGTCTTTGAAAATTAGCGCAAAAAAAGTATACACACTCGAAATTTTATCAACCACAAGTGGAGATATCGCGGTGGGAAAATTTCGGCTAATTTTCAGTTTTTCGGCCATAACCCGGGTAAAAATAGATTAAAT
This sequence comes from Aphidoletes aphidimyza, assembly GCA_030463065.1. Classification (NCBI taxonomy): domain Eukaryota; kingdom Metazoa; phylum Arthropoda; class Insecta; order Diptera; family Cecidomyiidae; genus Aphidoletes; species Aphidoletes aphidimyza. The sequence continues at coordinate 13,583,561 of CM059998.1, read as the reverse complement.
ATTTTTGAACCTGATATTCTATGATTCTACGCGTGAATACGAATCCAACAACATCCCAACCATTAAAATCGGACCATACGTTGAAAAGTTATGGCCATTTGAATTTTATTCGTGGCGCCTCCATCTATCAATTTATAATATTTTTTGGGTATGTATGTATGTATGTATGTATGTATGTATGTTCGTACCATCTCCCGATTTTTTTCAAACTTTCAGGGATTGTAGTACATGAAAAACTAAGCAACTTTTGTTCTGGAAGTTTTTGATTTGGCCGCCATCTTGGCCGTGGCCGGCCTCTAGAGGCCAAAAAGTGACCACCACGGCCACAGCCACTGTGGCCGAACCACTTGATATTTCTCAGACATACGCATATCGTTGGAAAGGTATTGAGATAAGCTTCCAAATGACACCCACTTGAATTTTAAATTTTCAAGTTGGTAGGCCATTCTTGGTCAAAAACTGAAATACGGCCACTTTTTGGAGATTTTTTCTCCACTTTTTGGTCATTTGCTCGAAAATGACCCAAGACTTTTGATTCATATTTTCAGGGTTATTGGCCCTAACCCTGGTCTAAAATAAGCCATATCGCATATATCCCAAAAAATTCGTTTTTTCGAGATATTGACATATTTATTCAAAATTCACCATAAAAACACCGAAAAATGCATTTTTTGGCACATATGCACTAATTTCGGGGATCAAATACTTGTAATAATATTTAATTCGATTTTTACAGCAAATTAAAGGGAGCCAAATAAAATTTTCATCCAAAGTTATCAGTATTTTCAATAAATTTTCACTCGTACAATGCAAAATAATAGCAAAAATTCGAAAATGCAAGACATTCATTGTCAATATTCAGTTTGTGGTTTCATTTAATATAATTTCAATGAGCGCACACATTGAAATTGCATGCATTGCCAAAATCTATGATATCAAATGAAAAACCTCTGAACGAGGTAAAAATCGAGTGACAAAAGCAAAATGCAAAATACAAAATTTGTGATATGAAATTTGTGCCGAAAAAAAGTTATTTGAATTTTGTAAACAATTTTTCAGTGCATTAGTGCGTTCGGTGCGTTCGGTGTGTTGTGATGTGTTTTCGATAGGAAAAAAAACACAATTTCAGCAACGCACCGAACGCACTAATGCACTGAAAAATTGTTTACAAAATTCAAATAACTTTTTTTCGGCACAAATTTCATATCACAAATTTTGTATTTTGCATTTTGCTTTTGTCACTCGATTTTTACCTCGTTCAGAGGTTTTTCATTTGATAGAATAAATCCAGAAACAATTCTTACTTTATGCTCTACGGAAATTAAAATGGCCGGATAGATTCCACCTACCAAAGTATAAAAATAGGCTAATGTTACTACATCTGATCACCTTGAAAGAGCGGAGAACAGTTGCTCAAGTAGTTTTTATTCACAAATTGATCATTGGTGAAATATCATCTAGTCATTTATTAGAAAATATCAATTTCCGTTTACCACATTACCAAACACGCAGTAGTAATCTATTAATAATACCATTTGAAAAATGTAATTACAAGAAACACCAACCAATGAATTTTATGCTTGATACATTCAATGAATTTTCTGATAAAAATATCCTCAATTATGATCAATATCTGGTTGATTTCAACGTGAGCACAGATACCATAAAAAAGCGTTTGATTGAATATTTTAAAACTTTAAGAAGAGAAATGTGACAATAATCAATTTTGCAATCAGTTAATCGCAGCATTTTACTCCGTAACCGTTAGGGTTGGTAAATGGATTTACTGATCGGTGCTAGCAGACATTGATTATAAAAGAGTTTGTACATTATGTATATATATTTTTTTTCTTTTTTTATATAAATTTATTAATAAACCACCTCTGGCGAAGAAACGCTGTACGGTGCAGACCATTAACATTAACATTAACATTAACATTAACATTAAAGAGCCGGCTCCACTGAACACTCTCCACTGGTCGACCACTTGGGACCTATGCCATCAACCATTAACTCTGAAAAAAGATTTGCAGGGTTTTCAAATAAAACTTGTAGTGAAATGTCATTTCACCACAAGATTTTATATGCATTTGAAAAATTTGTGGGGTTTTTCACCAATTTGTGTGTGTAAATATACATTTTGATATATAAAACCCCACACATTTTTCAGTAGTACATGAAAAACTAAGCAACTTTTGTTCTGGCAGTTTTTGATTTGACCGCCATCTTGGCCGTGGCCGGCCTCTAAAAACCAAAAAGTGACCACCACGATTACGACCAAAATTCAAAAAATGGACTTTCCTCTCCCAGCCAAACCCTTCCACCTAGAGAGCTAAAAATTTGGTGGAGTCATTTTTTCGGCATTCGAGTGATATGTTTAAATTCGGAGACATGATTTGCAATTTTTATCCGACTTCGTGTGAAACTGGTGCTAAAAATATCATCAAAAAATCCACATTTTCTGTTGGTAACAAAAACATAATAATGTAATATGATTGAGATAAAATTTGAGACTTTTTGGGAGTTTTACGTTGTTTTCAGAGTATTTTTGTTGAATTTATAGTAAGTTTTGTTATAATTTTTTGTGATTTCTGTCTTCTTGGTAATAGATTGGATCAAAATATATGAAAAAATGATCAATAAATACCTAGAATATATAGGAATGCTGGTTAATAATCGAATAAAATCATAATTTTGGTCATTAATATGAAATTAAAAAAAAAATATTATGGCCCAAAATCCGATTTTTCAAAAACCTCAGGCCACCAGGGAATCAACCTCAATCTAGGATCAACCTGAATATCGGAAAATGTTCCTCTCTTCATGTACTACAAGGACCGCCCCGGGGTTTTTTTAACCGTTGGTAGATAAAAATCGAACCACCCTAGTCACCACACAAACGCACGCTGTCTAATGTCTCTCGCTGCAAGCGAGCGTGCGTTTCAATGTATTGATGAAACATTTATATTACTCTTCGTACTGTGTTTCGTGTTGTTTTCTTAATATTGAACGTATAAGCGACACACAAACATTGAATTTAATGCAAAATAGAGTGAAATGAAGACAGAAAGGAATCATTGTCAGCGAAATTACATTGAAATTTGCACAAGAATTGAATTTGTGGCCAATTTTTCGTAAGGCCGTATTTCGACCAAGAGCTATTGAGCTAGAAAATTAAAAACTCATTAGAACCCCATTTTTGGGTACTTTTAACTTTTCTGTAACACTTTTGGCGAACAATGTATCAAATAAAAAACGACTTGGTGCGGTAAATACTCGTGTCGCAAGCGAAAGCGGTACACAAAATTACTGATATCAATTTTGTGACGCGGCTAGCGAGTTATTTTCACAGCCACTGTGGCCGAACCACTTGATATTTCTCAGACATACGCATATCGTTGGAAAGGTATTGAGATAAGCTTCTAAATGACACCCACTTGAATTTTAAATTTTCAAGTTGGTAGGCCATTCTTGGCCAAAAACAGAAAAATGGCCCAAGACTTTTGATTCATATTTTCAGGGTTATTGGCCCTAATCCAGGTCTAAAATAAGCCATATAGCATATATCCCACAAAATTCGTTTTTTCGAGATATTGGCATATTTATTCAAAATTCACCCTAAAAACACCGGAAAATGCATTTTTTGGCACATATGCACCCTAATTTCGGGGATCAAAAACTCGTGCAGCAAATTAAAGAGAGTCACATTAAATTTTCATCCAAAGTAATCAATATTTTCAATAAATTTTCACTCGTACAATGCAAAATAATAGCAAAAATTCGGAAATGCAAGACATTCATTGTCAATATTCAGTTTGTGGTTTCATTTAATATAATTTCAATCAATGAGCGCACACATTGAAATTGTATGCATTGCCAAAATCTATGATATCAAATGAAAAACCTCTGAACGAGGTAAAAATCGAGTGACAAAAGCAAAATGCAAAATACAAAATTTGTGCCGAAAAAAAGTTATTTGAATTTTGTAAGCAATTTTTCAGTGCATTAGTGCGTTGCGATGTGTTGTCGATAGCCAAAAAAACACAATTTCAGCAACGCACCGAACGCACTAATGCACTGAAAAAAAATAATGGTAACGTAATAATATATTCTGAGAAATATGGATTCGGAATCGATCTCTTTACAAATTTCAAAACCGATATTATGGAAAACTTGACTCCAGCAGCAAACCAAAATAATTTTAAGGTTACGTCCCTCGCTGTTCATGTATATTTTACTGTGTGTCATTTCATCTTTTAATTCGAACCATATTGTGTTTTAGTTCTGAAAAATTATAAAAATAGAAGCAGAGAAAAAAGAGGAAAAAAATAAAAAAGAATTAAATATTTCTCACGGCCACCGCAAGTGCTTAAATCCGGTTTTCGTAAAGCCGGCTTTATAAACAGTAAATCCGGCCTTACGGTCATAAAGCCGGCCTTACGAAAACCGGATTTAAGCACTTGCGGTGGCCGTCAGTGTTTAGTCATTGTGCTCAATTTTGTCTCACCGCAATTATTAAAATATCGTGCAGATTCGTTTGCTGCTATGAGTTTGTGCATCATTGTCGATACCTTTGTATATCGTTGTCGATACCTTTGTAGATCGCTGTCGATACCTTTCTTTTGAGTGACCCCAGCAGAAAATAGAGGGTGATCAATTCAGAAGTACCTTTTTTAAAATGCAAAAAACACCAAAAATCTATTTATAATATAAAATACTGGTTCAGTATCATGAAAACATTGGACCGTCTGCTGGAGTCATTCATACAAATCTTAAACAAATGGTTTTGGCACTTATTTAGTTCACCATCAGGCTACATCATTTGGCGCCACTGTCGATGCTGGAACAAAGCGATTACATACAATCATATATGATTGAATTTTACATATATGTATACACATACTGGGCTCTAGAATAGTATAAAGTATTCTTAACTGGGGCCCCCAAAATTTGCATGCAAATATGTTCTTATATAATTATACAGTGCCCGAAATAATTATAGCCGAATTTTTATTTTCATGAATATTTTTCACAATAATCCTCAAATCCACATAAAGTTGGCCTGAAATAACTATAGCCGAATGTCACATTTCAACGTTTCTGGTGTTAGTTCTCAATATAAATGCTCGTTTCTTGTCAGAATGTGATTCGCACTAACAAACCACCAATTCCAATTGATATTGGCTCATTTCATGTGCAACAGTAGCGCAAGTAACAATGCCACGTGGCAAACGGCTGAGCGAGGTCGAAAAGGTCAAAATATCGACTTTAAATGACAACACAAATCTTCCAACGTACAAAATTGCTCAAAATCTTCATAGTATTCTAGAGCTCAGTGATAGCGCACTAAGCATAGTTGTGCTAGCTGGGAACTCATTTCCTTGGAAGCCATCGCCAAAAGGAGAAAATAAGTGGAAATTCTATATCGAAAATCGTACAGCGATGTTGCTAAAGGGAATGGGTGTCTCATGGGGGTGAAGCCAAGGCATTTTTTTCCGAAATAAGCACCCTCTACAATTCAAATGGGAAACGCTGGTCACTTTTGTAACCAGATAACAATGTTAACAAGTGACAGAATTTTTATATGGTCGCAAAAGTAACCAGATTGCTATTTGGTTACAAGAGGAACCACATAAAAATGTGTGTGAATTGAAAAAAACGTTTCTTTTTAATATGAATCTTTCTTGAATAGTTTCCTTAAAAAATGAGTTATACTATTAATAATATTCAATTATTATTTTCGCATATGAAGTTGAAAAAATAATCTTATTCGGTTGAACGTTATTCTTTGTATTGCTTTGCATGCTGGTTTAACGTTGTAGTGTATAAGTGACAAACCATAATAAAACACATGAAATGATCTTTTATACAAAGACAACTTATAATAGATCATAATTAGAATTGATATTTATCAAAATTGTTGATTTATCACGGATTCTTCATGTTTATCAGGATCAAATCGCAAAATGTGATCTATAAGTGACAATAGTTTTGTTATGCGGTTAGCCAAATAATAATAATATGGCAACTTTTGAGTAAAAAAAAAATCGTAAAAAAATTGAAGATTTAATCTAAGCATGATCTATTACGATTTGCTTTAGTGTTAAAGATCATATGATGTGCTTTATAATGGTTCACATATACGTTACATCTTAACATTTCCACCTAAAAATTTATAAGTGATAAACAATAACAAAAAACATATGAAAGGATTTTTGGTCACAAAAGTAACCAAATTGAGCTAATTGATAACAAAAGTGACCAAATTGTTATTATTTCCAACCAAGCAAGTGATGAAATTGCTGCTTCATTGACCAACCGGAAGCCAGCTATAGCGATGATTGGTGGAGCGAATATGTCACCGAAGTTCACTAATCATGTCAATCAGCTAGTTCGTCGTACAACAGGAAAACGGGCACCAAAACCACGTTTGGTATCAAAAATAAAAGCATTCTTTAAAATGATGCCAAATGAAAACGGTGAACTCGTATATGATGTACTACCAACAACGACTATTTGGCATCGGGACATAGTAGCGGCGAAATGTATCTTATATAAAGGTGAGTACAAATAACAATGGTATGAATTGAAAAGGTATTTTTTTTGGCGAAATTGTGATTTTTCATTTCAGGCATGTGTAAATTGTTCGGAATACAGATACATCCGTCACTGATGAGACCAGTTCGACTACCTCAAGTCCAAGCAATCGCACCGGATTTGTACTCCGAAATATCCGATGAAGAGGATGTGGAGTGGATGCTCGACCAAATCGAAGAATTTCTTCAAGAACATCCAGATTTCCAGGGCGATTTACGATTCCAAGTGGTTCAGCCACCCGACGTGGTTCCGCCACCCGACGATGATTAGTCATTTGCAGTACATCAGCGTCGAAACTTCAACAAAAAAAAAATTGTAACCATTGTTACTTAGCTGGGCTTGATTAATTTGTGGCCCTGAGATAACAACCTTCTGTTGTTGTCGGAAGTACGTGTGCTCAATCACGTAGGTAAGTAAATGAAATGAAATCATTTTGTTTTGGATTTTATACATGAGATATTGATTTTATTCATTTTTCTTTCCATTCATTGCATGCGATTGGACTACACCCGAATTTTATGACGACAAAAATGATTGCTGCTGATGGTCGAATGTATGCCCACATTTGTACTTGGATATATGCCCGGAATCGCATGTATTTGCGTTAATAATTGTTTATTGGGTAGGCAAACAGACAATGCAAATCAAGCGAAAGGAGAATAGAGCAACTGTTCACTTGAAAAAATTTCCTCAAATTTGTGTAATCATTCCGTTTATACCATCTATTCTAAAGTATTCAATGTTATCACTTCAAAATTTTATTTATTATTTAAATCTTTGAACTTTTGTTTACACAAAGACATATAAACGATTATGAATGTAAAAAAAAAGATTCGAGTGACCATCATTCGTGTTTATTAATGTTATTTACTGGATCTTCCGATGTAGTTGTTGTTGCTGCTATATTGCTGTTCGATGCATTTCCTTGTAGGGCGTTTGATGAAGAGTACAAAGATGAAGCAGTTTTCTGGCTTCGTCCAACATTGATAGTTGGAATCGCCCTATACGGCGATTTATTTTTGATCATATATTCGTGAGCATACAAAAGTACACCAATATCTCTATAGCCAGCCTCAAGTGAAATTTTTAATGCTGTACTTCCATCCTGGAAAGAGATATCCGAAAAATCAAAATGTCCATCACAATAGACTACTCCAATGCAATACCCACCAAGTCTTGAATCGTCGAATCACAATCTGGCTGTGCTAGAAGTATTTTTATTATTCCCATGCGTCCATGCTCAGCTGCACACATGAGCTAAGTTATTACAAAAATTAAAATTATTTATCAATGAAACCACAACAATAATAATTATAAAGATATTATACCGCAGTTGAACCATCTTCATCCTGAATATTGATATCAGCACCAGCATCAAGTAGCATTCGAACCATATTGTAGTTGCCATGTGATGTTGCCAACATCAGCGCAGTTTGACTGTGTTTTTTTGCACGAACATTCACATCCGACATTTGGAATAAACGTTGTACAACCGATTGATGTTCGGCTACATCCAATTTAGCTAAAGATACCAGCATTACACATGTATATCCAGCATTATTGGTATGATTTATGTTACACACTTTCGAGTCCAATAATATTGAAACAATGTCAAAGCTTCCATGGGAAACCGCATAATGCATAGCTGAATTGCCATTCGGGTCGGTCAAGTTGACCATGTATCTCAACAAATCAGGTGAATATTCTTCAAAATAATCTAAATAATCTTCTACTTCAAATGGTTTTGCATTCTCCGTACTTGATACGCTAAACCATTCTTTTTGCACGATTTTGTTAGCATTTTTTAGTGTTGTAGCTAGATGTTGACCTTTCAGTAGTGAATCATTGATTACTTTTAGAGCCGCCTGCATCTCTTTAGACGGTTTCACTTTTTGCCTCGATCTTGTGGATGAATTAAGTTGTGAGTAGGTTGATGAAGATTTCATTGAGTGGATCCAAAGTTTGGGCTCATCATCCTCACAATGTGGTGTTTGTTTTGAACTTATCCCTGATGCATCCGGTTCTTTTGTACTACCTGATGCATCCCTTGGTATAACACTTGCTGTACTTGTTCCCGCAGAAGCTGAACTGCTCACTCTATTCTCATCATCACGATTTTGATATTTTGACGTGTCACTGATATTTGATTGAGTTTCGCTGATTACTTTCGCAGCAGATGTTGCTGTCTGACTATTTGAGCTATTGGAAGAAATAATGAAATAAATTTATAAAATCGAAACGTTTAAACAAAGTCGTTATAAACTATAACAGTTTGTTACGCTGGATTATATCTACATTTCATTGTTGACAATAAATTGTTGCGTTTGTTCAGATAGTGTTATGCCATATATTAAATTTGATATGAGCTGTTGTTCCTTCAAATTGTCATATTTATTGTATTCAACCATTGATGACCGATTAATTTTGTACAGTTTTGTGGTAAATTTGTGTATCCACTTTATCAATAAATATTAATATCAAACAAAACAAAACAAAACAAAATAAAATTGTGTTGATATGTTTCTTCTTATTGTTTTTTCTTTTCAGTTTTGTAGAATACGTTTAGCGTACTGTCATTGTTTTGTACATGCGCATTTCAATGTTTTGCCGGATCTTGGCATTTGTCAAATAACTTTATTATAGTTATTATTATAACTTTATTATAGTATTTATCCTAACCTTTTGGGGGATTTTTCAAAACTGTGAACACCATATTGTATTACTTTACATGTTCAATATTTGTATGAATACCACGTAAGACTCTTTTTCTGGACGTGTAAAATCATTGTTTGTTTGTATGTTTGGTACAAACATGGTACATTCATAGTTCAAACACTTTTATAGCTTGCGTATTGAAATATCGGAAGTAGCATTTTCCCGCCATCAATATTTAAATACAATTATTTTTATTTTAAAATATGAATTTAATCTCATTTCAATTCTCGTGCACGCGAAAAATATATACAAAACAAGCATTTATAATTTCAGTCCAACTGCGATCTTACAATGGTAGGCATTTCCACTCTTGTCGAATTTCAATCGGCACGATGCATTTTCTATGGAGGCTAGGTATAAAAATGACCTCTGTAAATTTTCAGACTCATCGGAGCACGTTTGATGGCGCTTCATCGGCCCTAAAGGTACTTGAACTAAGAAATTGCCAATTTTGGCCAAAATTCACATTTTTAGTCAATTTTAGAGCCATTTGAGCTTGGTTTATGTGGATATCTTTGGGGTATTTTGATTTAAGGTCTCAAAAATAGTGTTATACCTTTAATTCAGACATCGGAATCAAAAAAATAATGGATTTTCACTCATAATATGACCAAAAAAACCAAATTTTTCAATATTGGAGCACTTTTTGGTATGAAATTATAGTCCGATTGTCTTCAAACTTTCTCAGATTTACTTTTGTACTAAACTCATGAGTTATGCAGAGTTTTGGAGTAATTGGTACACTTTGTCGTGTACCTCTAGTGCAAAAAATCTCAAAAATCGGCGTTCTGAGGCGAAAATTCTCGTTTTTTGGCTCAAAGTGCAGAATGAAAGCACATTTTACATCTCTGATGACATTTCCTGTTGATTTGGTTCAAATTAATCCGATTTGGTGGTGGTTTCGTGGGTCCATGGCCGAAAATGCGACAGGGGCGAAAAACCCTAGCAAATTGAAAGAATTTTCAAAGTCCATTCTATCTAGTGTAAACCCGTTTCAAAACCAGGTCATCAGTTCCGTAAATTCATAGAGGGTCCACGAATTCACAGGGGGTCCGAAAAGTTTAGGGGGGGGGGGGCGGGTCATCTGAGACCTTGGCGGCTATGTTAGAACCTAAGGTGACAGGTCAAAGTGACGGCAGTCCACACGAGTGACGAAAGCACCTCTAGTGCGAAAAGTCTACTCAGTATATATACAGCAAGTTTCGAACTTTGTATCTATGAGTCCGAGCAATTTGTCTCATATACCATCTGAAAGGTCTTTGAAAATTAGCGCAAAAAAGTATACACACTTGAAATTTTACCAACCACAAGTGGAGATCGCGGTGGGAAAATTTCGGCTAATTTTCAGTTTTTCGGCCATAACCCAGGTAAAAATAGATCCAATATTTTTGAAGCTGATAATTTATGATTTTACGCGTTAATACGAATCCAACAACACCCCAACCATTAAAATCGGACCATACGTTGAAAAGTTATGGCCATTTGAATTTTATTCGTGGCGCCTCCATCTATCAATTTATAATATTTTTTGGGGATGTACCATCTCCCGATTCTTTTCAAACTTTCAGGGATTGTAGTACATGAAAAACTAAGCAGCTTTTGTTCTCGAAGTTTTTGATTTGGCCGGCCTCTAAAGGCCAAAAAGTGACCACCAGTGATGTGTTTTCGATAGCAAAAAAAAACACAATTTCAGCAACGCACCGAACGCTCTAATGCACTGAAAAATTGTTTACAAAATTCAAATAACTTTTTTCGGCACAAATTTCATATCACAAATTTTGTATTTTGCATTTTGCTTTTGTCACTCGATTTTTACCTCGTTCAGTGTAGAGGTGTACAACGGACAAGGTGTTGTCCGTCCGTGTGGTGTCCGTCCGTCCGTTTAGTGAGATAGGACGGACGGACATTTTTCATTTTGTCCGACTTGAGAAGAAGGACGGACGGACATTTTGCATTTGTCCGACTTGAGAAGAAGGACGGACGGACATTTCGCATTTGTCCGACTTGAGAAGAAGGACGGACGGACGGACAAAATTTGTGAGTTCGGACAGACGGACAAATGAACGGACGGACAAACGAGATTTTTTGTCCGTCCGTTTGCACTGTAAATCAGAACATTCAAAATTTGAATTCTCAAAATGGTAGTGATATAAGTTCCATCGCCGATCAACCGAATTCAATACCGAAATTTTTCGACCAATTCATAAGTTTTGATGGTTTCCGAAACGGAATTAGAACGTTATCTCAAACATCCAATTACTTATAATGTCGACGCAATATCCTGGTGGTGCGAAAACAGCAAAGAATATCCAAAATTATTCAGATTGTTCAAAGAATTGTCCTGTCTACCAGAAATTTGTCTACGAACAGCGAACAAACAATTAAACGAACGAACGAACAAACAAGCGAACTGTTCGCTCGTTCGTTCGTTCGTTCGTTCGTAGAATATTATAATTTTTGTTCGTTCGTTCGTTCGTAGGGCATTTCCTACGAACGAACGAACGAACATTCGTATTTTTTCTGTTCGTAAATCTCATGACGTTCAAAAAACGTGTTTGTCTTTCATTTATTTTGAAACATTCAAAGATTGAACATTGATCAATTCAAAAAAAGAACAAATACGATATTTTTCAATTCGTTCCATACTTTTGTTATAACACACGGACAATAAATTATTTAATTGATATTGTGTTGAAATCATATACGATTGAATTATAAACGTTAACGGTTACTTTCACTTGATTTTTTTACATTTTTAAAAACAATGACAAACGGACGGACAAAAAATCTTGTTTGTCCGTCCGTACATTTGTCCGTCTGTCCGAACTCACAAATTTTGTCCGTCCGTCCTGAGGCATTTGTCCGTCCGTCCGTCCTTCTTCTCAAATCAGACAAATGCAAAATGTCCGTCCGTCCGTCCTTCTTCTCAAGTCGGACAAATGCAAAATGTCCGTCCGTCCTTCTTCTCAAGTCGAACAAAATGAAAAATGTCCTTCCGTCCTTCTTCTCAAGTCGGACAAAATGAAAATTGTCCGTCCGTCCTTCTTCTCAAGTCGGACAAAATGAAAAATGTCCGTCCGTCCTATTGAAAATCACGGACGGGCGGACGGACAAAAAACTGTCCGTTGTACACCTCTAGTTCAGAGGTTCTTCATTTGATAGTATTTTCTTTGTTTTAATGTGAAAGTAAACATAGTGAAATTACAAGAAAACGTCATCCGATCAGCCTCAAATTCTGTCATGTTATTTTTTCTACAAACTCAACAAGTAATATGAGTTCGGAGCAGTAAGTCAAAAATGAGTGGTTCCACCTATTTTCTGAATGCAATCAAAATATACCACAAATATGGAATTTTTTTTGGGGTTTCCAATCATTGAGAAGTATTGCACTTTTACGCATCACGAGGTTTGACATTTGGGTTATTTGGGATAAAACCATATCCCACTAATTTTGGTTTTAAAAAATTTCTTAAATTAAACCCATTTTTTGCTTTATTGAATCGATCATTCTCAACAAACTGAATAGTTTTGGGCATATCAGAATACATTTGAATGTTTTTTACGACTAGTTTATTGACTATTTTCATAAAAAGAGCATATTTGGCAAATTTTGGCTCTATATCAATTCTATAAGTCAAAATAATGTTGTATGAACATGTTGGATAACATTTCGAATGACTTTTGGGACATGTTTAATACGGTATATCGACAATTTGGCGACATTTTTGGGCACTTTTCCGGTTTGACTACTAAAAAATTTCAAATTGTATAAGGTAACGTACAAAAAATCATTACATCCGACGTAGTTTATTCGGAAAAACAATTCCTATGGAAATCAGCCCCAAAACACCCAAATTTCAAATTGCAAGCGCCGCGAGGAATCAACTTACAGACATCACTCAATACAAAAAATGTTCGTATTGAAGTGTACTATATGCCTCTATGCCAATTTTGATAGCACATTTAAAAAAATCGATGCACCCTACCCAACATACCCTGTGATTTTTTTTTTCTCGATTCGTGTTCTAGAAGGATATAAAAGTTTTAGATTTTCGATTGTTCACTATAAACCAATACTTTCCCTACTTCGTGCGGAAAGATAAAAATGGGAGATGTTAGTCCGTTCTCCGTCCGTCGCCGTACGCAAATTTGTTAACACATTGTCTCATCGAGCAGTGCGAGTATAGCACTATAGCACTTGGAACGAGCCTAACTAAGATATTTTATGTATGCCAAATATATATTTGAGTGGCTGCAAATAGAAATGCGATTACGAGATAACTCGGGCAATATTGAAAAATAGTTTTGGAAAAAAGCATCATAATTTTGGAATTGTTTTGCGTTTTTACTTTTCCGCATAAAGTATTGGTTTATAGTGAAAAATTAAAAATCTCTAAAAACTTGCTTCTATCCGTTTTGGACCCTCTAGAACACGAATTAAGCAAAAATAAATTGAATTACTTTTTTAATCCGTACTTTTCCATACCGTGTTCATGTTAATTATTTTCTAATGTAAATAGTTTATATTTACGAAATGGCAATTGTAACATTTGCTAATCCATTGTTCGAAAATTTGGTTCTTCGAAAATTAGTTCGAAATTGTGTTGTTCGAAAATTGTTCATCGGCAATTCGGTGTTTTAATGTTTATTGTGACATTTGGGACATTTGGGAAATGTGTGACATTTGGGACATGTGTGACATGTGTGACATTTGCGACATCTGTGACATTTGGGACGAAATTATACAATTTTGGTTCGAGGAGTCCAAATCTTCCCACGATTTCCAGGTATTTTATGTTTTAACCCGTAGTAGACCATGATGGTGTGGTCCAATTTGGTCTCAACCTGTGAAAATTTCATCGAAAAATCTTCAAAACTCGATGAGACATTGTGTTAACAAATTTGCGTACGGCGACGGACGGAGAACGGACTAATGCCGATTCCAAGTGCTCAGACTTTAAAAATTAAAGTCGACTTAAATTTTTTTTTATTGAAATTTATTACAAAAATGAAAATTTATGAAGTGAAATTTTATTTTTTGCATTAAAAATGCATTCTGTGTTGATAAAATGTTGATTTTTTGGTTATGTGTAAGGAAAAATTGTCAAAAAAAATCAATTTTTATAGTCGACTATAAAAATTAAAGTCGACTTTAATTTTTGAGGTATTGAAATCTATCACAAGAATAAAAATTTATCAAGCAACATTTTCTGTTTCACCATAAAAATGTATTCTGTATTGATAAAATTTTGATTTTTTTGATTTTTGAATAAAATAACAAAAAAAATTAAAGTCGACTTTAATTTTTATAGTCGACTTTAATTTTTATAGTCGACTTTAACTTTTTTTTGACAATTTTTCCTTGCCCAAAACCACAAAATCAACATTTTATCAACACAGAATGCATTTTTTATGCAAAAAATAAAGTTTTGCTTCATAAATTTTCATTTTTGTAGTCAATTTCAATAAAAAAAAATTAAAGTCGACTTTAAAATTAAAGTCCGAGCACTTGGAATCGGCATAACATCTCCCATTTTTATCTTTCCGCACGAAGTAGGGAAAGTATTGGTTTATAGTGAACAATCAAAAATCTAAAACCTTTATATCCTTCTAGAACACGAATCGAGAAAAAAAATCACAGGGTATGTTGGGCATCGATTTTTTTAAATGTGCTATCAAAATTGGCATAGAGGCACCTTATAGTACACTTCAATACGAACATTTTTTGTATTGAGTGATGTCTGTAAGTTGATTCCTCGCGGCGCTTGCAATTTGAAATTTGGGTGTTTTGGGGCTGATTTCCATAGGAATTGTTTTTCCGAATAAACTACGTCGGATGTAATGATTTTTTGTACGTTACCTTATACAATTTGAAATTTTGTAGTAGTCAAACCGGAAAAGTGCCCAAAAATGTCGCCAAATTGTCGATATACCATGTATTAAACATGTCCCAAAAGTCATTCGAAATGTTATCCAACATGTTCATACAACATTATTTTGACTTATAGAATTGATATAGAGCCAAAATTTGATCTGGTATCGTCGCAAAGTGACGTTGTTTTTGAAATTTTTAATTTTCAGAATTTAAATGTGAAGCGAAGCGAGCACGGGCCCGCTAGTAAGGAAGAAAACTTTTGTTTCCGCGGGATTTATGAATTTTTAACAGAATATATTCGTTTTTCATGAAAAAAGACACATTTTTCATCAAGGGGAAAATGACAACCGCTTTGCCATCAGAAATGTCAAAAGTACCTTTAAGTACCTTCCTAATATCGAAACTACCGCCAATGAATCGTATTTTTCCAGCACTATGATAATGTGCTGTATTGCTGGAGAAATACGATTCATTGGCGGTAGTTTCGATATTAGGAAGGTACTTAAAGGTACTTTTGACGTTTCTAATGGCAGAAAGTTTGTCTTTTCCCCTTGTTTTTCATAGAAATGTGTGTTTTTTTGTCATGTTCAAAGTGTTTTTTTGAGCAGTACTGTATATTCATATCAAAGATATGAACATATTTCGATTTTCTAAGTATTTCGTACATTTTCACACGTATTCATATTCCATGATTTTTCGGCATGAAGATACATTTTGTGGATTGTTTGAATATGTAGAACGTCAAGCGGACTTGAATATCTTTCAAATGACGTAAACTGCATGAATTTTCGTTGAAACATGTGGCCAGGAGAGTCAAAAATGTGAAAATCAGTATTTGTGTAAAAATGTACTGAAAACCGTCCGGAACGGCTATACCAATATGGCTCAAATTCAATAGGAAACACCCGGTAATAATACTGAACAAATTTGCTTTTGTCACTTTGGGATTTGAGGCTCCGTTCGAGAGTTATCGTGTTAACGTACATACACAGACGACGACGCCATTTTGCACTGGAGGTACCAGAACCGAGTATCTAAATCAAAAAAGTGCAAATCAAGATTTGTTCCCATGGTGAACAGAGACTCTGGTCAAAATTTGAGCCCAATCGGTGAACATTTACTCAAGATATACGGAGTTGAATTTTTGAGGCAAAACCAATACTTTTCCTGACAAGTAAACATACCAACCTGAGACAAAAATGCTCAACAATCATTATCACAGACCGATAGGATATGAGAAAATATTAAGATTGACAAAAAACTAATTCCCCCTTCGGAGGGAGGGCGAGCCCAAAGTTGATCGGATCCAAAAATGATGTATGGCGAAGTTGTTCAGAATGACGAGAAAAAAAATTGAGGGACCCGCCCTCCACCCTTCGACCCTCCCTGTGAAGTCAGGGGGTCTCCCCCCTAAACCGTTGAGGGGGGGTCCCCACAAATATCAAATTCGAATTCTACGCGCATAAACTACGTCAGAATGCATATTCGTAATTCGTTTACCTTTAAAAATAATCAACAATTTGTACTCACGACAAGTAAACCTCAGCAGGGCACTGTGTTGCAGCTATGATGTCGAAGGTTGTTGGTGGCGATGGTAGAGGTGTTGAGTGGATGGTGTATGTGTTTTGTCTCGTTAATTGTTTCTCCGATCTTGGGCTTATAAGCGCTGTGGGTCTGGGGATACGCGATTGCAAATCCGATGGTTGCATTGAATTCATCAATGATTCCTCATTGTATATTGTTTCATCTATTGTTGTTGAGTTACTGGCAATATTTGAGGCATTTTGTGACTTATTTGGATTTTTTACTATCGTTCTTTGTTTTATTTCAATTTTTGCAAGGCAATTGTGGCATTTATGTTCGTTTAAGTGAGTAGATTGACTTGATTGATCTTCAAGATTGATTTCACTTTCTGTATTCGTTCCTGATTTCTGAATATTCATATGTTCAATCATAGTGTTCGTCGATTTCACATCAGTCATTATGCGGTCCGTATTTGTGAGGCGGTCTTTTTTCAATACCGGAAGCTCTGTGTTACTTCCTCTATGAATCCGAAGAGTAAGGTCGCTGGTATCAGTTGATTCAGTTCGCATTTGCACTGTCCGTAGTGGTTCAACTACTTCTTTTTTGCATTGTATGAATTTATCGCAAGACGTGGGAGAATATTGAATGCCTATTGATCTGAATTCTTTTGGTTGTTCAATCTTTTTTCGTTCAACTGGAACTGCTTCAGACTGTGCGAATGCAACAGAAGCTATTTGAATGTTATTCAACGATTTGAGTGAAATTGGTGAATCACTTTGTTTCGATAGAATTGGTTCCGTTAAGTGTTTGATTGGATCTGTTCCAAATGATCGTGTTTTAGTTTTTTGATAAATGTTGTCGATGCCAATTGATTTTATTTCCGGGCAGGCCATACAAGATCTTCCTTTTACATTTGGTGCAGCCATTACACCAACTGATTTCCTCTCTAATGGATGTTCAATTTTAGAATCAGTAATAATTGCAATATTTCTTGCTTCGAGGTTTTGCTCAAGATCACTTTGAACACTAACGCTCTTCATTTCAGGCTTTTCCAGCATTTGAAATGGATTTTTTTCGCTGATATCTGTATTAATAGCTACAGTTCGCGAAGGAATCTGTTCAGGTATAGTTACGATGCCAATATCTCTTAAAAGCAATTTTGTTGTCATACAACCGACATTGTGTGTGGATGGTTGAGTTTTAATTTGACATGACACACTTTTATTCGATTGTTGAGGCTCCGTTAAACTAATGCTAGATGGAAATCGAACGTTCAGGCTTTCCAATGATGTTGCACACACACGCTGTGTATTAAAAGGCTGTGTTGAGCTTTTGTCCAGTTTCGTAGTTTCGATAGCTTTTTCCTCATTCTGTTCTTTTCTCTTGAGAGCATTTTCAAGCGTTTTCAATTTCAAATGCATGTCACGATTTTCAGCTTTTTCCACCGATAACTCAAGTTGAAGCTTTGGAATCAATTTTACACGTTCTTCAAAATCACGAACGCGATTCAAATTATCGCTCAACTGATTTCGAACACTTTGCAGTTGGTCGCCAAGACTACGATTAACCAACGAAAGTCTGTCGATTTCATGGCTGAAATGTTCATTTGTTTTTGTCACACTGGATGCTTCGTCATTAAAAATGCTCCTATCGTCTTCTATCGCTGCTGTCTCTTCAATAATAATATTCTCAGCGGTTGAACTGTGCATATGTAAAGCTGGCACTGAATCAGAAGCCTTTGTTGTATAGTGCACAATATCCCAATCTGATTGTTTGTCATCGCTATGCGAGTTATTTTTTGAAATGCAAGAGCCTGTGAATGCAAAAACGCAATTAATAAAATTTAAAAACACAAAAACTTATTGACAAAATATGTGAAATATGTGCACTATATATCTCATACCGATGCTAAGACGTAATTTAATCCTCTTACAGGCATTTCGAATGGCTTTGTGTTTTGGTCGGCGTTCAATTATCGTATTAAAGCTCATTGCTGGCTAAATACACTTCTTGTGTTTCCTCGTTAAACAATCAAAATGAAACTTAGCTGAAGTGAGAGGAAACCACGACTCGCATATCATTTCTCAAAAAAAGTAGAATTTCATCATCTTTACAGCTCTGATTGGTGGTACTTGTTTATACGAGAAAACAAATTCATTACAGTCAATCTGCGCACGTAACCAAATCAGTGTGTCTATTTTTCTTCTATGGATATGTACTTTTAATGAAAAAAACAAATGTAGACGTTCACGTCTACAGCCTCATGTTTGTTGCCACTTAGTGCTATTGCGTGTATGCACTTACAAATAACACTGTTCGACAAATTTCAACTTTTTGTCTGACCCAGAGCAACGACATATATGGTATTTTAGTACTTAGTGGCCTGTGTCAAAACCATAAAGGATTTGGTCGGGTGGGTTCGATTTGTCGAGAAATCGACCAAAATCGATTTTCACCGTTTTTTGGCCCGAAAAGTCGAACATTTTCGCATGTATCTCCAAAACTACGTATCACATCATGTTCAATGAATACGCGTTGGAAACAGAGGTGTGCGAGGGGTGGGGTTTTCGGGTTTTAACCCCCCTCTGAGGCAAAAATAGCCATTTTTGTCCGGTTTCTACCTCGGTCTGGAAATTTCCTTCAGCCTGGGAAATCTGACCCCGCTGACCCCCCCCCCCCCTGATCATTTTCAAACGAAATTTTTTCTGTTTCCACCCCTCCCAAACTAATATCATCTTGATATTTTGATAACATTTTGCATACGGTTATCAAAAAATGTATTTCTTTGAATATTTCGTATAATTATCCAATAACACTGTGCGACAAAATCAAACTCATCGAAAGTAAATGGGATCTCTCTAAAACAGCGTGTTACTAGAAGACGAGCTGAGAAAGACCTCATCTTTGGTTTTGCTCTAGCACGTCAAAAAAAAATTTGTTGTTGTCTTGATATTTCGGCTGTTTTCTCGATATTTTGTGATTTTTGGTGATTTTTTTGAGTCAAATTTTAGTCTATAGCTCGATACTGGCTAAGAATTTTGAGTTACAATGTTCAGCAAAGTTGTAGCTAAATGTATTTCAAACAAAATTGCTGTACATACTATACATCTAATATCACAGCTGTAGAGTCCATGGAACAAAATGTCGAGAAAAATGTGATTTTTTCGATTTTTTCACTCAAAACTCATTAAAATGTCCACATTCCTTATTTGTATCAACTGTAAAGTTGTAGCCAAATATATTTCGAACATAATTGCTGAACAAACTATACGTCTAATGTCAAAATTGTAGAGTCCATGGAGCAAAATGTCGAAAAAAGGTTATTTTTCGACCATTCCATACCCGATCGATCAAAATTCACATCGACCCTCCCAGATTTGAAGAATTTATATATGGTTCGATTAGTTTAGGTCCAACTAAGAAAAATCCGGGGTCGTTTGGTCGAAATTTTAAACTTTTTGCAAAAATTTGGGTAAAATTTGACGATCGATATCTCAACCATTTCGAAAGGTAAAAAAACCGCATGGATCTCGTTTGGAAGGTATTGAGGCCTACTTTATTTTGAGTTTTTAACATTTTTGAAAAAATTTATTTTTTACATAAAAATCGACTTTTGCATCTTCAGACGCGATTATCTCGAAAACACATATACAATTTTTTTTGAGTTAGAGTCGGTTTCGGATAGCTGGCCTCAAGCCCTTTCTGGCTAGTCAAAATATGGACACTTTTATACTCATCCCAATATTTAGGTTCGAATCCAGGGGTGTCCGTTTTCCATTTTTTTCACTTTTACGTCATACTCAAAATTTCCCAAAGAAAATATTTTCGCGTCCTGGGGGTCAAAACCTTTCCAACGGTGTATAATATTGCCTCAATACCTTCCAAACGAGATCCATGCGGTTTTTTTACCTTTCGAAATGGTTGAGATATCGATCGTCAAATTTTACCCAAATTTTTGCAAAAAGTTTAACATTTCGACCAAACGACCCCGGATTTTTCTTAGTTGGACCTAAACTAATCGAACCATATATAAATTTTTCAAATCTGGGACGGTCGATGTGAATTTTGATCGATCGGGTATGGAATGGTCGAAAAATAACCTTTTTTCGACATTTTGCTCCATGGACTCTACAATTTTGACATTAGACGTATAGTTTGTTCGGCAATTATGTTCGAAATATATTTGGCTACAACTTTACAGTTGATACAAATAAGGAATGTGGACATTTTAATGAGTTTTGAGTGAAAAAATCGAAAAAATCACATTTTTCTCGACATTTTGCTCCATGGACTCTACAGTTGTGATATTAGATGTATAGTATGTTCAGCAATTTTGTTTGAAATACATTTAGCTACAACTTTGCTGAACATTGTAACTCAAAATTCTTAGCCAGTATCGAGCTATAGACTAAAATTTGACTCAAAAAAATCACCAAAAATCACAAAAAATCGAGAAAACAGCCGAAATATCAAGACAACAAAAAAAAAAAAATTGACGTGCTAGAGCAAAACCAAAGATGAGGTCTTTCTCAGCTCGTCTTCTAGTAACACGCTGCTTTTGAGAGATCCCATTTACTTTCGATGAGTTTGATTTTGTCGCACAGTGTAATTATTTAAGAAAAGATATATTTTACGGTATTTTAACGTACTCAGTAAATACAATGGGTATCACTTTATTCTCCCAGAGGCTAATTTCTGTATTTTTTTCTCCTTGGAGGAATATCGGGAGAATATATTGACATTTCAAAAATAGAGTAGAATATTCTTCCATGAAGAATATATGCAAAAATTCGCCCTCTGGGAGAATAAAATCGTACTCTTCGTAGTTACTGAGTACTTTATTTAGATCTTCACAAAAAAATGGAGAAAAATAGAACATCTTTATTTTGTCGTATTCTTCCCCCCCTCCCCCCCCGAAGCAATCAAAATTTGAATTCAACCTCCCCCTGGACCCCCCTAAGTACAAGAAAAAAAACTTCGAAGCGAACCTTCGGTACACGAAAATATACCGAAATTTGAACGATAAAAATGGAAATACGTAGTTTGTGAGATACATGCGAAAATGTTCGACTTTTCGGGCCAAAAAACGGTGAAAATCGATTTCGGTCGATTTCTCGACAAATCGAACCCACCCGACCAAATCCTTTGGGGTTTTGACTCAGGCCACTAAGTACTAAAACACCATATATGTCGTTGCTCTGGGTCAGAAACCTTGTCGACCAGTGTAATGTGTACACTGTATACTGTACATAGCGAGGGGTGAATCACTCAAAAAATTAGTTTTGCGATTATTTTTTTCTCCTCGATTACTTTCCGATTGATTTCCGATTAGTTTACATTTTATATACCCAAAGTAATCGGGCGAATCACTAGTAAAAAGTAATCGATTACAGATTACTTTTCAGTGATTCGCCCCTTGGTACATAGTGTATAATTCGCACTTAGATATTTCGCATTATATTTCTGGCTTTGACGGAAAATGAATAGTTAATATTATTTCTTTTTGGATATTGGGACTGTTGGATTTATAGCTGTCAACGGACGTCATTCGTTCGTTCGTAGCATTTTTTTTAATGTGTGAACGAACGAACAAAATAATTTTCACGAACGAACGAACGAACATTGTTCGCAAAAAAAATGAATTTCAATTTTGTTCGTTCGTTCGTTCGCATGTTTGTTAGCTTGTCGCAAAATAATAAAAAGAATGAAATTATGTGTATAAGGTGGCTCACGTCGATTGTTCCATGCAAAATGTTTGAGAACAACCCCCAGTTTTACTTTTTGGGACAAGCCAAACATATGTTCAAAATTTCATATCGATACGAGGGCTCAAAATCAATTTTTCTGAGTGTTGGAAAATGTATCACATTTTTGTGTCTCCAGACGGTATTTCTCGGTCAAAATGAGTTTTCTGAAGGGAATGGAACAATCGACGTGAGCCACCTTATGCATACACTTTCATTTTTTTAATTATTTTGCGAACAAACAAACGAACGATCGCAAAATTTCTTGTTCGTTGACACCTAGTTAGTTGGATTTTCGGAAGAAATTTGCGAAAAATATATTTTTTTTCGAGAAACAAGCGTGTAAGAGCGCAGTCATACGATACACATTTATTATGGAAACTTTCAGTTCAATACATGTAGACCTTGGAAACTGGTAACATGTTTTCACGGTTTTTTTTTTTTGGCGTGACTGTACCCTACATGTAGTATTAGGGTGGGAGGGAATTAACCACTTGGAAGGTACAGTGTGTTTCAGAATTCCTGCCTATGGCAATATTATTGATTGATGGGGACTCTAAAGTGCTCTATGTGACTGATGTATTATTGTCTACTTAAACGTTCAATTTAAACGTCACAACAATAACACAACTGCAGCACTATATATATCAGAAAAAAATAATTTCTTCGCTTGTATAAAACTGAGTTGAAAATATCATCAAGTGAAAATGGCACCGATAGTAATAAATTTCACAAAAACCACAACATTCATGGGTGAAACAAACTCTGGGAAACTTTAGTCAGTTTTATTTGCTTTCAGCCAATTCACGATGGTCTTAAACAGTTCTAGTACTTTTACCATTCTTACTCAGGAAATTTGAGTGATTTTGAAATCGCATTACTTTTTCGGGTTAATTGCATAAAAACCCCAGAATTTATGACTGAAATCAACCATAATCAGCTTTGGACAATCCTATTGATTTATCTCGAATAGACATTTTCTTTCAGGTTAATTTTGTATTACTTTTATGTTTGTTGTATTGAGCGATAAAAAGCAAACAATTCCAAGCATTAATCTTTTCTATATGGAATCGAAATACCTTATTTGTTTATTAGTTCTATTTCTATATCTGAAAACGTCAAACTTGATGGACAACGTTCATATTCAACGCTCAACATTGCATGAGTTAACGTCGGTTAACGTTCAGTTTGTCTGTTTGTCAATCAGTATACTACAATGACATCTATTGGCGAATTTCGCATAAATTGAATTACAATCGTAACCCTGACTTTTCCGCATTGATATGGAATTTTATTTTTATCAATTTAAACCTGCCATATTTTTTAGTAATAAAACAAGAATACAAACACATGAAAATTCACGTAATAACACACGGCGTACATAATATTTGTTTATTTAATTTGTGAAAAAAAACCAACGAGAAATAGATTTATATATTCAACACATATTTCATATTTGATTGTGCTTCCAATTCATCATAACTTCAATCGTCATCACTCGTTGTTTCCACTGATGTGGATGCCACCAAATATTGACCAAATCAGCGGAGTCCATTTTAAATTTGAGAATTGGTCATCAAACTAAATTTTTTTTCTAAACATCAGACATTATAAAATCATTCTCCCTTTCACTCTCAATTTGACAAATATGAATATTTAAAACAAAAATATTCGAATATATCATTTTTCGCCAATGTGACCATATTTTACGTCACTATGTTATATCTTTGAACACTGCACAGAAGCGCCATCTCATGGCAAATTGTTCAGTACTATTGAAATACGCATTGAATGAAATCCAAGTCGCCATCTTGGATTTTGTTCACTGTGTATTTCAATAGCACTGAGAAATTCGCCATGAGACGGCGTCGTTGTCGAACGTATTTAAAGAGCCGCATATAAATCCACATAAACAACATCGGGATGATATTTTACATTTCCGCAAACCCAAAGGGTTTAAGGGGAAATGTATTGCAATCGGTCGAAATTTTGAAATCTCTCAAAATCGGTAAAGCCGTTCCAGAGATATGGCCATATAAGTGGAGTTTTCTTACATATTTTACCAAAATCATAGTAACCATTGAAAATTTGGTTTCATACTTGTCAATAATGTTTTAGCCGACCACGATGGACCATGATTGTAATTTTCGAACATGCAAAATTAAAATTAAATACGATACGCGTGTAGCTTAGGACCAAACTTAACGAAAGCCGTCGTCAAAGAGAACTTTTGTGGTTAGATTATCTAGCATATCTTCCGGTGAGTAATTTCGACCACTGTCGTTGAGTAACCAATCGATAGTACTCTTTAATACCTCAAAAATTCAACTCCACATAGTTTGAGTAAATGATTACCGATCGGGCTCAAATTTTGACCACAGTCTCAGTTCACCATGGGAACAAATCTGCCTTGGCACATTTTTGGTTTGGATACTCGGTTCTGGTACCTCCAGTGTAAAATGGCATCGTCGTCGTCGTCTGTGTATGTACGTTAACACGATAGCTCTCGAACGGAGTCTCAAATTCCAAAGTGACAAAAGCAAATTTGTTCAGTATTATTATCGGATGTTTCGTATTGAATTTGAGCCATATTGGTATAGCCGTTTCGGAGCGACGTCCATTCAAGTGCACGTGAGTCGGGTTTTCAGTACATTTTTGGCCAAAAACTGATTTTCGCATTTTGAACTCTCCGGCCGTATTTGTTAATAAAAATGCATGCAGTTTGCGTCATTTGAAAGATATTGAAGTCCGCTTGATGTTTTACATATCCGAACAATGCACAAAATATATCTTCATGTTAAATTAATTTAATTACATTCGTAATCCTGACTTTTCCGCATCGATATGAAATTTGGTTTTTCTGTTTTCCAGAAATATGGACCAGTCAAGTATTGGTTCTGCCATAAAAACGGGCAAAATATTATTTTGTCATACAATGTACTGTATTTGGGCATTTTGATGCCATTTTGAAGCTTGTAGAAAGTACATGCGATTAATGGTAATGAACATTGAAATCGGCCAGAATTTGGCCAAGATATGGCCGATTTTTGAATTTTTGGCCGATTTTTCGAAAGGCCGTATTTAGGCCAAGAGCCATTGAGCTAGAAAATTCCAAATGAGTTTTTGAGACCCCAATTTTTCAGTACTTTCAACTTTTCTTTGACACTTTTGGTGAAAAATGCATCAAATCACTGAAAAATGCAATTTTATGGGTGTCCTTTCAATTCTGTCCATGACTGTATATATACATATATTTTTTTTGACTTATGACTTAAATGATGATTTGGTGACAATGTGCATAGAAACATGACCGAAATTAGGTAAACGCGGACTAATGTAGATTAATATAGAAAATTTATTGCTGTTTGGATCGAAGTTCAAATTTGAGATTTGCTTTAAACCAAGGGGGCGAACTGAAGAAATGTGATCGACAGCGCCATGTACCACTGGTGGCAGAATTTGCAAGCTGCAATGTTTTCAATAGATGGCACTGTAGGTAGTATCACATATGATATTTTAGCCAATCAACAGGTTATGTCGATCATAGGGCACAGACCCCACCCAAGTAAAGGGCCTTTACTAAAGGCATTGTGCAACAGAATTTTGTCGGCGATTTTTAAGAAGAACGACAACATTGCCAAAAATAAATATATCATCTATTATACTTATACAAGTGCAATAGAAATTCAACATTTTTACTATTGCTTTGGCAGCGTACATGTGCCCTATGTTCGACATACAGTACATGTTTCCATGTGCCTCATAATCGACATCTTCCACTGTGAACTAAAGAGACAAAAAACTTGGAAATTTAGCTAAGTTCCTAAATATATGTATGGTTCTTCCTTAGTGTACACGAATTGATACAAAATTTGACAATCTGTTAGCACTTTTTTCCCTTCACACGTTTACACAGACCAACAATTTGACAATCGCCATTCAAAATGCCGTCAGATTGGTATAGAATCCAGATTGACATTAGATAATAATTGAAATGTAAAATAAACGAAAATGTTCATTGAGGAAACGATATTTATTTTCCGATAAATGTTAGAAAAATACTCATTGTTAGTAGTAATTATATTTGAAAATGTCTTGATTTATTCGCGAGGACATTGGAAATAGCAAATATCAGATGCGATATATCAGATTGGATATTTCTACTTATACATTTTGCCACCAAGTACATGGCGCTGGCAAGCAACAAGTTCATTCCTTCTGTCAGTTCGCGCCCATGCTTTAAACGCGGTTATTGAATCTGAATTTCTTATTTCAATGGGTATACTATTCCAAAAATTAATTGTCGAATAACTGAAGGTACGCGTGTCATATTCATTACGTGGGCGAAAGTTAACACGAAGATTATTATTAGAGAGACGCGATGATTCACTATTTCTGACAAACACGTGATTGAGGTAAGCTGCAGTTTCATTTGACAATTGCTTGTAGATAAAAACGGCTGAGTGGAGCTTAGCTCTATTTTCAGGAGTCAAACCACACAGACCCTCACGATGTTCTGAAATTTGATCATTACGTTTAAGACCGTAAATGTATCTGATCAGCAACTAGATCACGACTAACTTGACTTGTTGTGCCATGTGCACCCCAGCCATAAGTCAATACGTTTCCGTAGTCCATTATTAGTCAATGAGCGCTGTTGCAATGTCTCGTTAAACGTAGTCAGGGATAAGTTGTTTCGTGTGTCGAATGCGATTAATAACACCGTACACTTTCTGCAATTTAGCCCTGTCATGATCTTGGAAATGACTACTGCAGTATGATTAATTTTCCTGTGACAAAATAAAACAAATTGGCTATCTTCACTTTGCGATTTAGGACTCCTATCTTGAGATATATTCATATCAAACTTCGATTTTCTAAGAATTTCGTACATTTTCACAATTGTTCATATTCCATGATTTTCCAGTATGAAGAAACATTTGATGCACTTTTTGAATATGTATGGATGTCAAGCGGGCTTGAATACCATCCAAATGACGCAAACTGCATGAATTTTCATTGGAAAATACGGCCAATGTGAACATCAGTTTTTGTGTAAAAATGTACTGAAAACCCGGCTCACGTGCACTTGAATGTACGTCGCTCCGGAACGGCTATACCAATATGGCTCAAATTCAACATCCGGTAATAATACTGATCAAATTTACATTTGTCACTTTGGGATTTGAGACTCCGTTCGAGAGTTATCGTGCTAACGTACAGACTTCGACGATGACGACGACAACGACGTCATTTTGCACTGGAGCTACCAGAACCGAGTATTTAAATCAAAAACGTGCAAATCAAGATTTTTTCCCATGGTGAACTGAGACTCTGGTCAAAATTTGAACCCGATCGGTAATCATTTAGTTAGTCAAGCTATGTGGAGTTGCGGAAAAGTAAAATACATGAAATATGAACAATTAAGAAAATGTACGAAATTCTTAGAAAATCGAAGGTTGATATGAATATATCTCAAGAAAGTAGTCTCAAATCGCAAAATTTATTTTGTCGCACGATGTTTTGTGTTGGAAATTAGTCATATTGCTGTAGTCAATTCATTCTCTCTTGACTGGTCTAAATTTCAGAAAAATCGGATTTCATATCAATGCGGAAAAGTCAGGATTACGAATGTAATTCAATTTATCACAGCGTGCTAATATGTACTGTCAGAAGCACGTTCAGATGCACACAACTTTACAATGAATATTGGTAGATACAAATTTCCATTATAAAACAGTTCTGCTTCTGACCAGTGGTGGCGCCAACGTCGCGTTTGCAGACAAATCAGCATGCTGTGCAATTTATTCATCTTTCAAATATGTCTGTTATTTTAATGTATTATAAAATACGTATAAGATTTTCACATAAAATCACATCTTTATTAATCTTATTTTTATTTCTCCCCACTTTTTGGCCATTTGCTCGAAAATGGCCCAAGACTTTAGGTTCATATTTTCAGAGTTTTTAGCTCTAACCCTGGTCTAAAAAAAAGAGATATTGGCACATATGCATCCTAATTTCGGGGATCAAATACTTGTTTTAATTTTGTGTTTTGCATTTTGCTTTTGTCACTCGATTTTTACCTCGTTTAGAAGTTTTTTATTTGATATATAATCTACGTAAATTACTTTTTTTAAGGTGTAGATTTTGACACCCTATTGTTAACAATGTTGCTATTTTTTTTTGTTTTTTTTTTTCGAAAAAATAGCAATTTTGAATGGCGCTATTTTTGAAAATTCGTGAAAATAGTATTAAATAAAAAAAACTCTGGACGAGGTAAAAATCGAGTGACAAAAGCAAAATGCAAAATACAAAATTTATGATATGAAATTTGTGCCCAAAAAAAAGTTATTTGAATTTTGTAAACAATTGGCGGGCCTGGCGGAATAATGTAACACAGAAAAAGTCCGCGGAAAAATGTCAGTGTACATTATAGCCCGTCAATTGTTCAGTGCATTAGTGTGTTCGGTGCGTTAAGATGTGTTTTCGATAGCCAATTTCGGCACAAATTACATATCACAAATTTTGTATTTTGCATTTTGCTTTTGTCACTCGAATTTTACCTCGTTCAGGGTTTTTTATTTGATATCATATATGATCTATAAATCTATAGATTTTGGCAATGCATGCATTTCAATTTATTGGCTCTTAATGCTGATAAATCATAGAAGAAAAATACGTTTAAAAATAGTTTATAGTTTTTCAGTATCAGATCAGAATATTTCATACCGATTTTATGCAGTTTTAACGGTTAATTATTGTACGAAAATTCAAAAAATCGACTTAATCCTGCAACAAATGTCAGTTTTAAGGTCGAATCGCATAGTCAGCAAATTCGTTTAGATTTCAACAGGCAGCAAACAAAAAACCGTTAACATGCAGGATAGAAAGTCAATGACTGATTGTTTAAATTTGCTGATAAACTTAATTCAACTCGGTGAACATTTCTTGGCATCACGAATTTGACACAATCATATTTCAAAATGCATTTCATCTCAATTTGTTGTTTGAATCGATACGGTGCATTAGCACTGTTTTGCAAAGAATGGCTTCGAATCTAAATTCAGGAACTGGCATTTTTTTGGTTGGATTCGGTTTTTGGAACTTAAACAAACAACCGACTACGAATACCACCTTGACATAAGCCCAGGGATTACTATGGGCTGAAACTAGCAGCCTATCTGAAAATAGCAGCTGGGTAAAATCTGAATTTCTGGGGGAGGTTTTTTTTTCCAACAACAAAAAATCTCAAGAGAGGAAATTCCCCTATCAAAAATGCAACAAATTCACTGGAAATCCGAAACATACACAAAGAAGTGGATGCAGGCACACAAAATAAACAATAGATATTTTTTTTCATGTATTATTTGCCAAGATCACATTTGGTGCTGACTGCGAACATGTTCGCAAACATTGCGAACATTGTTTTAAAAAGCTAAAAATTGGAGTAAATTGATAAGTTTTACTTATTAATTGCTCTCATTATTAAAACCACTTCAATTCACTTAAAAAAACAAAAAAAAATTACTCCAATTTTGGAATTTTTGCGAACATGTCCGACTCAGCAACAGTGTTTTGTGCATTATTCTCCCAAGAGGACTAAATTCTCTCGATATTCCTCCAAGGAGAAAAAATGCAGAAATTAGCCTGTGGGAGACTAAAATGATTATTTGTACTTACTGAGTACATACATATTAGGTTTAGAAATTAGTTTTGAGGGATTTTTTTCCAACATTTTGGCTTTATTGTGAGGAAATGGTTACACATTTTTTATTCGAAGTGTTATGTATCGATAACCACTGCTTTTCCCCATATCTATGGCAATTAACCTAGGCTAAACGACTACTGAATGACTCCGAACCACTCTACAATAATTCAGATGTACTGCAAAAGTAGTCTGAGGTACTCTGCGGTATTCCAAACGTATTGTGACGTTTCACAGATATAAATTCTTCACAAAAATAAAACCCGAGTTCAATTCTCACTGTGTGAATTCTTTTTTTTAAATTCACTCTACATATTTTTTTAAATACAAACGAAATTCTTAGAAAATCGAAGTTTGATATGAATATATCTCAAGAAAGTAGTCTCAAATCGCAAAATTTATTTTGTCGCACGATGTTTTATGTTGAAAATCAGTCATATTGCAGTAGTCATTTCATTCTCTCTTGACTGTTCCAAATTTCAGAAAAACAGAAAAAACGAATTTTATATCAATGCGAAAAAGTCAGGTTATTTTGTTTTCTAGCGACTGTGCATCTCATTTCAGTATTAAAATCTGTCAAATCAAAAAATATCAAACTAATTTTTAAACCACAATGGGAAAAGTATTTTACTTTTCCGTACACGAAATACGATTAGGAAAGGTATTAGTTTTGTCCCGAAAACTCAACACCACCACGCTTGAATAATTGATCTTTGATCGGATTCATTCATGAGAAATTTGCCGCTGTATGGGGTCCCGTCGAATGGTTATCCGGTTTATACAAAAACCTACTTTTTCCATATTTTCATGGCAAAACCAATACACTTTCCCACTATTAGTCGATGAATTGATTGATCAAGAGTAAAATAAAATTTCAAATCAGTGCGTAAAAGTCAACATTACGAATGTAATTCAATTTATTTCCACTGTGGTTTTCAATGTGGTTTTGGGCTTCAATAACACAACGCTACAAAATTTAAAATAAATTGTACGCTAATTTTCTGTCAAATATTTTCTGTTAGTTGTGTCTCCTGGTTCCAAAAATGCAAACATTTTGAATTTGTCAAGCATTGGGGCCTAGCTACAGTCCAAAATGTGAAAAAAGTCATTTGGGTATGACACCGACGTTATGGATCATAAGTCGAGTACCGTTTGAGGTATTTTAAAAAGACGACCCGCGTTTCAAAGGTATAGACGACCCGCAAATTATTTGTACCACCCATGATTTTTTTTCGATGTGACTCACCTTTATCAAGCTATATTTTATACACTCGATTTTTTGGCACTAACTATGCGAAGATTTTGAGCCATCAACCACTTCAATCAAATAATAAATGTAGAAGATATTCGAAATAAACTGAAATTTTCAGAAATTCAGTACAAATGAACACTATCCCATTCAAATGACCATAAATCAGAAACTAGCAAAGTTATTCCAAAGAGTAGACACGGGTTTGAAAGGTATAGACCGCTTGCAAATTATTCACTTTTTGAAATCGATAAACAGATGGAGGAGATATGGGCTCGCAACATTTTCGATGAACTTTTGGAGTTGAATGAACCAAATCGTGAAAAGTTGTGAAAAAACACAATTTTTCTGATTTGCGAGCCCATATCTCCTCCATCTGTTTGCATCTCCTCTATGCGAAATAAGCTGCGAAAGGATGAATTTACTTCTGTGATAGCGAGTTGGGAAGCTTGTTCGGAACTAGTGCGTTTTTCGACCTCAACACGGACTTGTATCGTTGCAAATCGCTTGGTAATCGATTCCTTAGGTGAAATTAGTCAGATATGGTCAAATGCAAGTCTTTCTAGAATGGTTTAGTCGCTCTTATTGCGGGCTATATGACGTTGAGTCGGCCATTCGCACCTATTCGAAAGAAACACTAATTTGGGCGCCTATAACTAACGAAATATTCATCGTATAAATATCATATGCACATCAAATCGGAATAATTTGAGCCATATAAACTGGAAATACCATCAAAAGATTTAAAATATAATTTGTTTTTACACTTTCAGTCAAAAAACGGGAATTTTCGCCTCAGATCGCCGATTTTTGAGATTTTTTGTACTAAAAGTACACGAAAAAGTGTACCAATTACTCTCAAACTCTGCATAGCCCATAATTAGAGTACAAAAATAACTCTTATAAAGTTTGAACACAATCGGACTATTATTACATGCACAGATCGGCAAAAATTGGAATTTTCTTCCAAAATCGTTGATTTCCGACCTTGAAAATCCTGGGGATCAGTCGGCGCCACTAAAGGTCTACCAGTTGAGCTAAAAATTTGCAGGGATAATTTTTTTACCCAACCTCCATAGAAAATGCATCAGGCCAGGCTCTAGCTTCCAAGTGGTTAATTCCCTCCCGCCCTACATCACACTAACAGAAAATAATTATTTTCTGGTAGAAGATTTGCGTAAAAATGCTGTGCGTTGTGTAATTAGTATATTAATACATATATAGTTTGTGTTCTCCTAAACTTGCTAGATCTCACTAAACCGATCATTCAAGATTTTTACACACCCAAATAATAAACATTCAGAGAGAAACCGTTTTTTCAAAGTCTTGTGAATCCAACACATAACAAACATGCTTTTTGACTTAATCATAAGTTCTGAAATTGCATTATTTGGAGGAATTGACACTTATTGGTGATTCATGTACAGCTTTATTTTTAGTATAGTGTTCAATATTCTGTGAACTGAACTGTGTTCAAAATTGAAAAGACACTCAGTGTAATGAAACAAAAATGTGTTTATATTTCAAATAAGAATATCAGTAGCAGTTTTCTGATTTCATCATTTCCGGCTTAACCTTGAAACAATCGATTTTTGCAAGAAAAGAACTGATTTTTATAACAAAAGTGAAAGTTTTCGTTTTGAACTTGTCATGTTAAAACACCACTTTTATATAAACGATCTAAACAATCGATAAGCTGAATAGCACTGTTGATACTCTAAATTTGTTTGATGTCGCCATCCAACAAATCCTTATCAACGGCGAATTATATAAAGCAGTAAAGATAATGCAAACGAAATCTAAAGAACAGTGTTTCAACGTTATATTATTTTTGGACTGTCACTTCGTTTCTATGTAATTTGAAGTCACATTTCCACTGAGACTCAGTGACAGTCCAACGTGATAGTATGTTCTTTGTACATGTTGAATGGAAATATAAATCATATCAGAAATTTTGGGACATAGAACTGCAATCAAACTTCATATTAGTTATGAAGTCAAAATTAAATTAATCAGCTTACAGTGGTTTGGATACTTACTCTTTCGACCACGTATCGATGTTCGTTCAAGGGTTCGCTCAAAATCGGAATATACATCGGAAAGAATATTGTTCATAAAGTCACCCTGATCTGGATTTTGTTTGTATGTTTGACTGCTTAGATTATTGAGTTCGTTGACATATTCAACATTGTCAATTGCCTATGTGGAAGCAGAAATATTGTTTTTATCTTCCGAAAAAATGTGTCATTCATGGCAATAAGTCTTACCTCATATACAGTTTGAAATTGGGATTTATGTTGTTTAGATGATTGTGAGTCTCTTTCAAAATCCAGTATCCATTGATCTTCATATCCCAACATAACTTCTAGTGATTTCCGTTGCCGTCGTTTATTTCTTCGATCTAATTGATTGCTTGGACAACGTTTTCCATTTGCTGCCAATTCTTCGCAATATCGAATAAAGTCCAAATCGATATGGAACCCGAAGGGACAGCAAGTGCATTTTTTAAATTTAGATTGATTTGTCGGTGATATAGACGATAAATACTTGGATGTTTCCTCAAAAAATGTCTCTTCATGTCCATTGTAAAATTGATATGTTATTGGCGTAGATTCGTTTTGAATATGGGCGCTTTGTTGTTGATCTTGGGCCACATAGCTGCCCAGCAGCAATGAAGATGACATATTAACTTCCTATACTTCCTATATAGGGAAAACGTTTTGCGTTAAAAACTTATATTTCAATGTCAACGTTTCCTGGATTTAAAATATATCACAAGAAGAACCAAGCCAAAATTTAAAAGGAAAAGTTCATTGACATTCCAAGTTAAACTATCTATCAGATCCATGTTATTGTACTGTTTTAATACAAAACAATTAATTAATTTTCACCCACACATTATATGAATAGTTTCGAAAACCCATACAAAAATGTACTGTACATGAAAGTATTACATTGGATTTATCGAAGAGATCGCCTTTAACTGAAATCATGCTGCTCAATTCGTTACGTAGGTGTATGGCACCTTTACCATTTCTTATTCAACAAAAATGCCAAAGAAAATGACGTGAGCTCTGCGCTCTAACGTATTCAATACACCTGCGTACAGAATCGGACAAATTAGCATCTTTTTCACAATTTTACCTGCCGATTTAAGATTACGTCACCCTGTTCATACAACAAATATGTATGTATGAAAATCTGCTTTTGTGCAATAACATTTCATTGACTAGTTGGTGTGATACTCTTCGTTTCTTTCATAAAAAAGCGTTCGATACAGCGACACAATGAGACAAATAAAAAAAAATCCCATTGCAATATGTGTAACGAAATCTGGTTTCTTCATTAGAAAATTCAACTGGAGCGTAAAAAGGTTATGGGTTTTCTCTTTAAGCAGTGGAACTGACATGCCTCAATCACTTATCAATGAACAAAAAAAACTGATGTTAAATCAGTTGTCATTTTATTTTGACCAAACAGTGCAATTTTTGTAAATATTAACGCCAACCTGTTTTGAATGTTCAAAATATTTACTGAATGTTGAAACAGGCGAAAAATAAGTTATTGTTGTATGTATATGTGTTTTTAATATGTTTTCCAACTAGATATTTGCACATTTCTTTGAGTGAAGAAACATGAATACAACACATAAACTAATATCAATAAACAGTTGATGAATGAGTATTTTTCAATTAGTCCATGTTTTTTGCGTATTATTAATCCAGAACCGATGATAAGCTATTCATTCAAATATTGTCAAATGATTTTATTGCTTTTACAAAATATTGGCCTTGTTCCATTTAAATAAATGGTAATTTTTTATGTATTTCACCGGAATTTCAAATCATATGCAGTACAAGTTTGTTAAATTGCAAGATAAATACGTTCGATGATACGGTGCAGACGTTTCAATATGATCGCATACCGCAGGTGCACCTACGAACGCGATCTATTGCGGTTTCGGTAGTGCTTTTGACAAACACATCTATTTTAGTCTAACTTTCTAACTAATTTTTTTCAAAAATTGTATGTGAATAAAAAATGCGAAATATATCGAACTCGTATTTTCACCTATAACCTTAAATTATTTTTAAAGTATTATTTTCACACACTTTGTTTTGTTATAAATGAAAACATACCAAATAATATTTACCAACTTTACCAACACACTACCTATACAATACTACAGATGTGTGCCAACATTAGTTTCTTTCAACGCTAACTCAATAAAACAGTGAACATCATAACACCTTCACAAATAAATATTTTATGGCGAACATTATTATTATTATTATTATCATCGATGTCTTGTTTCAACATCCATGGATTTGATTCAATTTTTAAATAGTCGATCGCGTTTCATTCACTTAGTTTGCTATATATATATATGGATAAATATTTTAATATATATATTTATTTAAGTTTGGAGATATTGTTTTGTTAAGTTAGCGATCCGGTACACACAGATGAACTGAATACGTTTGCAGCTGGCCTACAAAGGTTCACCGTACATGTTCGCTTGATCACACACAATGCTCGAATATCTCTATATCTCTTTCTCTGTTGTATTCCATCACGACCTTTTTTGTCGTTTCTTTCTTTCCACTGCACTTCTGTCATGACGATCATAAAATAAAACCTTATATGCTATATACTAACACGTAGACATCGTCACTTCAGTGTGTCTGGATGCTAACAGATCGTGACAACTGCTTGTTGATAATTACAACGAAATTGTAATAGTACTACGGCATACGATGAAATGAGGACTAGTTGTGGAAATCGCTTTCAAAACACAATTCTTTCAATTGTTTTGCCCCTGCAATGAAAGTGCAAAAAATTTCCAATATTATTTCAATGAAAATTCCAATACTTTTTGGACAAGCTCCGAAAAAAGGTAATCCAAACCATGTTCATTCGTTTATTTATTCGCAGAAAATAAACTCACATTTTGAATCACAGTAATTGATTCAATTAACTTTTTTTTGGTGATGATGCACCAACGAATTTTCCTCAAAGTAGCTCAAATATTTGATCCGTAATTAAAACAATTTTATAACTGCTTCAGTTAAGTAATTAACTTTATTTAATTTTTCTCACAGTTTTATTGAAAATTCACTCTTTTGTTTATCCAAAATGTTGTTTTACTAGCACTAATTTGAAGATCAACTTGCTCATGAATCTCCGAACCGTTTATTGTAGATCATTTCTTTTATTTTCTCACGCATATGCGTATTATTCAAATATAGATTGGAGATAGTGAGATCTATTGATGATATATTAAATCAGAAATTATTTATAAGATAGAAATCAATATCTCGAAAGCAAAAACATGCAAATCTGATGTCATTTTTTTAAAATTAATTATTTAATTAATTTGATTTAAATTTAAATACTTGGAATGCATGCTCTGTGAATTTATTTGCGTGTCAAACTGATAAATAAATTATTTGGATTCGTCTTTGGATTCAGTTTCATTGTCAATTTCAGTTTCAGAATCATTTTTGGTTTTACATTCTAGTAGTGATGTTATCGCAGCAAGTATCTTGTCTCCAGCTTTTCGTTCGTAATCAAGGCGTTCTCGTTCAACTTCAAGACGTTGCTGTGAAACTTCCAATTGCCGTTGTTGTAATTGAACCAATTGACTGAGAAACGTCCGAAAACCAGGCGTCGCTTTTTGTTTAAACGTTACATGTCGTTTTGTCATCGATTCGGCATTATTTGTGGAACCAGAGCACAAGTATTTGTTTGATGACAGCAATGTTTGCGTCTTAGATGCTTGAGCACTGGCGGCTGTTGTTGAACGTGTTTGGTATGTACTTTGTACTACGTTATTAGTGTTGTTTGGAACAACAGTTGGCTTTGGTTGAATATTGACTAGAGATCGTGTTGTTAGCGGTGTTGAAATAATTGGTTTAGCTGTAACAGACGCTGTATTTGATGAAGACACTCCATTCGGTTTTTGCAATGTATTTACCAATAGAACCTTCATGGGCATGCCATTACTGGTTGTGGTAAGTACACTGCCACTGCTTCCAGGCGGTTTTGCACAAATAAACTGTTGTGGCTTGAAGCTGAATTGTGCTGTATTGGCTTGTGAAGCTGATGGTTTCATTAAAATATTTGTCGGCACCAAAGATACTATGATAAATTCATAAATACAATTAATTGTTTAACATCAAGAGTTTTCACAAGATTATGAATGCATCGAAAATTACTTACTTTTGTTGCCACTAAGTGTTGTTGTAGTACTTGATGCTGATGTGGTTGCCGTTTCCGTCGTCGTCGCCGTCGCTGTCGAACTCGATGCAGTCAATGAAGCACTTGTGGTGGCTGCTGAAGTGTTGATATTAATCGGCGAAGCGGGTTCCGAAATTGGTGAGGAAGGCGGTGAAGTTTTAATGTCAAGCAACAGAGGTGATTTACTAGTTGCCTTGATATTCGGCGCTCCTTTTAGGGCAGAATTGCTTGCCAATTGCAAATAGGCCGACAATTTTGGAAATATATCATTGACATCATCAATCTCTTGACTATCAAATTTGGTTATAGAAAATTAAATTAAAATATTTCAATTATTTTTTGATACATAATGTATACCCGAATTTATATTTAAAATTACATAAAAGAAATAAAACGATATAAAAGAAGAAAATAAACAACGAGTCATACTCATTTCTGTCATTATCTCCATCAGCTCCAATCTCTTCCATGTCATCTATGTCAATCGGCTCTTCTTTCGGCACAATTGATCCCTCCAGATCATCCATATTGGCGTCATCCAATTCCTCTTCAACAGACAGTAAATCTTCCGGCCTAAGATCTTTTGGCTCTTCATCATCGCCATTCTTCTGTAAATTTTGTAGATGTGGCTGTTGTACGCGATTACCGAATATCGGTCGTGTCAAAATCTCATCCCTAAATGTCAACCGAAATAGATGAATGAAGGTAATAACACTGTTTATATATATATGCACACAATTTCTAACTTAACACAACACAAACAATTCGATATACAATACATACATTGCGGCATAGTGTCTCCATGTTGGTTCAGTTGTAACACCCATTTCAATATCTTTTTTGATACGATTATAGAAACACTTCAAATTTTTTATGCGCGTATTTATCTCCTCGGGAGAACGATGATAGCCATGTTCTCGCATACTTTCTGCTAGTTTTGCAATAACCGGATGCTTTTTGTGTGTTGTTATTAATGTTTTCTGTACTTTTGGATCGCCCCATAGCGATATCAATAGTTTAGTTTCTTCCGTTTCAAAATTTGGATTACGGGCATGTGGCTTCTTCATTCCACCACCAATTAATACTTTATTGTTTGAAATCCACATTTCACACTTTCGCCGACCAGATTTATTTCTCATATTTTTTTCCAACTACGATTATCTGTCATGTATATGACTTACGTATACGTTCGCACAAAATTCACATAAACGAACTTATATGTATGCTTTGTTTGTTTGTATGGTTAGCTCACAACAACAGTTCCGTTCGATTCATAATGTCCATTCATACACAATATGAAGACACAGAGACAAATATACGGTGCGGCGTTGCTTCTACCCAAATGCGCGAGTAAATGCAGCTGTATTGGTGTCACGAGGAGACGCAATAATAACTGTCGTGCACACACAAATCGATTCAATGTTTTTTTTTCTCCCTGTGTATTATGGTTTGATGGCATACACTTAAAGTTTTTGGTTCAAATGTGACTCAGGCAAATGCACGCGACATATATGTTACTTTTGGCTTATTCGATATTCTTCTTTTAAAAAATTAAAAAAAAATCAATAATTAAAAAATTGGCCTTTATTCCCGAAACGACCTCCTTTTGATCATTTACCATTGAGTAAATTCACTTAAAACGATTTATTGTAGACAACCGAAAAATGACAAAAAAATGTTATCCCGGATTGCGCGCGTTGCATGCAGCACAAGCGTCCAAACTGCACAGATTAAATAAAATAGGCTTTACTTTGGTTAAATTCTCTGTCGTTTCTCTGCGCATGCACTCCCCAGTGCCATTGTATATGTTCTCCTTCGCAGTAAGTAGCGCGTCAGTAGAGCGTTAGTTCAAACGCAAATGCACGAAGAGAGCGTTCATATGTCTGCGCACGTTTTTCCTTTTCTGTATTCGATTCGTTTGTTTGCGCTTGTAATTTCGCTACACAAACTCATACGGTTTGCCCTAAACTGCAGCTCCTTTTTCATTCCCTTCATGCAATGGTGCGCAGCCTCATAACGTGCTTGTGTTTTTTATATTTAAAATATATATATATATATATACAAATACATATAATATCTATTTTTTAATATTTCTCAACTGAATCAAGATAATGAAATGGGCCTATATTTTAAATTATCACCCGTTGATAAGATAAAAAAAACGACATATTTTTAATAATTCATCATTGAACTGGAATTGTTTCATTACAGAAGTGAAATTAAATAGACTACGTCCAAAAGAATTTTGTCTTAAATGAAATTGACTTAAATTTGACTTAGATTTGACTTCTAGTAGATTTAGTTCGTTCGGTGTAGTCCACTTGGACAATAATGGAATGCGATCAACAGATTTTCATTTGTATTGTGTTAATTTTAAGTGTAACTTATTGTGGATCATTTCAAAGAAATGTTTCATCCACTGCCATTAAATTGAACGACAGAGATGAACCGAAACAATTGGTGGATTCATTCGATATTCTGAAGTTATACAGCAACTGTTCCGGACTCAAAGTAATTCCATTTATTCTAATTGAAGCGTTGTTATAGTGACCTTCGAAAAAACGTTAAAATATAAGTGCAACTTAAATTACGTTTGTTTAAGCTTTGAAATATGTATTTTCTGGGAAAATCGGTGAGAAAAATTGAGAATGTGATCGTAACGTTTTTGCAGAATATACCAAATCAATTAGCATTTTCCTGGAGAATTTATTCTTTTGAATTATCATTTTGGAGAATTCATACAGATGATCCCCAAAAAATGCAATCATAGCATTGCACTTTTATTTGGAAGTCACTATTACTCTCGGCGGTTCATTTGGACACATTTGTAAATGTAAATTGTATAGGATTTTAAGATTTCCGAATATGAGAAAAACATATCAACTGCGATTTGAAAATTGTTAAGAGCATACACTGTGCATACACATATAGAAGTTCAAAAATGGTGTCCGTTTTTGTAACTATTGTTTCAACTCATTGATTTAGCCTTATTCGCCGCTAATTTCATTCTTAGAATTCGTTTCTAATCAATCACTCATCAATGACAGATGATTCATTTTAACAAAAAAAAAAAAAAAAAAACAAAAAAACAAAAAAAATCTGTTATTTTGTTTTTGTACCAAGCGTAAGACTTGAACTCATTTTTTGTAAGCTTAAAAAATCTTCAAAATCATTTATGTCACTGATGAGAATCTGTTTCAAAAGTTAATAGTTGGAGTTTTTCTGACATTTGTATGTAAATGTTTGAATAAAAAGTATAGATATCACTATGGACGGTAGTAGTAGTGACGCAAGCAACTACTATACTATTGCATATTAGTTGTCACAAGCCTATTTAGACATGCATTTATGAATTTTTAAATAGATGACTCAGAACGTGGTAGATAACAATTCCGCACTTACATACCTTAAATGTTGGTTCATTTTCATTGATTTAATGGCAAAACGTTGTAATATCATTTAATTTAATTTTAATTGGTGCTATTACTAAAAAACTCTTCAATAATTCACGGGTATTCATGATACCGGAAGATTGGTCAAATCAATCAAAATTTATATTGATAAATTAATATCTGTATAATATTTACTTAAATCGCGACGTAAAACAAAATATACATGTAATTATACTCTTTTTATGCAACCTTTTTCAGGTTTTGAGTGAAAATTTTCAGCCAACATATTTAGCACAAACATCGTTCATTCGAAAATGCTGTCCAATAACTGAAAGCTATGAAATTACAAACAATGGTAGAGAAACACTCAGACAATGTGCTCCCGACAACTTAAATTTTAACGTTTCCGTATTAAATGCAACGTTTTACGATAACTGTATCGAAGACAATGAAAATGGGCCGAGGCTAAATTATATTTTTATGAACACATGCAGCTTGGAACAGAACGAAATGCTTCTGTATGCTAAACCATACGGCGATCTGTTATATGTGCTGCAAAATGGTTCGTTGCTAACGGTTGCGGACAATTTCGAGGGATATGAAATTTACAACAATTATTGCTTAGACATGGATCGAGAGGGTGGTTTTTTATATGCGATCGTTTGTGCTAACAAATCAAATGTTCAATCTCGTGTGCTGCGAGCTGAAGCCTTCATACATGCAATATGTTTGTGGGTGTCGGTTCCATGTTTGTTACTCACCTCATTTTTCTACATAAAAATTGGAGAACTTCGTGATTTGCACGGAAAGTCTTTGGCCTGTCATTGCACTTGTTTGGCTGTAGGATATTCGTTCTTGGGAATTGTTCAAATCCAACTAAATGTTGCTTTTATACTAACTTACTTCATTCAATACTTCTTACTATCGTGTATTTGCTGGCTGAGTGCATTGTGCTTTGATATATGCATTAAAATTGTGTAAGTTGCGCTTTTTAAATGAATTCAATTGTTTTTAAAAAATTTCATTTCAGGTATATTTATGTGAAAAAAATTTCGTGTTCAATCAATACTGAAGACAAATTCTTTGCCATTTATGCAATAGCATCATTTGGGATTCCAATTTTCCCAGTTGTTTTGGCTTACTCACAACATATGTGTGGAATCCCGCTTTCATACATAAAAGGACAACATATTATTGAAAATGTTACTGGTGACTTTTTTCTGTTTCCTTCGGCAGTTTTATTGTTTTTATGTTTTTCCTGTTTGTGCATAACATTTTATGCGTTTAGCACGAGACAACCAAAATTTCCAGATGAGAATTCCAACCGACAAGCTGTCACCGAATATGAAGAGTTTTTCAAATTGAAGCAAACGTACGTTAACTTCCATAAACAATACACAAGGTGAAATAGAAATCCACATAAAATCCCCCACTTGAAAGAACACTTACACTTGGAATTTCCACCGTGATGCTCGCAGTATAGGCCAAAAGTTTCAAACTGTATCGAAGAACAATATCAATTAAAAGATTTAACGAAAAAAATAGAAACATCGATAGTTTTTCCACCATAGAGGAAAACTATGAAAATTTTGGAAAATTAAAAAAAAATTCCTAGCCCAGAAATCCTGGGCATCATAGATATGTGACTCTCAAGAGAAAAATGTAGCCAGGGAAAAATTTAACGTCAAAATCGGTTGGAAAATTTTCATAGTTTTCCTCTATGGTGGAAAAACAATCGAGTTTTCTTATTTGTTTTTTCGTTGAATCTTTCAATTGATATTGTTTTTCGATATAAGTCAATAGAATAAACCATAAATATTAAAATAAAACGTTTTTTTTCGTCGTCGAGAAACTGTATTGAAGGTTTTGGCCTGTACTATATGTCGCATTTTAGGATTATTGACTTCATTTGGGGAGAGATTGCAGTGGGCTTCCATGTCCCCTGTGTATGGGAAACTTTGTTATGGAAGAAGTGGGAGAAATACATATTGTTTCTAGTATTACTTTTCCGCATATGAAATGTTTAGGAAAGATTTGACCAGAGTGAATCTGGCAGAGTCTCAGTTTGTCTTGGGAAATAATTTTTTGGACTGTACATGCCGTTTTGTAGTGGCCTGCATTCAAGTGCACATGCGTTGGCCCCCACGAAACAATTTTTTTAGCCGATTTTGGAGATTCGGGAAGAAACATTGGGTAAAACCTGGAAAATTGGGAAATTCATGGGTATTTATGGGAATTCATCTTAAAACAATAAATTTCAAATTATGACTTCATTTTGTGGCATAAACGTGTGAACAAGACGCGTTCTTTGAGTTCATTTTGTGACTTGCTCGTTCACACGGCATGTGGAAATCAAAACAAGGATTCGACCAGAAATGAAATGTTGAAAAATTGGAATGTAGAATAAATTGCCGTAAATTCCCAGTTTTACACAAAGAATTTATTTTGCGCCTCGGGAAAATACCCAGTAA
Organism: Aphidoletes aphidimyza; assembly: GCA_030463065.1. Taxonomy (NCBI): domain Eukaryota; kingdom Metazoa; phylum Arthropoda; class Insecta; order Diptera; family Cecidomyiidae; genus Aphidoletes; species Aphidoletes aphidimyza. The sequence goes on along the minus strand of CM059998.1, from coordinate 13,540,046 downwards.
ATTTCCATTATTTTTCTTCTCATATTCCCGGGTGGAAATTTACTGCCCATCACTATTAGTACTCTTGAATACAGTTCCAACGAGTTCAAAAGTTGTTTTCCTGTAAATTGTTTTGGTTTGGTATGTTTGTTTGTGCATTTGAGTGTGGCATTGTAGTATGTTTCGATTTCTGTGTGTGACACTATTTTTATAGGGTTCCAATTCAAAACCGTCGAGAACCGTGTAATATGGAAAATTTGTTGAATTATTTGAAGAACTTTGATCCAACAATTATAATTCGCTAGCACCAAGTTGAATGTGATATGAGTCATTTTGTGGGGATGATCGTTCAGTGTGCCACTCTGTTTATATCTCGTTCAGAGGTTTTTTTTATCTCATTGTTTATTTTGGACAAAATGTCAAGTGTTTACAAAGTACAAAAATTCAAAAAAAAAAACAACAAAATTAACTCTTACTTTTAATCATTTTTGTTTGAAAACCAACGTTTTATTAAATATATTGAAAGAATATTTTATTCAATTTATTGTTCATCGCATTTCACTACTTTTTCCTATCGTAAAAATTTTGAGGTGCAAGCATATGAAATTCAATTTTTCTCTTTAACAGTTAATTCTAGTCGATGAATCAAGAGAAAAAGTATTGTTTTTGCAATTGTTTCATACAAAATAGTATGGACAGAGTATACGCAGTTGGGAGTATGTGCGGATGTGCGCATGTCACTCCGAAACGGTTTCTGCAAAATGGCTATTTACCAACACAAAACATCCTGTGACACAACTAAACAAATTGGCCTCCTTCAAATTGCAATTTTATACTCCTCTTTCGATTTTCTAAGAATTCAGTACAATTTCACCATTGTTGATGTTCGATAACTGTCCAAGGAGAAGATGCGTTTTCTCTAGGGTAACAGCAATAACAAACAAAAATGAATATTTGTAAATTATGTAAATAAATAGATAATGTAAATAAATGAATAAATTATGAATATATTATGAATAAAAAATATTTTCAAATGAAGACCTTAATTTGCAGATATTTGGTTCATATTTATTATTTGAAAATTATTTCCATTACTTATTTAAACACATTAAATTTCATTCGATATCTAAAATCCGAATATGGCTCAAATAAAAAAAGGAAACAACCAGTGACAAAATTGAACAAATTTGCTTTGATCTTTTTGGGATTTGAGGCTCTTCGTGTTAACACAAATGACAGCAACAATGACGGCATCATTTTGCCTCCCGTCCAAAACCACATGAAAAGAGTACCGAAATCAAAGAGTGCCAAAGACAAGTTATTTCCCTCATATGAACTAAAATTCTGGTTAAATTTCTAAGCATATTTCATACGCGAAAATGTAATAAAAAGAAAACAATTTTTCCCTCATATGAAATTTCAAATTTGTGACAACATAAAATTAATTTTTTTCAGGGCCAAAAGTGTGGCATTTCTCTTCGGAGTAATGTCGATATGCATGTTGATCGAAATACTTACCTCGAACAACGATTACAACGAAAATGATGAATCTACAATGTCACCTTTTGCATTCTTTGATATATTGATTGCATTACAAGGAGTTTTCATTTTCATCATTTTCATATGTTCACCCATACCATTGTGGACTATAAAGCGTTGGTGGGTTGCTGCTGGTTCACTGGATATCGCTGCATTCACTGAACTTGAGACTTTAAAGAAAGACACGATCACCATTGTAAATTGAAATTGCATATATTTATAAAAGAGAAGTTGGAAACTCAAATTATCTTATTGGAATATTTGATAAATTAATACTGTACTTGGTTACGTTAGTGATTTGAAAATCTCTTGTACAAATATTCGAGCAGCTCCATCAAATAAATAGCACTTTTGGTAAATTTTGTGAATTATTTTATTTTAAATTTCTTGTTCAATATCACCATGTCGATTACCGTAAATATGTATTTAAATAAGGAATGAAATTCACTCTTTTTCAAGCACTGTCATCCTGTATTAGGACACTAAACAAGTGATAAATAAATAATAAATATTTGGGAATAGATAAACTATCTCGAATATTCGTTAGTCGATGAAATATTGTGCCACGTTTTTTCTTATCTTTTACTGGATTAGTGATTTCGTTTTTTCTTCATCGACTCACGTAAATATTTCGGGATTTCGATCACTTAACCAAAAAAAAAGAAAAATAAAAACAATTAAACATATCTACTTTCAAAGTGAAAGCCAAATGTGAGCAAAATGATTCAATATTTTCTTTGGTTTGATTTATAAAATAATGTGATTTAACAAACATTTGTAATTAGAAGTTATTTGAATTCAAATTCCAAAATTTATATTTATACTCCGTAATTGGGCAAACTGCATTAATCAATATATTGATTTTATATCCTCAAGAAAGATGTATTTTGACTTCCAAACACAAAGAGATGAAAAGAAATCTTTGACTTTTTGTCAGCCCAAGAAAACTCTACCTACGCGAAAAATGAAATAGTAGCATTTAAGAACTATTAAGCAAAGTTATTGTCCTAGACATCGGCTACAATCTTGATGATGACGGTTCTTTGGACGCCGGTTCTCATACAGGTTACTGTCAAACCACTCAGCCGTTTTCAATTTTTATGGGCCTGATCCGGATATTTATCGACGTTCAGAAAATAAAACGTTATGTTTAACATCTCATCTCTGAGATGAGCACCGTAAAAATTCCATTTGAATGTACCGCGAAAACCTGATGGAATATTTTAATCATACACTGAAAAAAAATCTTTGTAAACATTTTACAAAACTGTCTTGTACTTCTTTTTTCGTACATTCCACAAAATTTTGTAGAATGAACGAGATTTTTGTAGTCAGAAATATTTTCCCTAGGGGTAATAACATTCATTTTATTCATAATATGCACACATATTCACGAAATCTATCAAAAATCCCCAAAAAACGTTCCAATTCACTCATATTCACGAAAAATTCTCATAATTGTCGATGTTGAATTCAGTGAATTCAGTGCATATCGTTGAATATTTGTGAACCTGACGAATTTTAGTGATTTCGTGTGAAGAGCTCCACTATAATAGAAGTTTTTCATAAGTGTGAAGAGCACCACTAGTAGTAACAGCTCCGCTACTTACTTGAACGAGAATAAGCGAAGTATGTGTATTGCTACTGTACTGCGGCACTTGCGTTTGTATGTGTGAATTTTGACATTATGATACCAAAATTTCACCAGAATTCACCGGAATTCACAATTATGCACGCGTATTCATTCAAATCATGTCAAATCCACATGTATTATTATTATTAATCCAATGAAATGTCTCGTTATTACCCCCTAGCATTTTCCTCATTATGAGACATTTGTAAAATATACAAAAATAGCTTCGTAGCATAAATATTTTGTAGAATATATAAAAATTGTGTTCAATATACAAAATCATTTCGTAAATAAATTGAATTACATTCGTAATCCTGACTTTTCCGTATTGATATGAAATTCGGTTTTTCTGATTTTCTGACATTTGGACCAGTCACCAGTCAAGAGAGAATGAAATGACTAATGCAATATGACTAATTTTCAACACAAAACATCGTGCGACAAGATAGATTTTGTGATTTGAGACTACTTTCTTGAGATATATTCATATCAAACTTCGATTTTCTAAGAATTTCGTACATTTTCACAATTGTTCATATTACACATAAAGATGAATGTGTCATCCAATGACGGTTAAAATAGGTATTACCCGATGTTCGGTGTAATAGTGTTCGAAAATCGGTTAAATGTATTATGATAAATTTTGATATTTTTGATAAACCTCTATTTTCAACTGTCATTGGATGACACATTCATCTTTGTTTTCTTTATGTGTACATGATTCGCAAACTGCGTGCATTTTTATAAACAAATACGGCCAGGAGAGTCAAAAATGCAAAATTCAGTTTTTGCGTAAAAATGTACTGAAAACCCGACTCACGTGCACTTGAATGGACGTCGCTCCGGAACGGCTTTACCAATATGGCTCAAATTCAATATGAAACATCCGGTAATAATACTGAACCAATTTGCTTTTGTCACTTTGGAATTTGAGACTTCGTTCGAAAGTTATCATGTTAACGTCCATACACAGACGACGACGACGACGACGACGACGCCATTTTTCACTGAAGGTACCAGAACTGAGTATCCAAATGAAAAAAGTGCTAAGACAGATTTGTTCCCATGGTGAACTGAGACTCTGGACAAAAAAATTGAGCCCGATCGGTAATCATTTACTTAAGCTATGTGGAGTTGAATTTTTGAGGCAAAACCTATACTTTTCTTAAGCACATTTCATGTGCGGAAAAGGAAAATGTTAGATAACATAGTTTGTTTACGTGATGTTCACGTTTCTAAACAACAGCACTCATTTCATTTCATTTATTACTTAATTTAACTCGATTAGCTAGAACAAGACGAGCAAAATCATACGCATACATATACAACAGCATAACGTAAACAGTACGAAACACTTCATACAATTCACAAATTTTCCTCGATTTGTAATATGTACGATACAACATTTGTAAATTGTACAAAAGTGTCTTGTGGTGCAAAATGATTCGTAAATTGTACAAAAAATATTTTTCAGTGTACACAGTGTTCAAACCACACACAGAGACAAGTGGTATGGATATTTTGTAATGTAATTTTTGGTATGGATATTCGAACTTTGGTTTTTAGAAAAACAAAAATTATTTTTTTTAGAAAAAAAATTACATTACAAAATATCCATACCACTTTTCTCTGTGTGCAGGCATTCAATACTACTTCGAAGCAATATTTCAGATGTTTATATTTAAAGCTAATAATAACTAATACTATACAGATATTAGTTTACAGTTCGTACAATTTCGCGATAAACAGTACATTCATTTGATAAGTATAATAGAAAGCTGGTGCTCATAGTGTCCTCTTAATTTTGTCTATGACTGTAGTGTTTATACAACTTTAAATTTCTTGAATCAGAAAGATGGTGGCAACGGAGGTGCCTTTGGTTGCTTTTCGAAAGAAACCATGTATGGGCCGGGTTTACTCATTAAAATTTGTCGCAATGAATGCAGATTGTCTAATCTTAAGCTCGGTTCGGAACACACAGATCGACACCCTCGAACATTTAGATATTTGAGTCTTTTACAATTCATTGCAATTGAATCTAAACTTCTGTCCGTCAATTGGCTGCACCTTTCAATGTGTAAATCTGTTAACCGTTTCAAGAGCATTGAAATCATTTCTATGGCTTGATCACTCAGATTGTTACAATCAGATAGATTTAATTTTTTTATTGAAGGACATTTTGATAGAATGCATTCAATTCCGATTGCTGAGATGTGCTGACATTTTGATAGATTAAGTTCTTCAAGTTCAAGAAAGTCGAAAGCGTATTTGAGTGAAATATCACCAACTCGATTGCATGAAGCCAAGTTCAACGAGCGTAGCCCTTTTAAACGTGCTATTGAATATGAACTAAAGTTAACTTTTCCATTGCTAATGGATTCTTCAAAAGTGTGCAACATAGTTTTCATTCGGCTTGCAACAATTTCCCCTTCAGCTTTACTACGCAATGATATACAATGAGGATTCTGCTGCAGGGACAAATCTGAATTTGGTTGATGCATCTCACCATTGTATTTATCTATTTGTGACTGCATTTCCATTCCTGTCATGCCTTTATCAGATATCTGTTTTTGATTAAAAATAAATAAATAAATTGGCCATTAAAACATTAAATTTAAATGCGCAAGAGCTCTTACCATATCACAAAATTCTAAGCTCAGAGTCCTTAATTTAATCAAATGTTTGAAAATCATTTGTACTGCGAGATCAGTGACGGCGTTTTTGCAGAAACTCAGGTCTAACAGTCGTAGATTCGTAAGTGTTTGCGCTAATTTTATGACAGCTATCTCACAAATATTCAGAGATCTCGCATGCAATTCAATCAATCGATAGTTTGGTTCATTTGCTATACATTCAATGAAGCCATTGCTAGAAATTTGATAACATTCTGATATATCAAGGCATTCAAGGCATTTCAAATGCTTTATATTTTTAATACTTTCATCAGTTATTGCTCGACACCGACGGATTTTCAGTATTTTAAGATGAGATAGAGCTTGGCATATGTCCAATAGGCTTTGATCTGTGAACCTGACTGATTCACACTCCAGGGCAACTAACGTTTGTTGCTTCTTGATCAATTTTGAAACTCCACTATTGGTTATTTGATCACATGATCGTAGTTTCAATACTTCCAATTGCAAATTATTTACCTCTGCCAATTTACTTAAAGCATTTCCATCAATGAGCGTTTCACTAAAGTCTAACCATTTCAACTGTTTTGCATGAGATTCAATGAATTTCAAGATCACAAAAAAGGTAAAAACATTTTCACTTTCCTGTTCATTATCTGGATAGAATTTGCGATATAATGCCGAATGAAATGAAATTTGGCAACCCGACAAATTCAAGCTTTGAACATTTTTCATAGTACGAATGATGCGCATGAACAGCGCATCGCTTAAATATCGATTATTGCAAAGGCTTAACTTTGTGACATTTTCACATGCCTTACTAATTGCCCTGAAGTCTGATTGATCTTTCAACAAACATCCTGACATAAATAATTCACGGCAATTATTTATTTCCAGGGATTTCAAATTCATAATCAGTTTTAAAATGGTAATAAACATTTTTTCACTTAAATCACATGAATTAAATTCAACGTCGGTCAAGTGTTTTGCAAAGCTATGCCAAAAATCCAGAATAATTGGATCTAATTCAACTTGTTTTAGTTTAATTTTTGTATAGCAACGAAGTGAACCAGCAAATACGCTTAACGGAGATTTATCAAATTGAACCTGTATGCGAGACACGAATTTCAAATTTAACGATGCATCGTACCATCGACGACAGGACAAACTTGCTTCCAACACATCAGATATATTCAAATAGTCCAGAATTCGTATAATTATCTGTTGAGAATAGAATTTTCAATGTGTCTGTCATGGATCAATTTATGCTTCGGAAATAAAATTTAACCCAAAATTTAGATAAATATATAGGCTTCAAATATCCCAAATAGTCAATAATAAAATAAATTCAATATTTAAAATACACTTCATTATTTGTCACGGTCACGGTTTTATGATAATCAACTCATAATGCTTTATGAACTTCATAAATCTGTGCCAATCGGTGATTTTCAATGCAAATCAATTGACAAAACAATCATACCTCCATTGGGAGATCTGAGTAGCTAGGCCCAGAATAATCCTCCATTTGTTTTATAATTTTCGATTTTTATTCAATGCAAATAATATATTTCCAACACATCTTCGAAGTACTAATGGTTGTGAATGTTAAAATAGAATTAAATTGTGAGTGTTAAACTGTTTGGTAATCATATGTTTTTGACAGATGAAACTTTGATACATCAGCGACATCTCATTTCACAGTATATGCGTAAAACAGCATTGTCAAATGACTGAATTGGCGCAATTAGAAAACGCGTATTGCACGATTCATAAAATAAATTCAATTCAGCTAAAAGTTCATTAAAATGGATGAGACTCGAAATTTGGAACCATCCATGATTAAAAGATTGGATCCAGTCGTTGTTAACCGCATAGCAGCAGGCGAAATTATCAAGAGGCCAGCCAATGCGCTCAAAGAGATGATTGAAAACAGGTAAATAAGTTCGCTTCGAAGCAACAACAAACCAAATGTATTAATTCTGAACTGTTTTAACGTTACAGTTTGGATGCAAAATCAACCACAATACATATAACAGTTAAATCCGGCGGCTTGAAATATCTTCAGGTAATTTAATATCATTAAGTTAAAAAAAAATTAATTTTATCAAAAAGTAAACTCAATTCTATACATCGAATATTAGATCCGTGATAATGGAACTGGCATACGAAAAGAAGATCTGGAAATTGTTTGCGAACGTTTTACCACATCTAAACTGAGCAAATTTGAAGACTTGCAATCGATAGCAACATATGGATTCCGTGGAGAAGCACTCTCAAGCATTAGCCATGTTGCACACCTAACGATTCAAACAAAAACGGCTACCGATAAATGTGCATACAAGTAATTAGAATGAATGTTCATTGAATTGATTAACGTTTTTCATGTTGAATTTATTGATTTTCGTTCAAGAGCAATATATGAAGATGGTAAACTCAAAGGAGATATAAAAAGTTGTGCAGGAAATCAAGGAACGCAAATTACGGTCGAAGATATGTTCTATAATGTACCACAACGTAAACAATTCTTTAAATCGGCCAGTGAAGAATTCAGCAGAATCTTGGATGTCGTTAGCAAATACTCTATTCACAATGCAAATGTAAGCTTTACACTTACCAAACATGGTGAAAATAATTCACTTCGTACGCCAATGAATTCAACACAGCAAGAAAACGTTCGAAAGCTTTATGGTAACGATGTGGTCAATGAAATGAAACCAATCGAATGTGAAGACCAACAGTTACAGTTTCGAATGTTCGCTTTGGCAACCAGTGTCAAATATTCATCGAAAAAATTCACATTCTTGTTATTTATAAATCATCGTTTGGTGGAATCAACAGGTGAGGAAACTCTACATATAAATATTTGAAATTCAAGGATTGTTAAATATTTCCATTTAAAAATTCACAATTTGCTCATTGACAGCCATAAAAAATGCCATTGATCAGGTGTATTCGGTATTTTTGCCGAAAGGAAATCATCCATTCGTTTATATGGATTTACTCATCGAACCAAAAAATGTCGATGTCAACATGCATCCCACAAAACATGAAGTGAACTTTCTTTATGAGAATGAAATTGTGGAAAAAATCAAAGCGGCCTTCGAAAGCAAACTGATTGGTTGCAATGAAACCAGAGAAGTATATACACAACAACTATTACCGGGTGCCTCAAGTCCTGTACTAAATGCAAACGAACAGTCAACACAAGGAAAAGAGGGCAAAATTTATGCTAAAGATATCATTCGTTCTGATTTCAAAGAACAAAAGTTGGAAAAGTTCTTCGGGAAAAGCATCATAAAAGATCCATTATCGTATACAGAAGAGACAGCCAATGTGAGCTCTCAAAAATCAATCATGCTTCCAATTCGATCAAATGTTGATGTTGAACGGAAGTTAGTTGATCCGGCCCATTCAGGACCATTTTTTTTTTAAATTGACAAATATATAATAAAGTTTGTGAATATGTTTACTTACTTTTTTCGAAGGCAAACCAAATTAACAAGTATTTTAACGCTACGCAAAAGAATTGAAAGCAAATGCGATGTAAAGCTTCGACAAATCTTATCCGATTCTGTTTTTGTGGGTTGCATAGATCGCCAATTGTCACTGATACAGTACGAATCAAATTTGTATATTTGTGATATGCAACAGCTCAGGTAAAGATAGCCCACATATATATTTTTTTAAATGCATTTCACGAATACTAATTAATTCTTCGTTCCATTTTTCCACAGTGAGGAATTGTTTTATCAAATGTTGCTGTACAATTTCGGAAATTTCGACGAGTTTCGTTTTGAAAATGCCCTATCAATAAAAAATTTAGCTGTTCTTGCTTTAAATAACAAAGAAAGTGGCTGGTGTGAACTGGATGGTCCAATCGAAGAACTGGCTGAAAACGTTCAAGAAGTGCTCATTCAAAAATCCGCTATGCTAAAAGAATATTATAGGCTATCGATCTCGAGCAATGGTCTTTTGGAATCATTGCCAATAATTTTGGGTAACTTACACATTTGTTTGTATGTATTATTATTATTGATTACAAATATGCATTTCTTATTCTTGAATCTCATACATAACAGACAATCATACACCCGCTTTGGGTCATTTGCCAATGTACATTTTACGATTAGTCACTGAAGTCGATTGGCTCAAAGAAAAACAATGTTTTGAAACATTTTCACGTGAAACAGCCATATATTATGCTCGATCTTCGTTGATCACGGAAGAGAGTGAATTAAAATGGTTTACCGAACACATTCTCTATGATAATATTAAGCAGTACTTGATGCCCTCAATTCATTTAAATTCAGCAATCCTTCCTGTTGCAAATCTTCAGAATTTATATAGAGTTTTTGAACGATGTTGAACATAACGAAAAAAAAACATCTGAACTAAATATTTATTTATTTATTTATTTTACATAGATTATTTTATTTTATAGATCTGGCATTCGTAAACGCTTTTCTTTCATTTCATTTTTGGCGTGCTTTCGAAACAAATCCATTATTTCATTTTCGTATTCAGGTGGTGTTGGTTTGCTACACAGTGCCCAATTGTAAATGTCCCAGTCGTTTGATGGCTTATTTATTAAAGTGTCATACATTTCAATTTGTGTTGCCGACATGGATTTCAAATATTTTGCAGCAAATGTGCTCAATAAAAGATCATTCTCCAGCATTCCGCGTTTTCGGCTTTGATATAACAATCTGAAAATTCATAATAATTTACATTATTAACAATCTTACAATTACTTTGCAATTTTCAAATATATACCGTTGTCTACGTTTTTCCAGAGGTTCATTTGGTCTAGAAGGATATTCGGGAATTTTAATGAAACCGGAATCCTCTACGTGGACGATATCTGATTCTCCATCACTTGTATGATTTGAGGACAAATTCCGTGTAATCGCCACTGGGATTCTCTCAACAAACTGAAATTATTTAACATTCGTTATTTTTATTTAACTTTCCATTTATTTGCCATCTCCAAAGCTTACTCTGAACTGAGAATTAAAAACCTCCTTTAATAATATTTTCAACATTTTGACTTTAATTTTCTTATTACGACTTTAGTATACAGAAAAACAATTCAAGTAAATACATAATACATAACAACTTCGTTGACATATGTCAATAGCCAATATTCTAGGATTTCAAAAAAAACCAACTTCAGGCAATTTATATGAATCAAACTGTCGATCTAGAATCGGTCACACAGAAGTGTACTATGAACATCGATTCTTTTTGTTCATATTACCATATAACATTATACTTATCGCCGAACTTTCAAAATATTGACCATTTCAGCTTTTGAAAAATCGTCTATATCAACTGACTCTCCGTAACATTTCATCAAATAAAAAACCTCTAAACGAGGTAAAAATTGAGTGACAAAAGCATTTTGCTGATATGAAATTTGTGCCGAAAAAAAACATTTTATTTGAATTTTGTAAAGAATTTGTCAGTGCATTCGTTGCGGTGTGTCTTTGAGAGCCCATGAAAATGTAAACAAAACACAATTTTAGCAACGTTCCGAACTAATGCACTGAAATTTGCGAAAAATTCCCAATTGTTTGTAATCGTATCATTTGTAGATACATATTCGACATTATAAGAGAAAATAATCTGAAATAAATGTGTTTTTTCTTCACTTTTATTTATTTATTTGTCACCGCCAAATTCTGGCTGAATAATTTGTACAGTTGCAAAATAACTTGTGAAATGATGCATTTACTACTATGATGGTGAGTTAGGAAGCTTGTGCGCTTTTCGACTACAGATCGAACTTGTATCGTTCTAAGTTGCTTGGCAATCGATTCCTTGGCAAAAATTGGCCAGCTAATGTCAAATGCAAGTCTTTCTAGATTGGTTTAGCAACTCTTGCTGTGGGCTATGACATTAAGTCGACCATTCGCGTATATTCGAAAGAAACACTTTTGAGCTAATTTCAACTTATTTGGCGCATAAGGAGTTCAAAACACCTTACCAAGTAAATTCGTACAAATTGAAAGCGTATAATAATCTGAATTCGGCTAGACTCGGAGTCGCTTCCAGGTCCGGTACTCGCTTGCGGCAATAATTGAGAAGAACGTAGTGTATGAAAGATCGAAAAAAAATAAATCTTATTTTTTCAAAATCGCGTCTGATAAGAGTTAAAGCATTGGGGGCGTTTCCTAAGACACTTTAAGGTGAAACAAAAACGTCCACTACTCTACGTCCTACTGTTTCAATCACGCAAACAAACACACTTTTGTCATGTATACCTAAATGGGCGATTGTTTATTGAATCAAATAAAAAACCTCTAAACGATGTAAAAATTGAGTGACAAAAGCAAAATGCAAAACACAAAATTTTTGATATGAAATTTGTGCAGAAAAAAATTTATTTGAATTTTGTAGACAATTTTTCAGTGCGTTCGGCCATATATCGATTTTTACCAAAAAAATGTCAATTTTTACATGAAAAAAATCGCTGGCTCGAAAATGGAGATAGAGCTATGGTCTCTTGGTGAAAGTTTCTTATTATGATCCGTAGAATCTCGCTAGGATAGAGGGAACATCGAATTTTTTTGCTCCATACAATTCGACCCACCCTAATACATACCCAAAAAATATTATAAATTGATAGATGGAGGCGCCACGAATAAAATTCAAATGGCAATAACTTTTCAACGTTTAATGGTTGGGGTGTTTTTGGATTCGTATTAACGCGTAGAATCATAAAATATCAGGTTCAAAAATATTGAATCTATTTTTACCTGGGTTATGGCCGAAAAACTGAAAATTAGCTGAAATCTCCACTTGTGCTTGGTAAAATTTCGAGTGTGTATACTTTTTTTGCGCTAATTTTCAAAGACCTTTCAGATGGTATATGACACAAATCGCTCGGACTCATAGATACAAAGTTCGAAACTTGCTGTATACAGGGTGTCCCGCTTTAGCATGTCAATATTTCTACCACATATTCCTTGGACCATGAAGAGAAAAAAAGTCTATGAGCAATAATTTCTACACACAAAATTAACGTTGCACACACCAGCTGCACACTCTGTGCAGAAAACTGTTTACTGCCCATTTGGGCAGACTTTTTGCACACACTGTCCATTTATTTTCATAACTATTTACATGTATTTCAGATATAAAACTGGCTGAATTGTTGCAAAAAATATCACACATTTGCGTGAAACGTAGTGTGTGAAGCAGAAGGCATACAATCACAGTAGACTAGGACACTACAAACACTTTATGGAACATTTCTGCGTTTCTTGGTTCTTCATTCTTCCCATTCTTCGTTCTTCCCATTCTTCCTATTCTTCTTTTCTCCCGTGTCTGTGTTCAATGAATGTCGAAGCGAGAGGTGACTGATGAGAGAATTATGTTGTTGCGTTCACGCAAGTGTATATCATATCTTTGCAAAATTTCGGGTTATTCTAACTCTCACAATCACATACAAATAGCTATATTGTTCTTGATAATAAATGGACAGTGTGTGCAAAAAGACTGCTCAAATGAGCAGAAAATCGTTTTCTGCACAGTGTGTGCAGTTGGTGTGTGTAACGTTCATTTTGTGTGTAGGACTCGTTTTTGGTGTCAATATTTCATATGCTAGAATGGCCATCATTCGAATGCGTGTTGCGGTCTCATTTTTCAACATAAATACATGGTTTATAACTTATTCGAGAGATATTGACGTCTGCTAGATGACACGAAAAAGAAAAAATGAAAAAAGTTCAGTGGATGCGGTAAATTTTTGGTTGGTCTGAGAGTACAAAAAAATCGGAAAATCGATGAAAATCGCGATTTTTCTCGAAAAAGTGTCTCAGAAGACCCCCCTTTTTTATTCCAGATATCGAAAGTGCATGAAATTCTGAGCCGGAATACAAATTTCAAAACATCCAAATTTGCGTATCTTGGCCAAAATCGCAAAATGTTTTAGATGGAGCGACCAAACTTTTTTTGCGTCACATTCCAACGGCTGCTATGATCGTGTCTATCGACAAAAATTCATGTTTTATGTCTCGTTGGAAAGCTGTTGAGCTCTACTAGGATCTCCAATAGTGAAAAAAATCGAAAAAAGTTTTTTGTTGTTGTAATTTTGCTACATAGTAGCTCATGCTTTATGATAGAAATTCGGGACACCCTGTATATACTGAGTAGACTTTTCGCACTAGAGGTGCTTTCGTCACTCGTGTGGACTGCCGTCCACTGTGATATTGTTAATTCAATAAAAAAAACTTTCACCAGTTAACATACACACATATTTTTTTTTGTTTAACCTTCATCTGTCGTTAGCGTTTTTTCAACAAAGTCCATGTACGGAGGCAAAATTCTATGGAAAGTTGAAAACCAATCATTCCTAGTTTTTTGCTATGATTAAAGGGTACAGTTGAAGGATTGAAAAATACCAATTGCCGAGAAAATTGGGCCAGTGATTTTCCCGGAATCACCTTGAGTCTTGAGGTACCATTTTTTTGAAAAAATGGAAGAATTGAATAAATTCTAATCCAGCTTCTATATAATGAATCATTTGTGTCTGGGTTGTAGTCTGGGAATATACACATCGATTCTATGCCTTCATTCCGTTCAATTTGCGTCCAGGTCGCTTGAAATCCACTAAAACCCAAAATCTGGAAGTTGGGATCTAGAGGTTCCCGATAGGGATACCGATCTCAAGTTGATTTATTTCTCAATTATTCATCAGAATATTAACATTCCAAAAATTTCGAAGAAATCGCACAATGATATCATAGAAAACTCCTTCACAGACCCCTTCAAAATAGTGTCAAATTTACACTAACGACAGATCCGCGTTAAATACCAAACATCGCAAAACGTAATCAACAGTAAACAAAACAAACGAGAAGAAGATTAATGCTCTATGGAGCTGTGTTTGTATTGGTGTTGATATTGATATTGGTATTGGTAATGGTAATGGTATTTGTATTCGCGTAAACGTTTGTTTGAATTGTAATTTATTGAACATATGAATCAAGTTCATTTGAATTTCGGATGTAACAAGAATGGTCATGGCCATACTTGCGAACAGTTCATCTTTTAGTCGAATCTTTGTTGGACGTGTTACATCCGGCGTGCGCGCAATTGTTTCAATTAAGTAACATGTTCGAATGTACACGTTAAAATTAGGAAAAATTCACTCTAAATAGATTCATAAGCCCGAGCCTATTCTGAATAAAACGTTTTTTCCGTCGTATATTTTTACGCAACGAATGTTCCATGCAATTTTGAAGCTAAACTAAGTTGTTATTCAATTAAATGTTTAGAATCAAATTTTGAATAAAAATGAATCGCAGAATTTTGGGTAATGTTTTTTCTCGCAATTTTGAAATATCATTCGGAGTGTTTTTTCACAACAAATTCCATCTAATTCCTTTCTTTTAAGAAAGGAGATATGTGACAATCATAGTGATTGCATTAGTGACAATAGCCGAAACAAAATGCGATAAAACTCCACAGCCTCATATCATTTTTATTATGGCTGACGATATGGTAATGTACTGGTGATATGGTAGTGTTCATTTTACTGACTATATGATTGAGTTTTAGGGCTGGAATGACGTTAGCTTCCATGGGTCAGCTCAAATTCCAACGCCAAACATTGACGCACTTGCATATTCAGGTCTAATTTTGAATAAATACTATGTAACGCCAATATGCACACCATCAAGATCGGCACTTATGACTGGGAAGTATCCCATTCACACTGGAATGCAACATACAGTTTTATATGCTGCTGAACCGCGTGGGTTACCATTAACAGAAAAAGTACTTCCGCAATATTTAAGAGAGCTTGGCTATGTGAATCACTGCATTGGTAAATGGCATCTTGGCCATTTTAAGACTGAATATACTCCGTTGCATCGTGGCTTTGACTCTCACATTGGCTATTGGACGGGCCACCATGACTACTTTGATCATACTGCTTACGAGCACCAATCCTGGGGCTTTGACATCAGACGAAATATGGACGTTGCATATGATTTACATGGTCAATATACAACGGATATTATCACCAATGAGGCGACACGTGTTATTTACACGCATAATACATCAAAACCACTCTTCTTGTATGTGGCTCATGCAGCTGTACATTCTGGAAATCCGTACAATCCTTTGCCTGCACCAGATTCAACAGTAAGCAAGTTTGCGCAAATTAATGACTATTCCAGAAGAAAGTACGCCGGTGAGTCAAAACAGGTTATTTTGCTATATCCAATGAAAATGAAAGTACATTAGTCAAGTTCAATATTAACTCAACGTGTATTTACTTCCTCATTCGTTTTTCCATCGCATTTGTTTTGCTAGCAATGATGACACACATGGATTTCTCCGTTGGTGAAATTGTTCATGCGTTGGCATTAACAAACATGTTAAAAGATTCGATCATAATATTCAGCACCGATAATGGTGGGCCAGCCGAAGGTTTTAATTTAAATGCAGCCAGCAATTGGCCATTGCGGGGTGTGAAAAATACACTTTGGGAAGGTGGTATACGGGGTGCTGCTTTATTGTTCAGCCCGATGCTCGCCAAGAGGAGCCGTGTTTCAAACCAGACTATTCACATTGTTGATTGGTTGCCTACGTTGTATTTTGCAGCCGGCGGTGATACTCAGTAAAAATTTCAATTGATTTACGTAATTGTTTGTTTTAACAAGGACGCATTTTCTTGGCTTCAGACACTTGAACGAAACATTGGATGGTATAAATTTGTGGTCGGCTCTTTCTGATGACACGGAATCTGATCGAAACGAAATTCTTCACAACATCGATGATATTTATGGTAGTGCTTCGCTAACAGTTGGCCAATGGAAAGTCCACAAAGGCACCAATTATAAAGGCGCATGGGATAAATGGTATGGTCCAGCGGGGCCACGTTCTCAATCTTCATATAATGCGAATGCCGTGTTTCATAGTGTAGCTGGTCAAGCATTGAATCAATTGAATTTGCTGCCATCTGTACAGTTCATGCGAAAGATGCGAATAGAGGCCACCATCGAATGTCCAACAAAAAATCAAACAGCTGAAAATATTTGCCAACCACTAGAAAAACCATGTTTATTCAACATTAATGAAGATCCATGTGAACAAAATGATGTCGCGGAACTGTAAGTTTGATGAATGAAATCAAGAAATCACATCATATATTAATGATTACTATTCAATTGATTTATCAATAGTTACCCAGATGTTTTGAACGATATGCTCGCAAGATTGAATAAATACAATCAAACAGCTCTGCCACCGGCTAATTTGCCTTTGGACCCAAATGGTAATCCGCGATTTTTTGATAACACATGGACGAATTTCGGCGATTTTACCGCATAATATTTAATTTATGTCTAATTTTTGTTGAATCACCAATTTCTATACAATGAACAAAAAAAATATTACCATTTTAACGATGATTTTTTCAATATGAAACGAACGCAGCGCCATCAAAATTGTTTGTTGTGACAAGTGTCACTTGACTTGAAGTTTGAGTACAACCAGTAGGTACCACTGAACGTATCGTTCACAGTTTGTATACAAAAGCAAAAGCTAAACGTGAGAGATTTTCAAGCAATGGCTACTAAAGGTGATATTTTGATGCAAATCGCATCAGAAGATTTCATTGAATCTGAATCCAAAATATTGGAAAATAGAAATCTTATAACCCAAAAGGATGCAAATCAACGTTTAATATTGCATTGGGCCGCAGTTATGGGAAAACAGAATTTGGTAGAACTACTTCTAAATTATGATCAGTGTCCGATTGATGAGCCAGATGACACTGGTGCTACACCATTAATTTTGGCAACATTAAGAGGATCTATACCAATCTGCAAAATGTTGATTGAACGTGGTGCAAATGTTAATCATCGAAATTCGAATGGACACACGCCAGTTAAATACGCCGGTTCAAAGAATCATAAAGAACTCTTAAGCTATCTCTTGGACTGCAAAGGAGACCCCAACACACGTGATCAAATTGGAGACACACCGTTGCACCGAGTTTCATCGATGGAACATCATGAATGCATGCGCATTTTATTGACGCATCCGAATTCAAGTAAAATTATTTCGATTGATGCTCAAAATAATCTGGGCAACACACCGTTGCATTTGTGTTGTGAATGTGATGACTTAACTGGTGCTTTGATGCTCATCGAACATGGAGCATCAACTGAAATTCGAAATAAAGATGAAGCTACTCCACTCGATGTTTGCAAACCAATTTTAAAACGGAAGATTTCTGAACGTTTTTTAAATCTATAACAATGATTATTTTTCTCAAATGAATAAAGCAAATGTTCATAAATTCATTGCATGCATTTTTTTTTATAACACAAAAGCAGTTGATAAAAAGTTTATTCTCATTTGAATAGGTTTGTTTCTTCGAATACTTGTCATCATGAATGACGATCCACCCTAAACTTTGACATTTCTCTTGCAATGTTACAGCAAGAAGTTATACTATATTAAAAAAAATAATGATATTTGGCTTTAAAATCAATGAAACAATTATTATTCTAGATTGAAAGGCATTGAAACACAGAAAAAAAGAAAGACAACAAAGCAAAAACATATGGTGATGGTGCGCAAGTGTTCGTGTCATGTCGTACGAAAATCAAGAAAGTGAAGAACAACAAAGAAAGCACACAAATCACAAATACAACATTAGTGTAATGGCGACAACGCCACTACGATTGCAGTACGTGTTTGGCTTTGTTTTCTCTCATCGCATAATGCTATTTTTGTATAACACGAATTGTTTATCAATTTTCGGCCAAATGCAATAAGTTTCGATTAAATTTTTCGTGTTTTGTTTTTTAAGACAATTTAACTTGAGTTTAATATGTTTGTGAATGAATTGTGTGTTTAAAAATTCCAACCCAAAAACAAATACAATAGAAGTCATATTCATGTATTTTGCTCGAAAAATAATTTCGAACCTACGCAGGATTTGTAGTCTTCGAGACAAGGATTGCATTTGTTGATACATAAAAAATGTTCATATCATTAAATCATTTGTATACATTCTGAATCTCCGTTTATTGAAACTAAATTTCTGGTGTGTGGAAAATGTATTCGATTGAATGCATATAAACAATACATTTGATGTAAGCACAAAATACATTCAACGCATCCGCAACAACATCTAGTCAAATTTGATATAAGTAAGTTGTTCATACTAGATTAAATTGAATTGAGACGAGGTGCATGTGCAAAACAAGTGAAGGCAATGAAGATTTTAACTTGTCTGGAAGTTTTTTTTTTAAATATATAAGTAGTTAGAGGATTTGAAACTCCGTTGAATAGAAAAATGTTGTTCTATAGAGAATCGTGAAACAGATATCAAATCTTTGACAAATCATTTACTAACCATAAGCACTCTTCTTCATTACAGTACAAACGTTAAAAGCGTGATTTTAGAATAATGGCTCTATCAAACTCGGCATTGTTACGACCGCAATCAATTTTGCAACAACTTTTAGAGGAAATAAATTTTCAGAGAGCAAAAGAAATGCGACAAATGCTAAAAGACGTTGGGGGGGGGGGGGGGGGTGGTGGATAGTGGGGGGATAATAATATATAATATATATATTGGGGGGGGTGGGGGGGGGGGGGGTAAGTGGGTTTTGTGGGGAATCTGGGTGGGTGAATATGTTTTATTGGGATTTGGTAATAATGTGTTATTTGTTATGGTTATTGATTTGTAATTTTTAAATTTATGTTTTGTAGTATTTGGGGGGTGAAATTGGTTGGGGGGGTGGGGTGGATAGGGTTTTGGGGTTGGTTAGATGAAAATTTGGATTTTTTATTTTATATAAATGTTGCATTAGCAGATGGGTGAGTTCGGAGATGGATTTAATAATATTGGTAGGTTAGTGTAGGATATTGTGGGGATTGCTTGAGTTAGTATTTTATTATTGACGTGTGGTATTTTGGTGTGGGAATTATTGATGTGTTGGTTTATTACATGATATTCATTTTGACGTATATGTTGAGATGTGTAAGAAATGTGTAAGAAATTATAAAGTGGTAACAACGTGTGGTGTTGATAATTAGGTGGTAGAGTAGTTTGTGTTTTCATATTGGGTTTAAAAACAAAACAGTGTTTTGTAGAGGAGATTGTATAACATATTCATAACATGATATTATGTAATTAGCGGGAATTGAAATAATAGTTGAGGAAGAAACGTCAGTAAATAATGGACACAAAAGGCGATGGTGAGGAAATGACCTACCCACATATTTGTTTCATGGTGGATAATTTCGATGAGGTAGTTCCACTTCTTCTCTTATCACTTACAAGTTTCTTATCTTTTGTCACACAATAACATACCAAACAAATTTTATTCCAAAGGTTTTTTGCGACATTATGGTTCGTGATGGTGAAATGGTTTGTGTCGAACTGGTGGCCAATGACCGCGATGGAACCGTGCAAGGTGTAATATTTCTCGGCTCCATTAGATATGATGCACTCAAAAGAGTTTACGATGCACGAGTAAGAGATTTATAAATCAACTGGTTATAAAACAGTTAAAATTAAATTTATGTCTGCTTGAATTATAACGCTTTCAGCAATCAAGTATTAGTTCAAAACTAGCACAAAGAATGACATTTGGCTTATTTAGTGGTGGTGGGCCTCAGACGCGTTGCGAATTTGTTCGGATGAAAGGGCCACAGGGGAAAGGACATGCGGAAATGGCTGTAACTAAA
Source organism: Aphidoletes aphidimyza (assembly GCA_030463065.1). NCBI lineage: Eukaryota > Metazoa > Arthropoda > Insecta > Diptera > Cecidomyiidae > Aphidoletes > Aphidoletes aphidimyza. The sequence goes on along the minus strand of CM059998.1, from coordinate 13,519,538 downwards.
CCAAAAGGCTCTGGTGTTGAAACACCTACAAGCGAACCTGGGTAAATCAAACTACAATCACAAACAAGTTTTAAATTTGTTGAAACTATTTCATATTACGTTGTATGAACATGACATTACGAAAAGTTGAAAAATAATGAAAATTGAAAAAAAAAAATACAGAAATAGATTGCTTTTAGCAAACATCTCATCGGTAATCACTCCATACGTCTTTTAAAACACGTTGATTGAATTTTTCGTTTCTTCCATTCAATTAGATTTTGTATGACTGACATGTACGATGAATGGGACGAAGATCCAGACGATTATTTTCAACGTCATCAACGTAGACTTAGTGATCCAAGTGCAAATTTAAACAATTATAGTCGGTACGGTTGGAAAACTAAACCAACGGCATCAAATGAACAGTCAAAAGCACTTTCACAAAACGAAGGCTTGGATAGTTTAGTTAACGAAGTATCCGAAATTGAAGCTGGTGATTTGAGAGACGGTAGGTGATTTAGAAAATAAACTCAGCATTTTTGGATGCATTCGCTTCATTTATTTATCTTCTTACATCTAGTACCTAAACGTACCTAGTGCTTCCGTAATTCGCATACTCACATGTATGCACTACAGTTGCTTTGTATGCAATGCTATTTATTTTTGATCTTTTTTATTTTCTACAACGTATCAAACTATATCCGCTAGCAGAAAAACTATTCACGAGTGAATCATAGCAAGATATGTCAATCGACTCGGAAGGTAGACAGTGTTGTTGATATTTATAATATAAATTTCATACACAATTACATTGTGACAATGTTCACATTCGTCCGAAATTCTTAAAATTTCTAGCAGGGATACAAACCGGTTTGACATTTCTCATACAAACCAATTTTTGAACGGTTCCACTATTTCACTCCAGTAGTGTATCGAACGAACTGGAGTAAGTGGAACGTTCCAAAATGTTCAATGCAATGAGCTCACACTCTCACACAACTGTGCAATATGTAAGCGTGTAGTGATGCGGTTTCATTGGCACATACACACTTACGCATACATAGATGTGGAACGTTCCGGAGCGTTCAAATTGCTCCGGTTCTGTCATAAGTGAAAACCATTTCTTCGTTCCGTTTCAATTTGTATCTCTGATTTCTAGTCGTTTTTTTCAAATTCGCTAAATCAACTTTATTTAAGAATCATGGGCGTAGCCAGGGGATGGGGGCAGTAAATATACTGTCCTCGATTTGTCTGAAAAATAGAAATTCATGCAACAATAACCGAGGACCGTAAAGAATGGAAAAATTTATTCAAAAATCGGAAAAATGAGCAAGGAACAACTGAAAGACCTAGATATATGCCTAGATAGATTTTCAAGTGAACAGGTATATTCTTCCCACCTGTAAAACTCGCATTACAATTTTAATCGCTCTGCCATGCACGACTTACACAATCGAATGATCGTTCAGAGTTTGAATTATCAAACTAATTTGTTAAGCAATTATCAGACGAAATTGTGAGCATTCATTCTATTGTTTTCTCACTTTCAACACATTTGTGTTGTTTTAAATTCCAAATAAGAGCAACTCTTCAATTTATTTCCCCAATTGGTCTGGCCACTGATGAGTGTGGAGTCCTCATCCTCCACGTGAAACCAATTGAATCTTCTTATATTTTCTGCTCTCTCGCTCACTTTTGAAAAGTCTTCTTTTAAGACTTTGACTCTTCAGGCATCTCTAGTTTTTAGTGCATAGTTTGAGTAAATCTCCACTCTTCCATGGCATTCAAGGAAACATGGTCAATTTCACATTTCTCACATAAGAGAGATATTCCTATGCCACAAAAATGGTATATGTAATGACCGTGGAGATCTCATATGTGGATTCTATGCCATGAATCCATGTAGCTCCTAATTCTTTCAAGTACTAAGTTTACTTGTTTGATAGATTTCTGAGTACACATTCCAGCCGTGATGTAGTCCTAGAACTGGCGATAATTTGAGTTTGTACTGTGGTTTGATTTTCAAAAGGTTGGATCACAGTGCCGACTTACCGTGGCCCAAAGCCGCACCAAATATTTGAAAAACCATTTGAATGGTATTTTAAAATAAATTTAAATTACATCGGCACTCATACCGCTGGCTATCGCATTCGTTAGCACCACTTTGCAAATGATTCAGCTAATTCGCTCATCACTTAGATTTTCGACAGAAGCTAAGGTCAGATAAAATCGGGAAATTATTTCAAACACAGTATATGAAACAGAAGAATTGAGTGGCTGAGAATAGAAATGAGAGTACAGGATCAACCAAGCAGAAGTGCAACATGAAAAATATTTCGAAAAAATGCAACATGAATTATGTTTAAGCGACGACGCAACATAAAATTCAGTTTTTGCCATGTAAACTGTGCGACAGGAAAAAGGTATTAGTAAAAATGCAACACAATTCCAAAATCATGATGCTTTTTTTCCAAAACAATTTTTATGTTGCACTTTTGCTTGAGTGATCTCGTATTCGCATTTCTATTCCCAGCCACTCAATTGAAAATGAAATAAATGAATTATGAAAATAGTATAATAAAATAAATCTATAATACATTTTAACAACGAAAAAACTCATGTCCTCGATTTTTGGCACAAATGTCCTCGATTGAGCAGAAAATTGCTTTCGCCCCTACCTAAAAAAAACCTGGCTAAGCATCATTTATCCATTATTAAAATATGTTTTAATAATGTTTGAATTCCATTCAACATACAATTCCGGTAAACAATCATATGAAGCTATGTAAATTTGTCAATTGTTTCTTCATGAAAATGCTGTTTAACAATTCGTCAATAGTTGGCAGATTTGGTTGACAGATTTGGAAATATTTTTCGCATCATTTTATTCAAGTATTACAAATGAATCTGGTAGTACATGATAAGTGGCATCATTTCCACAAGGTTCAATTTCACTGTTCAAACCGCTTATCATTTTTATGATAATTCACCTACGATGTATTGCAATATCAACAATAAAAACTTTAGTTGAATGATATAATTGTAATAACTGACTCTGTTAACAACTATTTTAAGCGACCAAGTAACACAAACAATTTCAATGTAACCAATGTGTGAAAGCATCGTTCATTTTTAATTAAAATCTTATTATAATAAGGACGTAAATGTTCTTAGAATTTCTGAACGGTAAATTATAGCGAAAGGCTACTTAAGTTTTCTGGAATCTTAAGATTTACGGACGTTCACTGTATAAATCATTGTAAATGATCGCAAGTGGTAAATTATTGGGAATTACTCTCCAATTGAGCAATACTTATTTAGAATCCGAACATAACGATGCAACAATGTTATTCATTTGTATCTTTTTAGATCTTCGTGAAACTCTATCAAACAAATTAATCTTTTACTACTCTGGCCATTTGAATTCTGATCATAATTTATTTATCAGCCATATCTATGTAGTCTGAATTATTCGCAAAGATTTTATGTATAGATGCGTTGATTTAAAAATATATAGAACCCATTTTATCTTCTCAAGCTTGTCTACAAGAGATACATCTTTAGCAATTTGTCATTTCATTCAAATCTTTGTAAACATTTGTCGCCTATCCATTTTTATCTCACGGTCAGATTCAGCTGATAAATCAAAACCAATCGTCAAAGTCAATTCCATACCAATTCAACAACTCATTTAATAGAATAAAGGAACGATAAATGAAATGATTCTACACAACTTTCATTACCAAATTATGAGATACAAGATTGTCAGTCTATTTCAAAAATATTTTCAATTTTAAATTAAAAAAAAAATCAACAAGTTAATACTGGAGCTAGTGTTCAAATATTTAACATGTATATGATTTCGTATAAAATACGCGATAAAAAAAATACACAATACCCATGGAGAGATTCGAACTCTCAATCCCCGGTTTTCTCATTTGCTTTCACACAATAGGAGACCGATGCGTTAGCCATTACGCCACATGGGCCCTTAATACAAGACGTGGCTAGTTAGCAATATAACCTTATCGTGCTTTTTCCATGTAGAAAAAGTATTTGTCTCGCTTCCACTACATACAATATGATTTAGCCACGAACACAACCGAATAGTTGAGCTTACACTGAGGTGCACAGCCACAACCACAACCACAAATATGTCATCTCAAAATATTTGAATGCTTTCTATAATGTATAGCATAATATCACAGAAAAATATTTATTGTTTACTCAAAGTTAGCGAAATAATAATTACATTGTATTCTTATTTTAACTGTGTCTCCTTCTTATCTTACTAAGACATAGTTATGGCTGAAATTGTGAATTTAGGAATGAGTAGAGGGTATAACTCGAACATGACACTCTATTAGTTGGTTTCACTTGAAAATTAAAATGAAAGGAAAAAAGATATTAACCATGTTGATATTTTGACTTTATTTTTTAAAAAAATGAGAAGAAAAAAAAGTATCAACTGGTATTCGATCGTTACACGTCGAAGTCACAATGCAGTATCAAAGACGCGAACCGCTCACACGAGCTTAACGAAAATAAAGAAACGTGTGCATAAACAGTGTTAAATGAAGGATAGACAAAGAATGAACTATATCGTGTGAGGAGATGCGATTGTATGAACATTGTCATAGCGCTTTTCATGACGATGTGTAAAATTCTGTTCATTTACAAAACAAGTTTTCATATTTTAATTTCAATTTCACATTATTTATGCTATTGTTGATTTAATAGCATAAATTTAAAAGAATTCGAGAATACTTTACAAAATTGAATTTTTGTTAAAATCTATGATGCAGTTATGAATCATAGAATAAAATCGGATTTTACGTGGATATTTTAGGGGAAGCGGAAACAGATTACGATATTTTTATAATTTAATCACTAAAACAAATTCTATATTTTTTTGATTTAGATTTTATGGGTTGCTTGTAGATTGAAACGATCCTTTTTTTCCACATAGAATATTAAAATAACTACTCAACACAAACTAAACATTTCGCGAATTTATATTTTAAAGCGGCTGACAAGCATTTGCTTATTGTTTTTTATTTTCTGTTGTTTTCTATTATTCTATCGTATAGATGGTCGATCTGCTTCCCCAAATGTTACCAAAGTGCGCAGAGCATCTGTGGTTTCAACGACAGCTACTACAAAAACTGCTTCGTGCTGCAATTGTTTCGGCCCTTTGAGAAATCAATGGGATGATGCAATATCAAATCAAATGTCGGAAGTATATTGTCGCGCCTGTGAAGATGATATTTATGATGATGACGAATTTGTGCATATACCCAAAGATCGTCTTGATTCACCGGCAATCCTAACGAATGTTACTCAACGAAGAGGTGCCAAAAAAGGTGCACCTAAAAAACGAATCATTCAACAAAAACAACCATGCCCAATGTTAAATGGTCAAAATAAATTAGAAATATCTAATGTGACCATAGAGAGTCGCATAGAAATTAGCGATACTAATAAGAATGCAATTGAAGACTATGAGCTCGGTGATGATGTTGTAACTGATAATAAAATTTTAAGTAAATCAACAAACACTAAGACACATTTTCTGAACAAAATCAATTCAAAAGATGTGATTCGTGTGCGTGGAAAAGAAGAGTTACCAGTACAAAATCCATTTCATGAAAATCCGACCGAGATAAGTAAATCGCTTGACGAATCTTCTAGCGATAATCAATGTCAAAGTGTTTCCAATTCATATTCAATAAATGCGTTAAATAAAACCAACGAAATAAATATCAAAACAATGTCAACAAAAGTGATATGCACACATAATCATCCTTTAATGTCAGAGAAGAAGGAAGATAGTGACTCAGCAAATGTTACAGAAAGGGGCCAAAGCAAGAGCACATATGGAGACTGTAATAAAAATCAAGCAATGTCTTTTTCGACTCTAACACCAGAGCACACTTCAATTTTTAAACGAATGCATCGAATGTATTCAACACTACCAAAGATGAAAAAAATGCAATCCCAAAGTTCAACCTGTGTACCAAATCGTCCGCCATTTTCAATTCCAATGAGGATTACTTCCGATGGCACATCAATTTATTATTTGTGTGATCTACCAAAAAATGTGATGAAAGGTGCCACAACTTATTTTAAATTACTAACAACATTTTTATCTATTTAACTGTCCGTGAACAAATGTGCATTACTTTAATTTACTCTCATCAATTTCTATTCAACCTGTTCGTTTCCTTTGCGAAATACATATATAATATGGGATTTACTTCAAAGGAAATTCAAGATATTGCTAAAAAATACAATTTATTTTTTATCTATTTTACTTTAGAACTGGATGATGGTGCCTGTAACCCATTATGGACAAGCAAAGGATTTACACAAACTTTTCATTTTTGGAAAGAGCATCGTCGTCAACAGTCGGTACCGCTAAATGCATTTTTAACATACATAACACTGCCTTGGTGGAGTATAGCCAAAGGTACATTTAAAATGTTGAACAACGTAAATATTTCTATATTCACTCTTTATTCATACTTTTGATTCCGTAGATCTACTAGATCATCGCGAGACTCCTATACTCACATTCTGAGTGGAAACAGTGAACATGTGTCTTATTATTCTACCCAATAAACAATTATTAACGCAAATACATGCGATTCCGGGCATATATCCAAGTACAAATGTGGGCATACATTCGACCGTCAGCAGTAATCATTTTTGTCGTCATAAAATTCGGGTGTAGTCCAATCGCATGCAATGAATGGAAAGAAAAATGAATAAAATCAATATCTCATGTATAAAATCCAAAACAAAATGATTTCATTTCATTTACTTACCTACGTGATTGAGCACACGTACTTCCGACAACAACAGAAGGTTGTTATCTCAGGGCCACAAATTAATCAAGCTAAGTAACAATGGTTACAATATTTTTTTTTGTTGAAGTTTCGACGCTGATGTACTGCAAATGACTATAGTCAGATGATTATAATCATCGTCGGGTGGCTGAACCACGTCGGGTGGCTGAACCACTTGGAATCGTAAATCGCCCTGGAAATCTGGATGTTCTTGAAGAAATTCTTCGATTTGGTCGAGCATCCACTCCACATCCTCTTCATCGGATATTTCGGAGTACAAATCCGGTGCGATTGCTTGGACTTGAGGTAGTCGAACTGGTCTCATCAGTGACGGATGTATCTGTATTCCGAACAATTTACACATGCCTGAAATGAAAAATCACAATTTCGTCAAAAAAAATACCTTTTCAATTCATACCATTGTTATTTGTACTCACCTTTATATAAGATACATCTCGCCGCTACTATGTCCCGATGCCAAATAGTCGTTGTTGGTAGTACATCATATACGAGTTCACCGTTTTCATTTGGCATCATTTTAAAGAATGCTTGCATTTTTGATACCAAACGTGGTTTTGGTGCCCGTTTTCCTGTTGTACGACGAACTAGCTGATTGACATGGTTTTCACCCGCGGCTTGTTGATTGACATGGTTTTCACCTGCAGCTTGACGTGCTTCAATTCTCTTCTGCTTTCGATTGAGTTGCATTTTCCGAAAAATTAGCATTTTTGGCCATTTTCGAGAAAATAGGTAAGCAAATCTTCATTTGGCGACCATACTAGATCATATTGTGGCTCTATATCAATTCTATGAGACGAACTGATGTTGTTTGAACATGTTCGATAAAACTTCGAATGTCTTTTGGGACATGTTTATTACGGTCTATCGACAATTTGGCGACATTTGTTGGGCACTTTTCCCGTTTGGCTATTAAAAAATTTCAAATTGTATAAGTGACGTACAAAAAATCATTACATTCGACGTAGTTTATTCGAAAAAACAATTTTTACTATATGTAGACAAAAAAAATGAAGTTTTATTGACATCTTTAAGGACATTTTGAGTGAATTTTTATGTAAATCAGCACTAAAACAGCCACATTTCAAATTGACAGCGCCGCGAGAGAAATCAACTTACAGACTTCACCCAGTAGAAAAAATGTTCGTATTGAAGTGTACTATAGAGCGCCCCTACGCCAATTTTGATACTCACTTTTTTTAAAAATCAATGCATCCTAACGAGGATTCTGAACCGATTTTTCGGTCAAAATGAATTTTCTGAAAGGAATTTGGAAAGTATCTACTACTTCCTCTTCGTGTTTACATAGTCAGACACACAACACTGTGACAAATTTCCCAGCATTCTGAAAAATCGATTTAGAGCCCTCGTATCAATCTGAAATTTTGAACACATTTGTCCTGACCCAAAAAATAAAACTGGGAGTTGTTCTCAAACATTTTGCATTAATTTCATTTTTTAAATTATTTTGCGAACAAACGAACGAACATACGAACGAACATACGAACGAACATGCGAACGAACGTTCGCAAATTTCTTGTTCTTTGAAAGCTCTAGTTATGGCACCAAAAATATGTGGTTCCGAACGAATTATGTGTACATCTGTACATTGTCATTGGAAATATGACACCAAAGTGAATATTTGAGACTCCCGGTCAAAATCCCGACAAAAATCTATAAGGAAAAATTCATAAGGAAAAATATGGCGCGGCGCCGAAAATATTTCAGTTGGGCATTTTTCCGTTCATATTTTTCCTTATAAATATTTTAATAGAAATATATTTAGTTTTAAACATTGTTTTATATTTTGAACCAGTAAGATGACATGATTTCAGTGAAATATCGTAATTCAAAAATATTTTTTTTTTGATTAACATATGAAAAAAGCAAATGAAATGAAGAAAAATTGAATAAATAAATAATAAAAAAGAAATGATTCAAAATATAATAAACCGAGAAAATATTGAAAAACTATAGAGTTAGATTGTTGGCGATGCCTCGTAAATAAGTAAGAGTTTCATCATCGTTCATTTCATCGGCGCGGCGCCGAAAATATTTCAATTGGGCATTTTTCCTTTCATATTTTTCCTAGGGGGTAATTCCAACGCCAAATATAATGGAATATTATGGAATATTGTGGAATATTTTGCACATATTCAATGATATAACATCGGGCAACACCATTAATTCATCAATATGCAATGATGTGCAGTAATATTCCTTATTGAGAATACTCAATATGCACGACAGTGAATATTGTGAATGGGTGTACATTTCTCTACATAAATTGGAATATCAGGGAATATTAGTGCATGTTTGTAGAAAGTAAAAGTTGTTTGTTTGAATGTGAAATTTAGACTGACAATTTATTGAGATTATTCGTGCTATTTATACTAGTTTCAAAGTGATGGATTTGACTTAGTCTACTTAGTTGTTACTATGGTTATTATGACAAAGTTTACTTGGTTTAGGTGTATATAATCTATATTCTTAACAATGTTTTGGCCTGATAATCTGCAATCAGCCCCAAGTATTTTTCCTTATGAATGTTTCCTCATAGATTTTTGTTTTATGGATTTTCATTTTCGGGATTTTTGTAGTGTGGATTTTAACATTTATATATTTTTGTCATTAGAGATTCTGACTTATGGATTTTTGTATTATGGATTTTCATTTTCGGGATTTTGACCGGGCACCGGCACCAAAGTGAATATTTGAAGTTCGTTCGGTGAAAAATGATTAGTTATCTCGATAATATCTCGATACACATAATTCCAAGTAAAAAGGAAATTGATCTTTTTGGGCAATAAATTCTCAATGAAATTGTGCTCATATTACAGGTTCTAAGCTGAAAAGCAAATGCTCTCGTGTTGACATTTAATTTGTGTGTTGCAATTTTGTGTGTTTTCTAAAATAATGTTAATTTCGTTGGTATATGACTCGATTTCCAATATACTTTTTGAATTAATTGATGAATTGAAACTATCAGTATCAAAACCAGATTTTGTGATAATTTTTAATATATATTTATTTAAACTGTGGTAGTTTGTTATGACATTTCAACTGGACACGAACATTAAAGAATGTATTTGTTTTGTATACACCAACATTCGCCGCAATTCGTGAACATTCGCGAATATAAGGCGAGTTTGTGTATTGTTTTTATACGTCGACTGATACGAATTCGTGCGAATGCGTGCGAATGCCACAAAAATGTGAACAAAAAGTACGCATTCGTGAGAGATAAATGCCCCTAAGAATTCAACTAAAAACAATCTTCAACTCGAGTATTTGTAAAAACTATTAGTAAAACGAATCTGCCACACATACATATTCGCAACGAAATTTGTGCAAACAGTGACTCCTTTTTGTGTTATCTTGAATTGGAATAGTTCAAGCGTATTAATACTTAAAACGATTGTTTTTTCCAGTTTTATTCGTATATAAATGTATTCATTGATATTATTATAAATTGCCACGCTTCGCCTGCTCCAGTTCAATTGCTTCAAATAGTGATTTGAAATTTCCGGCGCCGAAACCCTGTGAAAATGTACAGTAATTTAATTAATAAACAAATCCGAAATATTTGTGCGACTTATTTAAAGTAAAGTTCTTTTCCTAATAACATTTTTTTTTAAAATCTGTTTCGTTTCTATGTCTTTTTTGTCAAGTGTTACGAAAATAATTAACTCCTCATTTACGTAAATCTGGTTTGCGAATCAAAATCTCCATCGGCAAATCGAATAACATTTGAAAACATTGAGACAAGCAATATTTAAAACTGACCTGGTGATTGTTACGTTGAATTACTTCAAGAAAAACGGTTGGTCGATCTTGCATGTTTTTTGTAAAAATTTGCAACAAATACCCATTTTCATCGTAGTCGATGAGGATTTGTAATTCTTGTAGCAACTTTAAATCTTCCTTAATTTGAACTTTGCTGTTTGCCAAATTTTCCCGTAGCATATCATAATATGCATCTGGAATTGTTAAAAATTCAACACCACGAGCTCTCAAATTCTTGATTGCTGTGATTATATCATTCGTATTGAGTGCGATATGTTGAACGCCAGCACCACCATAATATTCAACATACTCAGCGATTTGGCTCTTCTTTTTGCCGGGAGCTGGTTCATTAATCGGAATTTTGATGGTCTCTTCGTAATTTGTCATTACTATCGAACGCAATGCAGAATACTCGGTGTGAATTTGTGAATCATCGACAGACCAAAATCGATGGAATTGCAGTTTTTTTTCGTACCATTGAGCAGTTATTTCCATTTGATTGTCTGGTTGATTGCCCACACAATGATCAATAAAATTCAAATTTATGGGTGGCAATGTTTTTAAAAGTACATCATCATGTTGATGTTTATGGTATCCGGGCAAAAAGCTACCCTTGTAACCATTGCGCTCAACAAATGTATGAGTTGTGTCACCGTACTTGCGAAATTGAAAATTCAAAATTGAAAATCAAAAATTAGAATTAACCTCATCAAAACTTCAAATAATTCTCACTGTTTTAAGCGTTGCATAGCGAACAGTTCCAAATTCATCGGTCTCGGTCCAAATGTCCCGCACAAAAACAGCACCTTGCTCTTTTGCTCTCTAAAATAAATACGTTTTATAAATAATAAAAAAAAACTATTTGAATAATTCAATATTTGCAGGTTCGTCTTAAAAATATTACTAACCTTTACAATAATATCCAATTCTTCAACTTCAAAAGCTACATCCTTCACACCATCCCCATGCTTAACCAAATGATTTCCAATCACTGTATCATATGGATCATATGCCGAAACAAACACAAAAACAATCTGAAAATGTACAATTGTTATGATTTATTCTATGATATGTGAGTGCATAGTTCAATCATGCATACTTTGTTTTGTTTTACTGCGTGCTTTGCAAATTGTCGATTACCAGTTTCCAAGCCTTGATATGCGATTGGTTTGAAGCCCAAACGTGTTGTATAGTAGCTTGCCGCTTGTTTTGCATTACCCACATAAAATGTTATGTGATCGAATGTGATAAACTTTCCACCATTTGGCTATAGGATTCCATGAAAAAAGTAAAAGAAATAAATCAAATTGATCGTTCGTTCGTTCGTTGAAGAGATATTTCTTGGAAAACTGCTCACTTTTGGTCCTTTGTCGGTGTATGTCGTCTGAAAGTGAATAATTGTTTAAAACATTTTAATTAAAATTAGAAATTTTAATCAAAAAAAGCGCACGTAATTTGACCATACAAAAAGGACCAAATATCCATTTTGTATATATGGTTTATTCAACAAACACATTTTGCATTTTCATACCCTTCAATTGCGTTTTTATGCACTTGATAATCACCATGCAAACATGGTATTTAATAGCCTAATTTCGTCAATTCACTCACCATTTTATCTCGATTCCACTTCTTTCAAACACTTTTCACCAAAAAGCTTTTAAAATGCTCTCAAAATATGTATCTGCTTAATCTTAACTTTATCAAAATATGAGTTTCAACTCATCGACATTTTGAGTGAGCGGTGCCTTTTATAGTAAATTCTACACATGCCACATCTGTCGATAACAAGTTTCGCTTAAATTTTCCTCAATCACAGCAGCTACACTGTTGTTTATTTAATTCATTTGTTTTCTTCGCAGGGAATATTTTATTGAAATTTGTAACTGGTTTGATAGCATCACATTATTTTGTTTCATTATTACAATCGTTTGTTGACCTTATTTTCCTGTTGTTGTCGCTGTTAATTGGTGGTGATCAAAAATTGTGTCATCATCACTGTGAATAGTGGCATTTGGGTTTGTATCAAATAAACATAGTGAATTGCAATGTCAGGATAGTCCATTGTGTTAATAAAATTGAGATTTGCATATCGTTTTACCATTCCAAATAAGACAGCCGGGCCAAAGAAAGTTTGTAATTTCATTTTAATAAATGAAATCATACGTTATTCCTTCGAATGATTCAGACGTTGCATTAATAAATTCTATTAATAAGCAAGAATCAAGTAATAATATAATCGAATTTATGTTCAATGCTTGGGAACAGGTGTTCAAATGTGTTTGATAATATAAAATGAATTTGAATGTAATTAATACATTGGTATTAGTATAAGACGAACTTTTCCGCTTTTCTGTCTGTACTTCGAGGCCACTAGACATGATAAATATTCGGATGAAATATTTGTGAGATATTGATTTGTTAAAAAAATACGAACGCAAATGTCCACACCCAAATATTGATCGTAGAAATAGCTGCTTCGGGCTCCTGGACCTCCAAACCTCTAACATGTAGAAAACCAATTCAAGGAATTTTAGTTTCGATCTTATTGGTAAATTCAATCATTTTCGCGCACATGCAGCGGCTAAGAAAAATAAGATGATAGAATTGAGTATATATTATTAGACACAATCCATAGCGTTTACCATATGGCGTTTACATTAAACAAACGCGTTTTTCGAGAGCTTTTTATTAGAAAATAAGTCGATAAATTTAAATGATGTTTTGCCAAATCATTGAAATTATGAATATTCAATTAATTTGATCGTTCGTATTCGATTGACAAAATGCTCTTAACTTTGAGTAGTACTAAAGTCAGCATGGGGTATCACCTGATTTTGAAAAAAAATTACTCACATACCAAGAATTAGAATTCAGCCTGAAATATGAGCTGAGTCAACTGTTTTTCTTGTTTCCATGTCACAGTTGGCGCTATATTGATATTCGACTGTTTGACTGGTTCGTTAATAAGTGCAAAGTGAAAAGAATCTTTTTAATTAAAAAACGTCAGAATACAAGCATACAAAGGATCGGCTATGACATGACGTAAAATGACCCCCACGAACAACGGATGCATTGTCAACGAATGGCATCGTAATCATCATGTATTTATTTCTTGTGCGTAATTAATTTAAACAAGTTCTTATTTAATGATCAGTCGCATCCAAATTCCACGAATGTAAAGGCATCGATGGAAGTAAACAACACATAGGTGATCATTAATAATTGATAAATAAATCGTATTTTTCTTGCACGCAGTTATGATCAATGCTATAAATTCCCTTGTGTTATGGAACTGTAAGTTAGATTGTTACGACGCTATAGCGTTGAGATTGGTAAAGTATAACAGAAGACAATGAAAAAATTGATATTGCGTGTTAAAAACAAGAAAATGCCTCGCTCATCTACTATACGATTTTTTAAATTCTAGTTTTTTCTTTTGTAGGATGTCGTTTTTTATATATATTTAAATTAATTTTTTAGAAAATACATGATAATAATGGAATTTCAATAATGTAGAAAATCAATTTATTATTATTTTCGCAGTTGTAAACGTGATTCATTTTATATTGATTCAAAGTATTTTTCTCAATCAATAAAAAAACAATATTCTTTTGGAGCCGTCTCATGTCCGCTTGCCATTGTGAAATTAATTCTTCACAACGAATTAATGAACTCTTCCAACCGATATAAAAGACATATCATATAGAAATGCCATCGCACACATTTTCGGTCAAGTTCAAATCAAATCAAATCAGATTTGTAGAATATTTTGATTGTTTATTTGGCTGTATTGTGTGAATATAAGCAAACATTTGTATCATACACAATGTATGAATGAGACGAGATCAGCTGATTTCGGGAGAAAGAGACAAAGAAAATCTTCATTTGCATGCAGTTTTGGATCGTCCAGATTTTCCAATATTTGGAGGTGATTTCCATTATTACACTAATGACCGTCCGTGCGGAGGCTACAAGACCTAACTTGACAAAAAACGTCGTCAAAATGATTTTCAACATTATATAGCCTACGCCCTAGGTATGGGCGCGCTATACTATATACAGTCGAACCTCTCGATAGTGGAAACTCCCAATAGCGGAAACCTCGAGATAATGGGAAAACAAATTTGACGGTGGAATTTCCATACAAAATTGCCTCCCGATAGTGGAAAGTTTACCTCCAGATAGTGGAAAATCGGTCAATTACTACCATTTTTTTATCTTCAAATTCAAATAAAAATCGAAGATGTGTTGTTCATATCATTTGTACACTAAAAATCTTAGGTTAGCTCGATTCGATTATTTGTTTGGATTAAAACAATTGGTTCATTATTTTGGTCGGCTTCGGAGAATCTGCCGAATGATCCAAGAATGCATTTTTGCAAAATCTCAGTAACGAACATAATCAGAAATTATGTCAAATGTATTCATTCCGAGTGTGAGTTTGAAATCAATAAGCCGCATCCCAGCCAATTCCACTATTCCACTAACGGGAGGTTTGACTGTATATAGTACAGCTATAGTATTCCGCATTTTTTCGGAATAGCTATTTTTAAAAATAGCTATTTTTTGCCGAATAGGTATTTTTAATAGCAATTTTTGAAATGAATAGCTATTTTTAATAAAACGGCTTATATGGAATAGGGTGGTCGGAAACGTTTGATTTTTTTCATATGAAAATTTGGAATGCATTATTCTGAGGCTTTTTAATGATCGGAATCAGTTTGTGTGGTGTCACTGAACTGTTTGAATTCATCAAAACTATTAAAATATAAACAAATCTTTTTTTTTTTTGAACAAAAATATTTCA
The DNA here is from genome assembly GCA_030463065.1 of Aphidoletes aphidimyza. NCBI lineage: Eukaryota > Metazoa > Arthropoda > Insecta > Diptera > Cecidomyiidae > Aphidoletes > Aphidoletes aphidimyza. Next base: position 13,504,094 of record CM059998.1, on the reverse strand, counting down.
ATTGAGGAATGAGTGTTTTTATTTTTTTTAATGCTATTGAGCTTATTGCATCCATTAGAGCCATTAAAATATCAAAACGAAGAAAAATCGGAATTTGTATGGAATAGGGTGGGCATTCGAATTTTTTCGTATGAAAATTTGAAATGGTAAATTATGAGGTATAATATAGATCAATATAAAAAAGTCAACCATTTATAATAAATTTTAACAAATGATAAATTTTAACAAATAATAAATTTTAAAATATTTAATAGCAATCGGACATTTTCGGGATGTCCGGACGGTCCGAACCATTCGGAACTGGACGGGCACCCTGCTTTCGGCCACGTCCGAATACTCGGACGACCGAGCGGACGGACACGGATGGCCGAGCCAGATGATTTACTCGGACGGACAGCGTCCGAAAGACATTTTGCTTGGACGTCCGTGTCCGACTGCCAACTCTAGGACGGACAACTGAAAATTTAAATGCCACTTTCGGACGGACGGACGGACACATTTTTGTCCGTTGCCACCTTTCCGAGAACACATCTAACTTATGTTTAAATGAAATGTATCCATGGATTTGATCGAGCGAGCGCGGAGCGCGCTTCAGCAAATTTTGGAGCGAGCTTGGAGCGGAGCGCGTTTCCCGTCTGCTTACTCCGAGTCGACTTACGAGCAGCAGTCGGCAAAAATCAAAATCCGCTCGCGAGCGGAGCGCGCTTGCTCCGCTTCCAGCCCCGGTTGCACCGCTTTGCTTTTTACTACATTTTTTTTTGGAAAAACAGCGGTTCTGGCACATTTTTTTCAAACAAGCTCCTCCCCTGTAGAAAATGAAATTTCGCATGTGGTCCCTAAACAAAAAAATCTTGTTTTGACTAGTACTAACTGGTTCTATCTCTTCATTTTTGATTTCAAACGAAAATCGAAATTGATACACCCTAGTATGTAGTATGTATGTTTTTTTTTTGTTTTTTGTTAGGAGGGGGGAAATCTTGCATAGACACTGAGTTCGTCGTAGCTACGCGACAGTGTGCCGGATTCTTACCGACTAAAACCCGCCTCCCGGTCTCCTGCTGATCCTCCCCGGGACCACCGTTAGGTATTACTTCGGGGGGGCCTGCTGCGCTCACGCGCCCGTCGTTTCTGTTTCTTGTTCTTCTGCTGCTTGATCTTCGTTCCATTTTGTCCTTAGTCTGGACATAATTTTGGAAACTGCGTCTCCCACTGCGTTCCATATGTTCTCGTCTGCGCACATTCTCTGTACCACGTTCTCCGCTATTGTGTTTTGCCCCGCCAGGGTCAGTATTTCCGCTCGTTCCGATTCAAATCGGGGGCAGGAAAAGACTACGTGGTCGACCGTTTCTTCGGTTTGCTCACAGTGAGGGCAGAAGGGTGATCTTGCATGCCCAAATCTGTGGAGGTACTTTCTGAAACACCCGTGGCCTGAGAGGAACTGCGTCAGATCGAAATTTATTTCGCCGTGTTTTCTGTTTGTCCAGGCTGCTATGTTTGGGATCAGTTGGTGGGTCCATCTGCCCTTCTCCGAGGCGTCCCACTCCGTCTGCCATCTTCGCATCGACTCCTCTTTTGCTTGCTTCCGTGCTTGTCTAGCACTCAACGCGTCTGTCTTTCTCAGGTTGTAGCACTGGTTGTCCTCGCCTATCATTATGGTGATAGGAGTCATGCCCGCTAGTACGCAGACCGCATCGTAAGATATGGTCCTGTACGCGCTCGCTACTCTCATCGCTGATAATCTGTGTACTCTGTTGAACAGTACCTGATTTCTCTTTGTCTCTAGCGCGTTTGACCATGCTGGGCCGCCGTATCTCAACTGAGACGTGGTGACGCTTGCTAGGAGGCGCCTTCTGCTGCTTCTTGGGCCGTACGTGTTCGGCATTATTCTCGCTATTGCTGTGTGGGCTTTGGCTGCCCTTTCACAGATGTACTCAACGTGTTCATTAAAATTCAGACGGTCGTCCAACATTACTCCGAGGTACTTCAGATGTCTTTCTGAAGTTATTTCATGTTCTCCGACTGTGATTTTTGCTGACACCGGTTTCTTGCAATTACTTACTAGCATTACTTCGGTTTTGTGGTGAGCTAGCTGTAGTTTGACAGTGCTCATCCATTTTCCCACTTCTTCTATCGCCTCTGAGGCAAGGGTCTCTACCTCCTCAGGAGATTTTCCCATTACTATGATGACTATGTCATCTGCGAATCCAACAATTTCTACCCCTCTAGGTAGATTCAATTTCAGCACTCCATTGTACATTATGTTCCACAGTGTCGGTCCCAGGATGGAACCCTGTGGTACGCCTGCAGTGATTTTGTACTCCTTTCGGCCTTCATCGGTGTCATACAGAAGAAGCCGGTGTTCGAAATAGCTCCCCAGTATTTTGTTCAGAGAGCAGGGCACTCCGATACTCTGCAGTGCTCCGGCTATGGCTTCCCAACTTGCGCTGTTGAAGGCATTTTTGACGTCTAGTGTGGTTATTCCGCAGAAGCGGAAACCTTGTCTCTTCTTTGTTCGTGCTTTGTCTGCACTCTCTACAACTTTCATGATGGCTTCTACAGTTGATTTGCCTTTTCGGAAACCGAACTGCATGTCAGACAGTCCGTTGTTGCCTTCCGCGTATTCCCTCAACCTGTTCAGGATTATTGTTTCTAGCAGCTTTCCCAGGGTGTCCAGTAGGCATATAGGCCTATAGGACGATGGATCTCCCGGTGGCTTTCCTGGTTTCGGTAGGAGAACCAGTTTCTGCCTTTTCCATGTGTTTGGGAAGTGGCTCTCATCGAGGCACTTCTGCATTGTCGCCCTAACCATTTCTGGGTACGCTTGTATCGCCGTTTTCAGAGCTATATTTGGGATCCCATCAGGGCCCGGCGCTTTGTTTGCTTTCATCTTTTTGGCTGCTGCTAGAAGCTCTTCCGTGGACACTGGATGTATGATGGCATCCTCTTGGTCGCGTTGTTGTTGCGGCCAAGTCGTAGGTTCGTGTTGCGGAAAGAGACCCCTGACTATAGCGTTTAGTTTCTCCGGGCACTTTTCGATCGGCATTGATGGGCCGCGAAGCCTCTTCATTGCCATTCGGTAGGCACTCCCCCATGGGTTATCGTCTGCTTCCTTGCATAACTCCTTATGGCATTTTCTCTTGCTCGCTTTAATACTGCGATTGAGATCATGTTTTGCCTCATTGAGCTCTTCTCTCCGCTCTAATCTTGAGCTTTCGTCCTTGGCTCTTTGCATCTGCCTCCTGATTTTGAGGCATTTAGCCCGCAGGGAGCTGATTTCCTCATTCCACCAGTATGCTGGTCGTCTCCAGTTCTTCGGCTCGAGTTTCCTCGGCATCGTCATGTCACATGCCCTCATCAGGGCTTTCGTCAGCTGATCTGGTGTCAAGTCTCTACGACCACCGTCTTCTCGGAGAGCTTCTACGAAGAGTTCCTTTTCGAACATCTTGGTTTTCCACTTCCGGTCGTTCGATTTTTTCTCCAGTCTCGTCTTTTCTGATGTCCTGTTGATGGTGAACTCTATCGCCATATGGTCACTATGGGTATAGCTTTCACATACCCTCCAGTCCAGGTTCTGCATCAGGTTCGGACTACAGAATGTCACGTCTATTATCGATTCGCGGCCGTTTCTATGGAACGTGCTCGTTGTGCCCACGTTGGCAAGACTTACGTCAAGCTTTGCAAGGGCTTCAAGCAGGCTGAAGCCTCTCGGATTTGTGGTTCTGCTACCCCATTCTCTCGCCCATGCATTAAAATCTCCGCCGACGACGACCGCTGGTTTCGCGATCAGTTTTTCTGTAAGCCCGTCGAGCATTCTATTGAACTGTTCAATGGGCCAACTCGGAGGCGCGTAGCAGCTGCAAATGACGGTGCCGTTTATTACTGCTATCACGAAGCCCTCTTCGTCACATGAAACAATTTCCTGGATGGGGAATTTCCCCATCACGGTTATTGCGGCCTTTCCGGATTTGTCAGCTATCCATTTACCGTTCCCCTCGGGTACTTGGTAGGGTTCAGCGATAATCGCTACGTCATAGCTGGATTCTATCGAGGATTGATAGAGAAGCTGTTGTGCTGTGTCACAGTGATTGAGGTTTATTTGTGTAATCCTCATGTTCATTTCTTTGTTGCTGCCTCCTTATAAGCTGGGCAGTTTCGTCCCCCTGTCACGTGTTTGTTATTTTCTCCTGTGCACAACAGGCACTTGGCTTCGTTTTTGCAGGTCTTGGCAAAGTGATCCTCCTGGCCGCACTTTCTGCAGCACTTTGATCTATCTTCTCCCTGGCAGTTTTTCGCCAGGTGCCCGAAGCCCATGCATTTGTAGCATCTCTGCACTTCAACCTGCTCAATGACTTTGATCACGTTCATTGTCCAGCCAACCTTGATCCTGCCCCTCTCCGACAGCTTTTGTGCATCCCCCGCCTGGAGTCTGAGCTGCGCTGTCTGTGTTCCCCCGAAAGATTTTCGTAGGTAAATGCTGGTCGCCTTGATTTCTTCGTCCAGCGTGAACTGCTTATTCAGTTCCACGCTTAGCTCCTCCGCTGTTGTGATTTCGTCCAGGTCTCTGACCTGGACTGTGACCACGTGTGACAGCGCTCTCACTTTTGTTCCCTCACCCAGGGCCTTCTCCAGCATTTCTTTGAAGGCTGCACTTTTGACCTTTGGGTCCTTCTGCAGCTCGATCAACATGTCGCCTTTCTGCGTGCGTCGGATTTTGGTCGCTTTATCGCCAAGGTCTTTGAGGCTTCCGTCCTGCCTCAATTTCCTTATAATGTCGGCGTGCGATCCCTCTTCGCCCACTTCTACTAAGAGGGCCTCCGCTTTCACCCTCTTTATCTCCTTCGGTTTTTGTTTCTCCGTAGGTTTGCCTTGGCCCCTGGTGTTTTTGGGGACCTCTGCCTTTTTGGCATTGCTACGGCCTACGACCTTGCTCCACTCCATGGACCTGGCGTCTCCGGTCCTCGTCACTTTGGGTGGCCTAGCGCTTTCTCCCGACGGGCTTTTCGGAGTCTCCGACTCCGATCTATTCCTCTTGACCGTGGCGGTGAGCCACGGTGAGGAGGTTACTTTGCTCCTCTCTTCTTCGAGTGCCTTTCCGGCCTCTTCCGCCCGTTTTTGCCAATGCTGTTGTTCTTTCAACACGGCAGCCATTTGCTTCCTCAACTCCGTTGTCCTCCTAGCTATCTCTCTATGGAGGTTCGTCTTTGTCTTTACAAAGTCGTCCAGCTCTTTGGCCAGCTCCATGGCCTTCTCAACTTCTGTCAGACGGGCTTTTTCTCCTATTTGCTCTTTTGCTTCGGTCGGCCTTATTATCAGCTGTGGCGACCTCATGATACCTCCTCTCCTTCCGAAGATGCTAGCGGCATCGTCTCCTCCAGTTGGTGTTGTTTTTTTGGACATCGTTGTAATTTGGGTCCCCCCTCCGAGCCGCTATCTCCCCCTAAAATCGTAGTTGCCTTTTAGATCCCATGGTTATCTATCCAGAAAGGTAGGCCATGCAAGGGTTGGCACCATCCCTTATGGGGTATGGTGCTCAGAGCCAGATCAGCATTAGTCGGGAATGTTACATCCGAGCCTACGGCACCAGGTGAGCTGCCTGGTGTTAGGGTTTGAACGTACCCGAAGACCTGCTAAGGTTTTACCAGGACGGAGGCAGCGCAAACATTAGCCTGCTCGCCATTTGGAGCGGTTTTCACCCGCTTTACTCAGGGAACAGAATGCTGCGACCGCCAGCCCTTTGCCATCAGATCCTCCTCGTGTATGGTACTCGTAATCCGTGTATCCGTCCTTTGTGTTTTGGTCCGCCCCGAGTATTTTATTTCCCCGGTACCCTCTCTGTGAGCGAGCTTTCCCCCATCCGCCACCTGGGGAGGCGCCCGGTCGGAGAACAAATTCGCAAAACAAACTCCCCCGGGGTATGTATGTATGTATGTATGTGACCTTGTCTCGATCACATTATTTTTGGGGCAGTTCAAAACCGTCGAGAACGGTCGAATTTCCTTACTCATAAGAAATTAAGCAGAGGGCGAGTCGGGTGTCGATTTTTTTTTCAAAATTCCATAACTCCGCTAATACACAAGGTAGAAATCGGCAGGTACCGAAAATGAAAGGTATTGAGCTAAGCTTTAAGTGAGTTCTGAAGATAAAAGAAATCTACAATCTGGTTTGGTCACCAATCGAAAATCGATTTTTTTGGTTTTTTGTCATTAAGACCTCAGTACCTTTTACCGTAAATAAAATACCTATCCAACGAGAGTTCAACCATCAAAATCAGATCAGCCGTTCCTAAGTTATGGAAGTTGGAATTTCAATCGTCATTTTCCCCAAAAGTTGCAACTTTGGTTTTGGCTATATGCCTATATGTGTGTTAGAGTTGACACTATCAAATCAGGTTGTAATATAATATTAAATATGATGGAATAACTCATGTATCAAAATCGATATATATTGCAATTGGCTTTCAATTGGGGCCTCGATTTGTAGAAAAATTTGTTCACAAATCAAAAAAACCAAAAATGTCAAAATCGAACTTTTGGCTCATTTTGTCATATCTTCGCCGTATTTACTTCAAAGGTACTCAAAATTTACACTTCGGAGTTGAACAGAATTTGACGATATATCTCAAAAAGTTGTTCTTTTTAAGTGTTTTTACAAAGTAACTACTGGTATAAGATGAAAAACCTCTGAACGAGGTATAAACAGAGTGGCGCACTGAAAAATCCTACCCATAAAATGACTTATATCACATTTTACGTGGCGCAACCGAAATATAATTGTTTGCCCAAAGTTCTTCAAATAATTCAACAATTTGTCTATGCCATTTTGCAATGAATGTGAGCGCTAGTGCGAGTCCCGAACGATTTCATTTTCATTATCTACTAGTTCTAATTCAAACTGGAATGCAAATGATTTATACATGAATTTTGATTCTAAGGCTCACTTCGAGTAATGAATCGTAGCGTAACTTGATAAAAAACGCCTCGCTCGAAAAAAATCGCCAAAATGGCTCAACTTCAAAATGCAATATCTCTCTTATTTTCCAATCAATTTTGATGTTTTTTATATAAAATCGCACTAATTTTTGATTAATTTCACCCTGGCCACATTTATCTCCTGAGAGTCACATATCCTAAGATGCCCAGGAAAACAGTTTTTTTTAATTTTCCAAAATTTTCGTAGTTTTCCTCTATGGTGGAAAAACCATCGATTTTTCTAAAAAAAAATCATTAAATCTTTTAATTGTTATTGTTCTTCGATATACGTCAAAAAGAAACCATAAATATTAAGAGAAAACGGGGTTTTCGTCGTTGAATAACTGTACTGAAACTTTTGACCTGTACTGTATCTACAAATGATACGATTGCAAAAACTTAGCGAGTTGGAAACCTTGTTCAGAACTAGTGCGTTTTTCAACCACAAAACTGATTTTTTTTTCGTTCCAACTTGCTTGGAAATCGATTCCGCAGCAAAAATTGGTCAGACAAGGTCAAACCCAAGTCTTTTAGATTGGTTCAGCAGCTCATGATGTGGGTGACATTAAGTCGTTAGGGCATATTACAAAAAACACTACTTCGGGCACCTATAGGTGCTATAGTTATACATAACAACTGAAATGTTCATCGTAGAAATATCATATGCACATCAAATTAGATTAATTTGCACCAACAGGAAATGTCATCGAAAGATGTAAAATGTGCTTTGTTTCTGCACTTTGAGTCAAACAAAGTGTACCAATTACTCCTAAACTAATAAGTTAAATACAAAAGCAACTCTGAGAATGTTTGAAGACAATTTCAAAGTTCTAATATTTCATACAATAAAGGGCTCAAATACAGAGGTGTGCGAGGGGTGTGGTTTTCGGTTTTTAACCCCCCTCTGAAGTAAAAATGGCAATTTTTGTCCGGTTTCTACCCCGGTCTGGAAATTTCCTTCAGCCTGGGAAATCTGACCCCACTGACCCCCCCCCCCCCCTGATCATTTTCGAACGAAAATGTTTCTGTTTTCACCCCTCCCAAACTAATATCATCTTGATATTTAGATTACATAACTTTTGAATGAATAAATTCGCCTAATTCGCGAGCACTGGAAGTAGTTTTTTACTAAAAATGACACTAGTGTACCTTTTACGGAATAAGCCATTTTTATATATGAATTTTTATCCGCAAATATGCGAACCAAAGTCCGTTCGGTTCGGTTTGCATAGGGTTATCAAAAAATGTATTTCTTTGAATATTTCGTATAATTATCCAATAATTATTTAAGATATATTCTACGGTATTTTAACATACTTTATTTAGATTTTCACAAAAAATATGGAGAAAAATAGAACATATTTATTTTATCGTATTCTCCCCCCCCCCCCAAAGCGATCGAAATTTGAATTTAATTCTCCCTAGACCCCACCCCCCTAAGTACAAGAAAAAAAATCTGAACCCTCCCCCCCCCAAATCACTGAAATCTGGCTCAAATATCATAAAAAAATGTTTTTTTTTTACTATTTGTTTGGCCTTTTTTGATTTTTTTGTTGTATTTTGGGTGAAAATCAAAAATCGTAAAGCAAGTTTAAATGGCTCAAAAACTGACTAAAAATGTAAATTTGGATTAAAATCAACAATTCCTGAATTCAAGTACCTTTAGGGCCGATGAGGCACCATCGATCAGCGTACTCCGATCAGTCTGAAAATTTACAGGCTTCATTTTTATACCTAACCTACATAGAAAATGCATCGTGCCGATTGAAATTCGACAAAAGTCGAAATGCCAACCACTCTAATGGGGGGGTTGCGTAATTTGACTCCTCTGTGATACCAATTAACGAACACAAGAATGATGAATATTAAAATAGTCTTTGCATGTGCATCGGTATCTTATCTGGTATCTTATCTTGTATCTATATCTTTACCGAACACTGAAAATAAATATAATGGTCATATATCATATGACGTACGCACAAAAATGCGTGAGTAATGTAAATATGTATCGTAGTAGTTGCGTGATGTGCACATGAAATGAAAGGCCAACAGTTGAGCAGTAGGGTGTATCGAAAATGTGAAAAATTCCATGAATCATGTTCTACATGGGTATAACCTCGGACAAGGGACCACAGAAAGCCATTTCAGTGCAAAAACTAGCTTAAAAATCAAATTTGCCTTCGCTCACGGCCAAAAGTGACATTTTCATATTTTCGCCTATTTTCACTCATATAAGTCACCTTTTAACGCTTCATATTGGACAAATTACATTTTATTTTACCTTTTATAACAAAAATGAATCATATTCTAGGAGTAAATTTAGTCACTCCCACAAAATCATCATATTTTTTGCGATTTTCAGTCATTTTTGTGTGACTTTTTACTAATTTTATATGAAGTGACATTGAAATGTTTGGCAAAAAACCATCAACTCACCTGTATCAATACAGAACGACTGCCGGTGCATTGATTCATTTCGATTGATTGTCGTGAGAATAACCGAAATACATGCATAAACCCGATTGTTTTTTTTCTCTTTTTCGTGTTTTTGGTGAGCATTTGAGCACACGTGAAACGGTCAGCGGTGAACTCATTTTGATTTGAGACTTTGTGAACTGTTCTCGTTCGGTTCGTAACACAGAATTGAGCTGTGTTCACTACTCGTCGCGCACACTCAGTACGTATTGCTGCAGTGTCTTCGATTGATTGTGATGAGAATAACGATTTCATACATCAACAAACTAAATCTCAACATAGCAAATAGGAAACCAAAAATTTCAATGCCAAAAATTTCAATGTAGTCAAAATATTGATCCGATTTTCGGTGTTTTGAAAACGTTTTGTCTCTCATTCAAGTGAGTCGCCCATAGAAGAGAGTGTGTGATATTTCGTCTCTGCACTGCAGCAGCAAATCAGAATATTAATTTAAACAAAGAAAAGATGGTCCTCTTTGATTGATTAAGATTCATTCTTGGTTTTCATATAAAATTAGTGAAAAATCACACAAAAATGACTGAAAATCGCAAAAAATCTGATTCTTTTGTGGGAACGACTAAATTTACTCCTAGAAAATGATTCATTTTTTTATAAAAGGTAAAATAAAATATAATTTGTCCAATATGAAGCGCTAAACGGTGAGTAATAGTAGTGAAAATAGGCGAAAATATGACAATTTCTTGGAAATAGCTCAAATGTCACATTTTGCAGTGCGCGAAGGCAAATTTGTGTGGACCCGTGTCCATGGCTTTACCCATGTAGAATATATTAATTTATAATCGATACACCCTATATGAGCAGTGTTATCGATTAGAAGTTAGTCTTTTTGAATTGAAGATGCTTGTGATTCAATGGTTTTGAATAAATTGAATAAGAACTGCCATCTATTGAAAAGCAAAGAAAAGCACAGTGGTAGCACAATCGTGATTTGTGTTTGACAACGACGCAACATGAAAGGAAATGTCATAAACACATCAACGAGCAAACAAAAACAAACGTTTCAAACTCAACGACAAAAAAATGAGCTCAAAACCACAAGAAAAGGCAAATTCTTCGGATTTTTTGGCATTCGATGCAAAAGGCAATGAGGACAATAAAGGTGTGCGAAATAATTTTCAGTATCGACCGTACAACAGAAATCGAAATTACCGAAACCGAAATCACAATTTTCGACGAGATCAACACTTTGGCGGACAAAATGATAGCAATTCACAATTTGCACCCACCAATTTTAGCAGCCCCGTTGGTCACCAGCAACGATTCGAAAATGGATTCCGGAATTCACATCATATGAATCAATTTCAAAATCGACGCAATTTTCAACCAAATAATGTAAGTTTGCTTTGTATTGATTCCATGCCGATTCGAACTCATTAGGTTCATTTTTGATACTTTTAGAAATTCGGTGGGAATAATAATCAAAAGTCAGATGTACCAATTCAACAATATGTCCATAAAAGTATGCTGGAAGATCCATGGGAATGTAACATAGACGAAGACAATGTGCAAGATGAATTAACTTCGGACTCATAGGAGTATAGTTTTCTGCACGTTAAAATAAATAAATAAAGACTTCAAACAGTTTGATTTTTATTTACATTGACATTACTAAAATCATTATATAGATATCATGAAATTCATTATTTAATTTCAAAACAAATGTAAATTAATTCTTATTTCTCAAAGAACTGCATTATGCTATCAACTGTACGATTTAAGGTTTTGGTGGCCTCTGAATTGGCAAATTCTTCGATGAAATTTATTCCCTGATCACAAGCACGAGACAGTTGCGGATCGAGTGGTAGCTCGCCGATAAGATTTACGCCCATTTCCTGGCACATTTGTGCCGCACCGCCGGTTGTTGCGGGAAAAATATCCGATTTAGTGGTACACTTTGGACAAACGAATCCTTTCATATTTTCTATCACACCGACTATTGGCATTTTGACTTTTTTACAAAAATTTATCTCTTTTCGAACATCCAACAATGATATCTCCTGTGGTGTGGTGACAACAACGGCTCCCCAGTTACCGGTTCCACTAAGATAATTCACGGCGGCCAAATGCTCATCAGATGTACCGGGCGGTGTATCGACGATCAAACAGTCTAACTTTCCCCAATCAACTTCGCTCAAAAATTGACGAATCTATAAAAAAATGACACAAAATATGAGTACTCTGTGAAAATAAAACGTTGGCAAAACGGCCAAATTGGGACAAAAAACGACTTAAAGTCGGCTAGAAAACGACAGGCAATCGATTGGCAATCGACTGAAACTGTCTAATGTATATAAAAATCGTTTCCAGACGTCTGTTGTCCCGAATCAAACGACTATAGTCGGCCAAATGCCATTTTTCCACAAAGCTATATTTGACGGTTCAGGCGCCCAGCAGTATCATTGATTCAGATGACTCACCATTCCATTCTTTTTGGGGCCGCGCCAAATTATTGCCTCATCCTGACTACCGAGCAAAAATCCAATTGACATCAATGATAAATTGTCGTCAATATACACTGGTGACCATCCCGATCCCGATTGATGAATCTGTTCATTTAACACACCGAACATTCGTGGCTGTGATGGACCACAAATGTCAATATCCAATACAGCAAAATTCTTGTCGGGATATTGAAGTGCGATTGTACGTGAAAGCATCGCAGTAACTGTGCTTTTACCAACACCACCCTTTCCCGACAGCACAAGCAATTTATTTTTGACCTCTGACAGCCGTTCCTTGATTAGTTGAATGGCTGGATCTGGACCTTTTGTAGCACTTGTTGCACAGAGATTTTGATTGGGGCATCCAGCACACGCGGATGCTTTACCAGCTTCATCACTTTGCGTTCCAGGGCAATGTTCAGCTGCATTTTCTGGAATGTTTGACATCTCCTTTGTTCGCCCTTTAAATTCAGTTAAAAAACAATAACTCAGCAATGAAACACAGAAAAAAAATATATTTCACACTTATGTTGTGTTTTTTCCGTATTTATCTGATCTACGGCTGTCAACGGGCGCTATCTCTCGTATTTCATGGAAATCGCAATCCAAGAGACAACTGTCATTGTTGCACCGAGCGATAGAGAAAACAATAGTACACAACTTGCTGTTGTACACATATGTCAAAGTCGACGAATGCATAATTTGTATGGTACGCATTCGATGGTCGTGTCGTGTCGCGTGCGACGTGTGCTAAAGTGAGTGAGTGAGCACGAGAGAATCCATTTGTCATTAGCGCCTATCGGGTAGTAAGTGTATATTGTTTTTGACGTGGTGCTTTTCCATCATTCTATTGACTTTTCATTTTTCAGTGCTCATGTTTTCGAATCGATAAATTCTCTCGGATTTTTAATTTTCTGTTGTTTTTTTTTTCGTTTTGATGACAAAAAATAAACAATGAAGTAAATTTAATGTGCAATTCTGATTCAAATCGTTTATGATTTTGTATGGGCCTTGGCGTTGACCGAATGTAGATAGAATAAATTCAGTGGAACATCGATTTATCATAGAATTTTTTTTTTGTCAAAACCGGCCAATAGCAAATTTCTAATTCAATAGACATTTCATTCAATTTATTCGATATTTTGTTGTGTGTTCGAACGATCGAAATTTAATTATTTTGTGGCGGTTTTGTGCTGCGATTACAAATTATTCTTATCACAAGTGATTCAAGGAGCACGCGATTTCAAATTAAAATTCATTATTGTGAGTATTAAATGGAGATTTTAACGCAAATTTTATCAATGAAATTGCCAATAGTGAATTATGAGTTTTTTTTGACATTTTTGATCGTTCATTATGTTTCCATGTTGACCCAACTACTGATAAGTTAGTGTAATCCAATAGCATCTATGTTCAAATTTCATGACCATAGGCTTTCAGCACATATCCAATTCATATATTTTTTTGTATAAATATTTGATGTTTGTAACAAAAAACAGAAATAATGTGTGCTTTGGTGTGTATTGGAGATCGTATGACACATCAATCATAACTATTAGTCGTGATTTAAAAATTGTTTCATTTTCTGTCTCACATCTGCAGAATTACACTCATTAGAAGGGAGAGGAAAAAAACACACACATTCACACAGAGTTGGAAGTTGGAAATAAAATTACTGCATCGAGGGCTCGTGACGCTGACCACCAAAGCTATAAAATATATATAATAAAAACAAGGGTCAATAATTTTAAATGCAATCGCCAAGTGATGATTAATTGCCTGAAAGACAATATATTCAAAGGATAATTTTTTGAATTCAGTATCATTTGTGTACAATCGATATAAAAAAAAACAACAACCGAAAAAACCGATCGCTGTAGCATACATAAAATTGAGTTAAAATGATGAACGAAGAATCAACGACACCATCGCGTAATCCGATTTCATTGTTTTTCCAACGTTTATCACAGGTTTGTATCGAAAATGTCTTGAATTTTGAAATCTGAACCAACATATTTTATCGCTTATGCGTTGGGCGACTCAGCTTAATGCCTCGAAATAGTAGACGTTCATGTTTCTCCAAACTGCGGTCTTTCAAACAGTTTCACTTTCAGATGATTGACATTTGGCTAGTTTTAAAGTCCCCGGAGGATTTGTGTGTACTCTTCTTTTCTTTATAACACAATTAACAAATGTTTTTGAATCAAATGCAACACGTAAGCATACGTTGCTTTTTTATTGGTAAACACATAAATGTAATTAGTCAAGTTTGTCGTTTGAATATTTCAATGGGACTTTTTTAAAGCATACCGAATGTTATTTGGCAAATGAAGTGACAACAACGCACACCACAATGTTTGCAAGTAATTTTTTTTCCTTTTGCTTGTTTGGTTGTTCATTTTTAGATTTATCAAGGATTACTAGATAAATGGACTCCACACACTAAAGTACGATGGGCAGCCGCCGGTGGTCTAGTGATTTTGTTTTTGTTACGTGTATTCCTATGCCAGGGATGGTATATTGTATGTTATGCGTTGGGCATTTATCATTTAAATCTGTTCATAGCATTTCTAACGCCAAAGATCGATCCAGCGCTTGATCTGGACGGTAAGTAATTTGGATTTTTGTTTCTATGCAGTCACACATTGAACACGCTAATTTGATTTGTATGGTTGACATTTTTATCTGTCATATTTGTGGAATAATTATTTCTGAGTTTCATGCAAAAATCAAACTAAACTTTCTTTGGAACAATTTTAAGGACCTTATTGCACGCAAGGTTATTTTTACATTCGCATAGTCAGACGTAGTTCGATAGAAATGTCTCATTATAATAATTGATGATAAACAGAAAATATTCTAACTAGATTTGTATGCCTCATTTTGATTTCGGTAGATGATCAAGGACCTGAATTGCCAACACGATCAAATCAAGAATTTAGGCCGTTCATTAGACGATTGCCTGAGTTTAAATTTTGGTATGCAATTTCAAAGAGTACCGTCATCGGTATCATTTGTACATTCTTCGAAATGTTTAACATTCCGGTGTTTTGGCCCATTCTTGTGATGTACTTCATTACACTGTTTTGCATAACGATGAAGCGGCAAATCAAAGTGAGTTCAATCAGTCTTACAAAAACTTAAAATTCAGCCTATTAATTCAATTAACTGAATTCATTATTCATTTTTATTGCAGCATATGATCAAATACAAATATATCCCGTTCACGGTAAATAAACCTCGATATCAGAGTGTACCACAAACCAATTGACAATTAAAAGCACAAATACTGTCACCCACGAACTCGTCGTCGCCTACATCGTCATCATCACCAGTCTCAGTTTCGTCATCATCGCCCGTTAATGTAATGGCCGTTGAAATTGATGGTGCACCAAATGCAAATCATGTAACCGATATCTAAGCAATCTCCAGGGGAATGAGAAACAGAAAAAAACAAACAAACAAAGAAACAAACAGCAACCACAAACCTATCTATAAAATAAGAGAAAGAGAACTAATAACAATAATTGATTGTAAAAGAAAATGTAAAAAGAGAAAACTCTTATCCATCAATGCGCGAGACTTGTGATGCTAAATTCTCTCATTCTGAGACATGATTTAACGAAATGCACTCCACCGAACTTAACAATTTATCTATCATGAGTTAGAAAATAACCAATTAACTCGTCAAATTATTTCGATTTTTATTTGGTTCACAATATAATATAAATTTTCGCTCTCCCGATTCAAACATTTTTAATTTCACACCTTTTTTTAAATAATTTGTTATTATCAATTGTTAATTTCGCGTTTAATTTTCCCTTAGATGTTTTGATATCGTCAATGATATGATGTATTTATGCGACAGCCGACAGTCATTTGTGCTCACTATGTAAAACCATTTTTTTGCTTTTAAAAAGAGAAAAAGAAGTGGAAGATTTAAACTTTTGTGTTTTTTTTCGTTTGCGACGAGAAAAAAGAAATTGGTGTGCAACAAACAAACCAGAATAATGTGAGACCATGAAGGGGTGTTTTGATGAAATATTTTTCTTTTCTTTTGGAATAAACCCCGAAAAACTCACTAGATTGACACCGATAAACAAAAGATAAAACAAAAAACCAGCGAGTTTTCAAGTTTACCATTTAAAACCTGAAATTTTTACGATTATGCCGAAAATGCAATTTTTTTCGACGATATTTTTTCTCGCCACATTCAATACATCGAATCCGTTTCTGAATGTGGACCGATCAAAACAACATTTAATAAGTTTTAACATCCAAAGGAATTAAAACTAAATAAGAAACTCATCCGCGTGAATAAAAAATGGCAAAAAAACAGAAGAATCACATCCATTTATAGTCCAAATATGCATGCCTTTTTTTGTTCACCAATTTGCAAGCATTTGGAGTATAAAATTTGTATACAGTGTAGGGCAACATTCAATTTTTGAAGTTTTTTTGCCAATCGGTAAAAATATCAGATTCGCAACGGCTTTTTGGATACAAAAGTGTGAAATGATCATAGATATAAAATTTAAATAAATGAAAAATGAGTATTTATAAATAAAGTTCTAATCTGAATATTGACACCATGCTCACAACTCTTTATTTCCTCTTGTTTATTTCATCAATATTATATCTTCACTTCAAAACGGATTATTGCGGTATTTGTGGAAGTATTTATATTCTTGTTTCTACATTGAAATGGCCGTTTTAGGATCGTGCCTGGGCTCATATGTTGAAATCGATGACATGTATATTGATTGTACTTGTATTTTAAATAAAAATGAATGTAAGCTTCTGAACATTACTTTAAAAATAGATTTAAGGAGCATACGAAAAATTACCATGGAATCCCATGAAAAGCTGTGAATTACTCATGAAGCATATGGGAGAAAAAAAATGAGTAAAATCAATTTCGCGCTCTTTAAATGTAAACGCCAAGCGAGTGTTCTGAACTAAAGTCCGCGAAAACTTCAGACGGGTTCAGTGACAGATGAATAGCTGTCAAACATTCATAGATTACACGGTCACAAATGCCAAACGTTTACAAAACAAAACTTACCCCATTTGTTTTAGTTGATAAATAAAATGTTTAAGAAAGTGGCGAATAAAGCAAAATTCTCCCGAAAGCGTCAACACAGTTCTTCGGAGTCTGGTAACTATAGCATTCTCATTGGCACAGCTCTCAATCACTTAATTAATACATTCTTATTGCTTGAAGGTTCTGAAAGTGAACCAGAGTCATCAGTAGTTCGTGGAAAAATGCAAAAGCAAAAAGTCAATCCAAATATTCAGAAGACCAATTCAAAATCAATAAGAAAGAATCGGGAGCAAGCCAACACATCGTCGTCAGCAAGTGATGATGACCCGGAAAAGGTGACCGTTTCATACAAATCAACACGAACCGTGGTAATTGATGGCCCAAAAGATCAGGGAGCGACAGCAACAATTGAAATTGACACAGAATTAGATCGTGACGCACAGACAATTCATCAAAAGGCCATTGAAATAAATAAAGAACTTGAGGGAAAAGCTGATGATAAAATTTATCGGGGACTAAATAATTACGCACAATACTACAAGAAGAAGGATTCAGTGTTTGGAAACGCCAGCTCTGGTATGGTACGCAAAGGACCGATACGAGCACCCGCACATTTGCGTGCCACCGTTCGATGGGATTATCAACCAGACATTTGCAAAGACTATAAGGAAACTGGCTTTTGTGGTTTTGGTGATAGCTGTAAATTTTTACACGATCGTAGCGACTACAAGCACGGATGGCAATTGGAACAAGAGCATGCAGCCGTTTCACATGGATGTGATTCAGACGGTGATGGAGACGACACGAAATATGAGATTCATTCAGATGATGAAGAACTACCATTCAAATGTTTCATATGCCGTGAGAGCTTTGTCGATCCGATTGTCACTAAGTGAGTTGAAAATCAAGAGAAATGCAAATTTTTGGCTTCAACTTGTCTATTTGTATGTTTGCATTGAATTTGATCATTTTTCCTAACCCTTTTTTTTAGATGCAAACATTATTTTTGCGAAAAATGCGCATTGAAACAATACCAAAAATCCACCAGATGTTACGTGTGCTCAACACAAACAAATGGCGTGTTTAATCCGGCTAAAGAACTCATTTCTAAATTGAAGGCAGACAAAGAAGATGCGGAAATTCATAGCCATTCAGACGATAGCGATTAGTTCAAAATGTTTGGATGTTATAAATGATTGAAATTTATCTGATATCAGACCCTCATATGACTTCAAAATTCCAAAATTTAGTGTACCTTTGGGTCGAATTGACACAATACAAAATAAATTGTCACCCATTTTTGTTTAAAACTTCAGAATGAACTCTTTTCAAATGAAATAAAGCAAAACAACCACGATTTCCATAAAATTTATGTACTTTTTTAGAAAAACCTTTCTCAAAAATGACCAAAAATCACTAAGAAATGCATTATATTTTGTAACAAAGAGGTTTTTGCATGCAAATATGACTGCTCTAGTACAAAGACGTACAATTTCTCAGATTTTCAGTCGTGACTGATATTTTGGATCTACTCAAAAACAAGAAGTATTTATTTCGTTTCATTCAAAGGCTGAAAATAACCATATCGCACATAGGTTCTGATCCTCCCCCCCCCCCCCTTAACTTTTCGGACTCCCTGTGAATTCGTGTTCGTGGACCCTCTATGATAGAATGGGTTTTGAAACGGGTTTACACTAGATAGAATGGACTTTGAAATTCCACGCACAAGTAGCCCTTTTTGGTTTGAGTGGAACCAAAAACCCCTTTTTCGTACACTAGATAGAATCGATTTTTTTGGGACCCCTGTCGCATTTTCAGCCATGACCCCCCTTAATTCGGCAGTGTCAGAACCTATGATATCGCATGTATCTCACAAAATGCGATTTTTCGAGATATTGGCGTATTTATTCAAAAGTCATCCTAAAAACAGCGAAAAATGCATTTTTTGGCTCATATGCATCCTAATTTCGAGGATCAAATACTTGTAATAATATTTGATTTGATTTTTACAGCAAATTAGAGATAGCCAAATTAAATTCTCATCCAAAGTAATCAGTTACATATCAAATAAAAAACCTCTGAACGAGGTAAAAATCGAGTGACAAAAGCAAAATGCAAAATACAAAATTTGTGATATGAAATTTGTGTCGAAAAACAAAGTTATTTGAATTTTGTAGCGTTGATGAAATTGTGTTTTTCTTTACATTCTCATTGGCTGTCAAAAACACATCGCAAAGCACCGAACGCACTAATGCACTGAAAAATTGTTTACAAAATTCAAATAGCTTTTTTTCGGCACAAATTTCATTTCACAAATTTTGTATTTTGCATTTTGCTTTTGTAACTCGATTTTTACCTCGTTCAGGTTTTTTTTTATTTGATTACAATTAAACTGTGATTTTTGTGGTGCTTGTTAGCTGAAAATTTATTCGAAACGTGTTTTTCAGTTTTGATAAAAAAGCGAAATTTTCATTTGAAACCCCTGTTTTTGAAGCGCAATTAAAAGCTTATGAAACTCTCCGATTATTCAGCACTCCAGATGCAATATACGCCAACATACTGGGCAATCCGGTTTGTGAGTTATGAAATAGAATGTGTCGAAAAGGTCAAAAATGGCACGAAAAAATGCGATTTGCGCGACCACTTCCCGGGATATTTTTGATGGTTAAGGAACGTAAAACTCTGTTTTTGGCCCGCTGAAACCATATAAATATGAGCCCGCATGAGATTTGACATCACAGAAAAAATTATTTGGTCTAATTGTCATATATATCTTATGGTGATCACTAAGGTGGTTCGATTTTTATCTACCAACGGTTTAAAAAAAGCCCGGTGTGGTCCTTGTAGCTACAAGGAAATAAAACAATTGAACAGACAGTCGATTGGCAAACGGCTAAATTGGGACAAAAGACGACTGGCAATCGATTGGAAATCGATTAAAATCGATTGGCAATCGACTGAAACCGTCTAAAGTACATAAAAATCGGTTTCAGACGTCTATTGTCCAAAATTAATCGACTATAGTCGTCTAACAGTCGACTGGCTGGCAATCGTTTTTTTTCACAAGGAAGTACATGAAGAGAGGAACATTTTCCGATATTCAGGTTGAACCTAGATTGAAACCCCTGGTGGCCTGAGGTGTTTGAAAAATCGGATTTCGGGCCATAGTAAATTTTTATAAATTTCATATTAATGACCAAAGTTATGATTTTATTCGATTATTAACCAGCATTCCTATATATTCTAGGTATTTATTGATCATTTTTTCATATATTTTGATCAATTCCCCTACCAAGAAGACCCTCCATCTACTCTTAAATTGAGTGCAATTTGTGCAGTAAAATTCCGTAACATTTGTAAAAGAAAATGTTTTGTGTAACGTATTAAACACACTAACTGCAAAGTTTGGTTATGTTTTCGATGAAGAATATTGACAGATTCAATTGACACATTTTCACATGTGGTGGCAGTAAACTACACGATACCAAGCGTAAATAAACCAAACAATCTCTATTCCATCTTATTGCAACAGAAATTATTGCTGGAAAATAATGAAACACGTAAAATCAGCATCAAATAAAATCAAGCAAAAGTCACAATTGAAAAAAACTTCACCGAAACATAAAAATGGCCATAAAAAGCAAGACGAAGAAGGTAAACGAAATCGATTCACAATGGCTGAAGCAAAGCGGTTAGAAAAAATTCGAGAGCAAAATGAACGTAAAGCTGAAAAAGAAGCCAAATTGCTGATGGCACGAAAAGAAAAACGACGAAAGGAGAAAATTTTCGCCAAAAAGAATCGCAATGGACAACCGGTGATGAGAGGACGAATGCAGCTGCTGTTGGAGAAAATTGAAAAACGTGTCGGAAATAAATGAAGAATTTTCAAATCAGTTGTTTTATGAAAAGAAGCACTTTTATTTGTATACAAATTTTAATAAATGTGTGGATTTGATTGATCCCTACACGAATACTGGCCCCAAAAAATGTCGGCTCTGTGTACAGTTTTTTGTTGTTGTAAATTTGTAGTTTATAAATGTTCAATATCTCGATTTAATAATAAATAGGTGAGAAAAAAATCAAAACTAAATGCATTTATGATTTATTGAATCCTAATGAAGATGATTTTTGCGGCTATTCAAATTGCGGACTACGTATAAACGATGCGTGGCGAGCATTTTGCGTTGAAAGGTGAAAAAAGATACGAGTGTTTTGTTTTAAATTTTAGCACGAATTCTAGCTATGTATCGATTGTCAAAAACTTAGCCTTAGATGAAGAATGAGTCCCAATAACCCTTTTTGGGAGAGCTCTAGTGAGAATGTATGATATTCGGTGATGTCTAATATTGGGATGCATCTTAGTCATCGTCATCATTGCCATTGAGATTTTTGCGAACAATAATTGGCATATGGCTATTATCGGGTAACATTGCATGCTCGATGAGAAAACCCTCAACATCCGATGCAAAAAATTCATCGCCACCCAATTCATCTGATAAACGCACAAAATTTCCAATTAAATTGCCCGCTTTGTACACCACCAATGCTGGAATCCCACCAATTTTGAAATTTACACTCATACCCGCCACCGAACTAATAATTTTGCAAAATTTTACACTCTTGTACGTCTTTGCCAATTCATCGAGGCAAAGGTTCATAGTTTTACATGCTAATAACTTATTTTCATAAATATGCACGATAATTGGGACGGATTTATCTTCATTATCAATGGCATTTAAAAATTCGTCGCCATTTGTTAATGAAATTACAGTTCCAAATTGCTTTTGTTGTCGTCCACAACGATCAAGCATCTCACGCATACGTTGCTGTTGAAACTGTAATAAAATACTATCATCATTCATGAGCTCTGCCAATTCAACATCCAATTCGTCTTGTTCGGCTTGTTGTGCGTCTTCAGTGGCCGTCTTTGCGGTGATGCACAATTTTTTCATCAATGCTAATTTTTCATTTTCTTTCTCAACATTTTTTTCTATTTCCAATTGCTTAAAGCGTTGCCAGTCTTTAATCACACCCTTAGGACCGGTATTAGTTGAACTACCTGACCATGTATCGGTTTCACGTGCAAAATACATTTGATTCGGTTCATCCGATGATTTTGCCATGGATGCAGATCCATCACCACTGTCTAAACGATCATCCTCATCGGCCTCACCTTCGTCCGAACTACAATAGTTTTCACGCTTATCATCGCCCAAAATTTTATCCTCAAGCGTTGCCATCTTTTTGCACCTTTTTGCTGTTGTGTTGAGAAATCGATAACATATCTTTTGTTACAATGAAAATAGATTTTCTTTGGGCAAATGTTTCTAAAATGAAAATTCAAAATTACCTTTACAATACGAAATACAGTTTTAAAAATGTATTGAAATTGTGTGTAAATATTAAAACATCACCAAAGCAAATATAAAATGAAGCAGAATTAAATCACTTGTTTATGTTCGGAATTAATTTTTGATGGATTTGCTTTTCATACACTTGCATTCCGCTTGTTTTCGACTCTGAACTGACTGACGGTCGCGTCACTCCAAGTTGTTCACACAGAGGGCTGATGCTCAAACTCACACATTGTCTTGTGTTGCCATCTAGGAGATTGTAAATCAATTCTAACACAATTAATGACTCACAACTTACGGATGCATACTGCATAGTTTGGCTTCATGTCAACAAAAACATTTTTATTCAATTTTACATCAATTTACAGAAAGTCTTTTCACATTTCACATGTATTCTAATTGGTCTTTGGTGACGTCTGACTGTCTATTTTACCGTATTTTTGTCTATTGCGCAGTATACTTGTGATGAAAAATTCACCAGCTTTGTACGAACTGCGAACGAGCGGCCCACTGGCCGTATAGAGAAAACCTAATTCATTTCCTTTTAGTTCCCAATGCTTAAATTTGCTTGGCTCAACATATTCGATCACTTTGAGATGTCGTGTGGTCGGTTGCATGTATTGGCCCAATGTTAAACAGTCCACGTCAACGTCACGCAAATCTTTCATCGTTTGTTCGATTTCTTGATCGGTTTCTCCCAAACCCAGCATTATTGACGATTTTGTTACCAATGTTTTATTGATTCTCTTCGCCTCGCGAAGAACATTCAACGTTTGGCGATAAGCGGCTCTTCGATCACGAACATAAGGTGTCAATTTTTCAACAGTTTCTATGTTGTGAGCAAACACATCAATTCCTGATTCAGCTATTAATTTTATTGACTCGATATCGCCACGGAAATCAGGTGATAAACATTCTACGAATATTCGAGGATTTCTAGAAATAGATCAATATATTATTAACTGGACTCACAATTTGGGTTTTTACGTTTCAGGCAAAAGGGTATGAAAAAAGTAAGCCCTCAAAAAATGGGCTGTTCCTCTCGACCCGAAACGCCCATATCAAGTCCCTCATTATTATAAAGTTCATTTTGTAGGGAAATCATATCGTATAATACAACTTACTGTCGTTTAATCTCTTTAATGCATTCTGCAATATGACTTGCACCACCGTCCGGTAGGTCATCTCGATCAACTGACGTTAATACAATATAATCTAATCCCCAGGATGCTATCGCTGATGCTGTATTCGTTGGCTCATTTGGATCCAATGGTGGTGGTTTTCGTGCAGTTTTTACCGAACAAAATCTACACCCTCGAGTGCATGTGTCGCCCATCAACTGTAACACATGACGCAATACAATTTAATTTTGTGATTCTTTAAAATGATTAAAAACTCTATGAATTCCTCAGAGATCCGAGGCGATGATGATTATTATTAAATCGAATGAGATTACAAATGGACACGTGTGTGTGCGTGTATGCGTGAAAAAGATCCAGCTGTTTCTTATCTTACACAGGCACAAAAAACACACCAATCCAATAACTGTTATTATGTAACATGTGAATCGAAAACTGGCACTTACCATTATTGTGGCTGTTTGAGTGCCATGTTCACCCCCACCCCAGCATTCACCGATGTTTGGGCATCGAGCCTCCTCACAAACAGTTGCCAATTTTAAATCACGTAGCTGTGTTTTGATTTTATTAAAATTTTCACCGATTGGAATCTCTTTTTTTAGCCATGGTGGCAAACGCAGGCGTTTATTATCACCCTTTTCGCGCTTTAATTTTCCATCATAATCCCATTGCTCACGTACTCGGTCAGGATCTTGAACAAACTCCTGAAATGTTGGTCCATTTGCTAATCGCTCTCGTATTTTGTCTAATTTATTATTTGAACAATGCTGTTCATCGGATTCAATTATAAAATAGTTTCAATTCATTTTTGTGATTGAGCAATTGCAAAAAAAGAGAGAAAAAATTAAACTTACTCGAACTAGATTCAGTTGACCCGCCGAAAGGCTTTTCTTTAACATGTTTACTTCCGAAATTTAAACTTTAATCCGATGAATTGTGTTATTTTTATTCAGAAATGATTAAAAATTAATTCATTAGTGTCTGTATATATTGTTGCATGACATGTTCACGCATATGTTTTTGACACATACAATGAAAAAAAACCTTGGTGGTTCGAGCTGTTGCCTAGTTTTGGGAGCCGGAGATTTTAAACCTTACACAACAGAGCTCAGTTTTATTAGCAAATCAAGAGCCATCTATTATAAATTACATTGAATTATAACAATATTTAGATTATATGAAAAAATAACAATTATTTGTTAATCGATTAATTTTGTATGCATTTTATGATCCAATTATGTCTGTGCATCGAAATCGTGAATTTATAGGGAGCTCCATCCTTAT
Organism: Aphidoletes aphidimyza; assembly: GCA_030463065.1. Taxonomy (NCBI): domain Eukaryota; kingdom Metazoa; phylum Arthropoda; class Insecta; order Diptera; family Cecidomyiidae; genus Aphidoletes; species Aphidoletes aphidimyza. The sequence continues at coordinate 13,479,368 of CM059998.1, read as the reverse complement.
AACATATACAACACATACATTGACCTGCATTTCGATGGTTTAAGCTACCTTATATTGAATTGTTTAACAATTGGCTTGGTTCATGATTGCCTTATTGCCATAACAATACGTCATCGACGTGTGTCATTTTATGTGTATGAGTATTAATGCTTTTAATGCGCCTCTCTCGCACAATATACAAAACAAATACACACACACAGTGACAGAGAGCGTAATAGTATGGCGTGGCTGAGAGTAGTACCGTTCAAACGACAATTCGATTCATAAATGATTTAAAGTGCGGACTATTTATGTTGTTTTTTAGCGTAAGTTTCCAATTTTTCGTAAATTTTAGTTATTTTTCGAAAATGTATAAAAACACTCGACAAATACTGTGTTGCTAAAAAGTTAAATTTAATTTGTTAAACTAAACTGGTGTGTGAAGAAGCTTTTGTTGATCGACACAAAAATCCAGAATAAATAAGACAACAAATATGCCACACCGAAACATACCTTCTTGCATGGAAATGCACACCATATGAGGAAACTGGTTGAAGTGAAAAAAACACGAAGTTAATGCTAATGAAATTAAATTTAAATACTGAAATTGATGGTCTCTATCAAATGTGTCGAAGGGCGATTATTATTGTTGATTCATGACGTACATTGTCGAAATTCTGAAAATCAAAACCATCAATATAAAATACCTGTGAAAGGCAATTATATTATACCAAGTGACATTTTTTGTTTTGTTTTGCACAATAAAGAAATAGCAAAAACCAAATAGATTCCATATTTTATGCTCATTTTTAATTTTTTTTTTTTCATCTCTTTCATTTTACAGACTGTATGTTGTAACTGGTTGTAGATTGAAATCGTAGTGAAAAAGTGGCACCGATTTGAGAGAGTACAGCCCAAAAAACGAGTTACACATAAAAATGGGTATGTTTAGACCGTGTTTACCTATACCATCGAAATCATTTCGCCAATTTGTTGACGACAAAGAACAGTGTATCAAAGTCATAAGTTAAGAAAATTACCAACAAAAATTAAAGTGAATGGATGTGAGTAGTATTTCACCCGAGTTGAATCTCTTGATCTGTTTCTTGGGTTTGGACTTTAGAGTCAGTTGCATCGAATTTTTCGGTGTTCGTTTCAGACTTATTGTTGCGGATATATTCACATATATATAATTAGCTTTTGTCTTAATCTTTCTTGCTAGAAAGTTAAAATCCATAACGAGATATTAACGAAAGCAATTTTTCATGAAATTTTACAATCAATCAAATTTTACATTTTTTTTTGCTTTCAACAAAAAGGCCTTTCAAACTTGTCTTTTGACTGTGAGTTAATTTCAAATTAGAATTAAGAACACAAAGAACTAAAACATAATCCTAATAGTTGTTGAGGTGTTTAAACAATTCAAACCAGAAGCGGTTTTTAAGTTGAAATTGATCCAGCGGTAATTATTTATCATCTGAATCGTTTCTCTTCATTGAACATTTTCAACGTGTCATACGTGTTCAAACATATGTTGGCGTAATTTATTTTTAAATCACCCGACAAAAACAATTGTACAAAAAGTAATTTTCTACGTTGAGTAGGTTTCCACTATTCGATATTTTGTTGATATTTATGCTTGAAAACTATTAATATGTAATCTGTCAAATTTGAACCATTCAAAGCGAAACTATCATGGTTGTTATATGGCTAAAATTATTCAACTGTTAATAATTTGAAATGAACAGTAAAATATGTAAAATCATCTGAACGACGCTCCACCGGGGGCACCTTGTCCAATTTCGACATCGTTCACGATATATGAAAGGGTTTCCAAATTTTTGATACCATTTTGAAGTTGTGCCGTCGTTTTGTCGTTATTTTTGCTGTTAAACAAATCATGCACTGCAGATATAATAAGTTCAATTATTACACATTTAACGAAATTTAAAATTATAAATTTATCATGTTGATGTTCATAAAGCTGTAAATATCACATTCTGGTTGATCGTCTGCTCTTTGATAGGAAAATCTATAGAAGAAATGACCATCTATTGTTTACGCCGTCTAATTGTTTTAGAGAGCTATTCGTTGTACCACAATCTGTTATCGTCTAGAATAAAACAAAACTACTAGACTCCAAGTGTCATCATTCATTACATAGTTTGTCTTCGGTATCTTGTTTTAAGCCACTGACACTGAAATATAAATACCAACACTGTATGCTTATATATGTACTTCACAAGACTAATTTCCGTGTGTACTAGCGTATATTCTGTGTAATGTGTATGTAGTATGTACTGTACAGTGAAACATGGCAAGAAAGTGCTTGCATCGAAACACACACACTCGTTTTAGCACTCGCTATGCTTTCTATGGCACGATTCAGTTTTATGGTATAACTCGCGATCGAAAACATTTCTCTCGTTATATAAATGGGAATGTACCTCTACGTTTAAAATAGCTTGCGAGGCACAAGGGTATTACATTTCGTTATTTTTCTCTTTGTTTTATTGATGACATCTGCTTTCATTCTATACAATCGTAACCAATAAAGTCAATTATCGTCAAGTAAGAAGATAAATCGCCGGACTCGAGCGCAAAACTTAATGAACATGTAAAAGCGGGCAATCAAACTGAACTAGCGCTCTTCCAGTAGCATGAACTATACAGATGTACAACATACAAAGAAGTATATGAACTGAACACACTTGCACGAGCCATACAAAACAATGCACATTCAACAATAACGACTGGAAGATATTGAAAATGATGGGCATATGAGAGAGATGGCAACACATTTACCGCAATAGTTCAATATCGTTTTGGTTTTGACGACAGTTCAGTGCCGTTCTATTTGATGAATTGTATTAGTCACATACAAATGAACAGATACACATATATTATTATTATTATAATTATTGTATACCTCCGCAAGTAAGTCTGAAGTCAGGCAGAGTCTGTGAAACAGTTTACTTTTCGTTTTTATTCTAATTGCTTTTGCTGTATAAGTGTCAAAATTGAAACAAAATTTTAAAGTGATTTTTTTGTGGCATAAAATTGGATTTTATTGTGAAAATAAATATTGAGTTTTAAGAAATTTATGAAAATATACAATGAACAAAAAAATTCAACGAGAATTAGAATGTGCGCAATGTAAACATGCATTTATATTGAAATTGTGATCTTTGAGTATGACTCAATGACAACAGCAATTACGTTAATTTATCTGACCGATCGAGCGAATGGTTGTGCTTGAATCAAATTCCAATAGTTGGAGTGGAGTGGAGCTGAATTTCATGTTGAGAAATTGCATTTTAAACGAACAAATACGAAATAACGAAACTTTAAGTAGATCAGCAAATGTACTTACAAAATTTGTAATATCTACCTAGGTAGATAAGGTCACCGATAACACAAAACCAAAAAATTGTTGATAAAAAATTGATAGCAACACAGCGGGCTTAATCACCTAGCCAAATGGTAATGAGCAAAGCAAACGGATTCTCAGTGATTCATTAGTTGAATGCGCACTATTTTGTAAAACTGCTAATAACTATTGTTATTGACTTCGTTGGATTGCTGATGCTTTTCACGATTTGACAACTTTTCTCTGTAAGAAAGTGAACGGAAATTTATTATTTATTGGGAATAAACCAATCGTTACTTAGCTTTGAGTAGCACTTATTCAGCATGAACGAAATGTGTAGAACGTGAGGGCGTTTCATTGTTAATGTCAAGCTAATTTTTAATGAAATCAAAGTCATTTAACCTCGATATTTTTTATGTAAACAATTTTATGTTACACATAATTTGGTGTTGAATAAACAATGAATTTCGTTATTATTCGATAGTTATGACACATTGAAAAGACTAGAACGTGATCAAAATTTTTGCAAACAATTTGCGGTTGGCGTCAATTTTAGTGAAAGCAGATGATCTACGATGGATTTACGTAATCGAAGTGGTGTTGCCGGCATAGCTGATGCACGCGAAGACATTTTATTGGAAACAAATTTCGATGATGATGGCGTTTTGACACTTGCACATGCAACAAATCATACGCCCGTCGCAAATCGATCAAGACAAATCAACAATGAAAATCCATTGTTGCAACGGTCCAATAATAATGCACGGCGCAGTTTGTATCGTTCGGACACATCCATAGATCGATATTCCGAGTATTCACTGCATGGACGACGTGAACCAGGTTAGGATCGAAACGACTCCAGCTTAATATCATTTGTTTCGTATCGTACACAGTGGATATTATTGCAATGTTATCATTCAATCACTTGAAATTTGTGTTTTCCTATGGATTTTCAACTTGAAACTCAACGAAATTGATTTTGGCTAATTTATTGTCATCGACTCATTGCTTTTGTACAATTGAATCCAATAATCTATGATTTTAACATATACAACAACCATTTTCTCCATCCACAGTTTGGCTTATCAACTGACTTTTTTTTCCATTTAGCTCATTTTTCATTTATCATAAGTTTTTTTTTTTTTTTAAATAAAATGGATTGATTTTTGTTACTTCTTTTCTAGGTAACTGTTGTAAATCATGCATGACACGGATACCTTATGCAACGATGATTGCAACGGTCATGTGTCTGATTGGTGTGGCAATATTTTGCATCACAATGTATCGCGGTGCATCGTTAACAATCATCATGTTTGACCAAGTTTTTCATTTCCGGCTGTTTTGGATTGAGGCTGTGCAAATGATATTCGTTGCGATTGGTGCATCGATGGCTGGTCTCGGTTTTATGATACTATTTGTTGGATGCCTAGCAACTGGTTCGACACGTTACAAAGTCTATCGAGCCTGGCGATCACGTGTTGGTGGTCGCATTTCATGTGCAGTAGTATGTATTCTCTCATAACCAAATCGATGACCCATTTTCATTCATTTGATCCCATTTTCATTCATTCCGTTTGTTTGTTTTATATTATACTTTTCCGTAGTTTATGGCGATTACGTACATTTTAAACATTATTTGGTCCATCATATTTTGTTTTCTATGTATTGTAACATTCGTGTACACCATATTTTGGCGAATGTGCTCCGAGAATATTGAAGAAAATCCGCGACCTTGTTTAATCGATCTGGCCCAGTTTCGTAAGTTGAGCACGCATCGAATTTTCTCTCATTCATTAGGCAGTCTCATTATGTTCTCTTTTTGTCTCTGTAGATTTTCTGTTCCCAAAAGATGTTCGAAATGAAGATATGAAAATTTGTGAGAAATTTGAAATTAAGGCATTTTGTAAAGATGGCGTTGAACCAGCTGAAACGATGTTCATTTTGGCAACATTATCATGTTTGCTCATTATTTTGAGTTTGGTACATTATTTAATGTGCCTGTCAGCAAATTACGCACATATACGTGATCATGAGAAGTTCCAAGAGTTACAGGAGATTCAGAATCTTAATGATATGGAGTACAGTGCTGCTTCAAAGGAACGCTTTTGAAAGCCTTTGAAACAACTGTTTACGAACACTTCTACGTACAAATCACTGAAAACGGTTTTTATTCTGTTTATTCTTTTTGGTTACACATAGAGTATTTTGAGAAAATGGAACATGATCAACGATATACATTCCGTCCAATTTTAGGAGTATTTAAGCCACAGTGCGATGACAAGGCTCACTTTAAAGGGTTTTTTTTTCTGGCAGAGAATGTTGGAGAGGGACGGATAGATACAGATGTATATTTCCATCTCTTTTTGTTCTGTGTTCACATCTACAAAAAACCCTACAAAGTGAGCCTTGTCATCGCAGTGTGATTTAAGCTATTTTAATTCATGTTTTTTTTACCACATTTATATATATAAGTTTTTTTTTCGCTGAGTTGCTTAGTTCAAATCGATGGCAGTTGTTTTTAAGTTCAATCAGAATCGTAGCTCATAAATTTTCGAAAAAATTCAAATTTAGTATTTTTTTGAAACAAATAGTTAAGAAGTATTCGATAGATTTTCATTTCGATTTTCGATCGATTTTCATTTATAGGCACGTTATATGTCATTTCAATTTGATGAACTCGTTAAATCAATTGCTGATAAAGCTGGAACTGAAAATGTGTTCATTGCCACTGTTCAACATTTTATTCAAATCTAATAAAATATCTATTTTTTACAGTACTGTAATTTGGCACAAAATATTATTTGAATGCTCATATTCCGAAGTACTTTCCAAATCTCGAAGTCATTAAAATACACCATTTAAAAGTGCCGGCTGATTCAAAAAATCATATTAAAATCTGAACCATTATTAATTAATTTTATTCCAAATGGTCATTCCGGAAAATGGACATTTTTCGATGACATTTCAAGGGAATTTGTTGTTTTTTTCACATCTCAATCCAGTTTCAATCATGGACAATGTAAATCATCAGATTATGTGATTCAAAAAAAAAATTGGTTCATGTGATTGCTATTCAAAGTCAGTATTCAGATTTATATGCTGTGATTTATGAAAGGTGGCCGATTTTAGAAAATGAAAAGATTTAATGACAAAAATAATAATACATCATCAAACTTCATTGGCGCAATAATTAGATGGATTTAAACAGTAATCGCTCAAATGATAAGTTTTAATGCCAATTTTTATATTCTTTTATTGTCCATCTTTCGATAAAATAATAGAAAAAGAATCGGCGTCAAGGCTCTGGTTGCCTTTACAAAAACACAATTCTGCTAAAGGGTATTTGATATAAAAAATATAAATTAAAAATTGCATGGAGAAAACACCTCATATAACGGTGTCATTAATTGGTTTGAAACCGAATTATGAGTGTAATTTAAATCAAATCAAATAAATTTATATTATTTAAAATAATGCATTTAAATTTACTGCCAATGAAAAGCCCGATTCTAAAAAATTATTTATACATTTATATTTCAGACTCATATCGTCTAGATTCTCTAGATTATTATATGATACAGCAATCAAATAAACCGATTAAGAGAAATAATTTTTTTACACGTTTTTTAAAAGTTGAATGGTAAATAGTTTTATTCAAATAACAATAGGTCATGTCCATGGGTCAGATGAGTTCAAGGAGTTTCACTTTCACATACAAAAAAGTTTCTGTTATCACAATTTCAGCCATTCCACTGAAATTTGGAATCTTGTCTTAGTTCCATGCATGTACCATTTCTACCATGGTTATAAAGCTTAGCTCTTGCTGAAGGAAGCCACTTGGTGTACAACATTTCTTCGTTGTTACCTTGGGAAAATTATAAAGAAAAATAGTTATTCTGTTATAAATATATTGTATAACAAAACCTACTCATCCAGTACCAAGATTCGTTGCAAACAATACCCAATTTAAAGCCGGAAATCCAAACGTTGTGCTTTTTAGCTATAAACGGGTAAATCTTGATAAATTTAATACAAATTTCATTTGTCCATGATATGATATCAATTTTATAGCGCTTGAAAAAAATTGAATTACCTGACTTTTTCGCAATGACATGAAACTTGATTTTGCTCTCAAACGATTGGTTTCCTGCGATAGAGATCATCTAGACAAGACAATTGTGTTCTGGCACTTTGCTGTAGCCTTCCATCATGGATCTCTCGATGGACTTGAGGTTTGACATGCCAAAATATTTTGGTTTAACAATCCGAAGGGTTATTTTTTTGTGGTGTTAATGTTAATGGTCTGCACCATACAGCGTTTCTTCGCCAGAGGTGGTTTATTATAAATTTACAAAAATGTGTATAAAATTTGTACAAATCTATTTATAACCAATGTTTGATAGCACCGATCAGTTAACCTATTTGCCAACCCTAACGGTTACGGAGCAAAACGCTGCGATTAACTGATTTCAAAATTGATTATTACATTTATTTTCTTGAAGTTTTAAAATATTCAATTAATCTCTTTTTTATGGTATCTGTGCTCACATTGAAATCAACTAAATATATATATCACAATTGGGAATCTTTTTATCAGAAAATTCATTAAATGTATCAAGCATAAAATTCATTGGCTGATATTTTCTATAATTACACTTTTCCAATGGTACTATTAATAGATTATTACTGCGAGTTTGGTAATGAGGTAAACGAAATACGATATATTCCAGTAAATGACTAGATGATATTTCACCAATGATCAATTTGTGAATAAAAATCACTTGGGCCACCATTCTTCGTTCTTCCAAAGTTATCAACTGAAGCAGCATCAGCCTATCTTCATACTTTGGCATGTGGAACCTATTTGGCCATTTTAATTTTCGAAGAGCATAAAGTAAAAATTGTTTCTGGATTGATTCGATTCTTCTGGTCTGACCCTTCATGTAGGGGTTCCAAACTTGTGAACCATATTCAAGTATTGGTAATACATATGTGTAAAAGAGCAATCGAATGGTCCACGGATCCTTGAAATCACGACCAAATCTTTTGATCCAAGCTAGTCTTGATTTGGCTTTTGCTATGATGTATTCAATGTGTGATTTGAAATTGAGTTGACTATCAAGAATAACTCCTAAGTCTTTGATTTCGTTGACTCTCTGGATGATTTCGTCTCCAATGATATAGTTATGATCAATCATTGTACCCATTCGGTGAAACCTCATCAATTTGGTCTTCTTAACATTCAATCTAAGATCATTACGACTGAAAAAGATAGAAATGTTTTCTAAGTCATTTTGCAATTTCAAGCAATGGTTCTCAGACTCAATATGTTTGGACAGTGTAGCATCATCTGCAAATGAAAGTAATGTAGAATCTTCAACATAATATGGTAATTCTATGATAAATAATAAAAACAATGTGGCTCCAATTGGATAGCCCTGACCTGTACCAGAGGTAACGTCAATTGGGATTGACTTCGTATAATCGATTTTTACTATTTGCTTTCTGCCATTTAGATAGGATTTAATCCATCTTAGAATCTCGTGGTTCAGACCCATGACATTGAGTTTGTGGATCAGTAGATCAGTATTTACGGAATCAAAAGCCTTTGCCAGATCAATATAGATTGCATCAGTTTGTGTATTTGTCGACAAGTTGTTCAATGTGGACGATGCAAATTCAACTAGATTTGTAATTGTTGATCTTCCTTTTATGTGCTGACTATCATTAATGATGTTCTTAATGTGAAAATTCAAATGACCTGTTAATATTGAATCCAATATTTTTGCTGTTACGCATTGGAGTGCTACTCCTCTGTAATTACTAATATCATTTCTTGATCCACTTTTGAATATTGGCCTTACAAACGATGTTTTCCAACATTGTGGTACTTGCGCCGTTTTCATGGATTCACTGAGAATTAGTGTGATAGGTTTCACTAATGATTCTACACAATTTTTTATGAATAAGTTCGGAATTCCATCCGGGCCTGAAACCAAGTTATTTGGTAGGTTGTTGATTGCTTGCGTCACTGTTTCTTCAGTTATATCAACTTTTGGAATGTTACTGCATAGATTAATCAATTCGTTTCTGTGTTTGTTATTGGATTCAAACGTACGCACTGCATCTGGATTATATCTAGAGTAGGCAGTAGAGAAGAATTTAGCAAATAAATTAGCGATTTCTGATTCGTTGTTGGATTTCTGTCCATTATATTCCATGGTATTTGGTAATTTATCATTTGATTTGTTCAAGTATTTTACGTGTTTGTAAAAGTTTAATGGCTCATCAGTTATCATTTGTTCCATTCCAATGGTATAATCGTTATATGACTTTCTGACACTTCGATTATATTCAGTCCGCTTAAATAAAAATTCTTTGTTTGCCTCCGTTGACCATTTTCTCCTGGATCGCAATTTATTCAGTCTATTTTTCAAATTAATAAGTTGTGGAGTGAACCATTTAGGGTGTGTTGAAGATTTGAGCTTCTTAACCTGAACATGTTTCTTGATAACTGCATTAATCTGTTCATAAAACTTGTTTATTTTATCATTAAAGGCTATTTTTGAGATTTGAAGTGTGGCATTCCAATCTATGCATGTAAGCGATTCATTGATATCTGCATAGTTTGCTGATTGAAAATCAAGGAATGTTTTTACATTTTCAACTCTATCATTTTTCTTAATGCATTTCAATATTGTTAGTTCAATGGCTGGGTGGTGGACTTCAATTTTCAATAATTGATCAATACATACATCACATTTTATTAAATTGGTGTCGTTTGTCCAAACCAAATCCAACAATCGGTTGTTTATGTTGAAATTTTTATTGATTTGATGTAAGCCAAGCTCATGGCACGAATCAACAATTGTGATTTCTTTCCTGGTGGTAGCATTTAATGGGAAAGCGATTTGTGGATCATCAACATCATCAGTTAGCCACAATAGATCGCTTAGGTTGAAGTCACCAGAATTTATAATTGTATCACTCGCTTTGGCTGTAGATGTGAATGATTTTATTGCATCCATATTTGCTTGGTATACTGCCAATGGTGAGTCTGGTCTAATGTATGATTCTATTAAGAATAAATTAAAATCGCCAAGTTTCACCTGTACACAAATTAATTCTGTACCAAATGTTTCACCATTTCCTATTACGTGAGAATTTAATGATTCATGAACCGCAATTAGAACACCGCCACCATTTTTCTTCTTTTTTGATTGATTACTCTCAGTAAGGCTCGACCTATCACATCTGTATACATTAAAATCATTCGGGAATACATTTGATGATGGAATTGTGTCATCAAGGTTAGTTTCACATAACATGTAAACCTTAAAAGGAGAAATTAATATATTAGCAAAAAATTCTGGTAATTTGGTACGAAGCCCATTAACATTATGGCAGTAAATCTTATTAAAACTGTCTAGGTTGTTGCCACTGCAATATGAACTCTTAGCTGTTAATTTTGTTGTTGGTTTTGCGGTATCTTTCTGGATTTCATTCACTTGCATCTGAAGTGAATTTATTTTATCTATAAATATGTCAATTGTTGAATCATTGATCGGCACCTCATCTAAATTTTTCATTTCTAGTAGCATCATATATTCCAAAAACTCAATTGCATCTGTTTTGTTGTTTATTGAGTAAACTGGTGGTGAAATGGTTGTCTTTGATATGTTGGATGATATTGTGGTTGCCACTGGTTCTGGATTGGCGGTTGAAGTGGTAATTGAAAATGCTGTTGAAATTGTTGCTGGTATTGTGGCTGGAATTGCGGCCGAATGAACTGGTCGGTGTTCATATAATGATAGGGAAAATTTTGATGATCTTGATAATTGTGTCTAAATATCGGCGTATATGGTACATAATGATTTGAACGATTGAAACGGTTTATATTTCGATAATTATTCTGCCTGGGAAAATTATTATTATGGTGAAAACGGTTATAGTTTCGGTAGTTATTGAAATTTCGATGGTCAAATCGAGTACCATTATTTTGATTCAGCTTTACATTTGTAAACTGTTTATTCGTATTCTGAGCTCTTTTATTGTTTTGATTTACTTTTTTCTTTTGTGAGTTTTGATTTTTTGGTTTAATTTGCATAAGGTGGCTCACGTCGATTGTTCCCCCAGTTTTACTTTTTGGGTCAAGCCAAATATGTTCAGAATTTTGTGATTATTCAGAATTTTGTGAAATTTGTCACATGTTTGTGTCTCCAGGGTGGTATTGCACCAACAGTCACAAAGAATTGTAATTGTAGAAATGATGTACAATTACAATTACTTGTGAAAATCGAATACAAGTTCACAATTCTCTGTAAAATTGATTTACAGGTTTACAATTCTCTGTAAGAATAATTTACAACTTCACAATCCTCTGTAAAAATTATTTACAGGTACTTGTGAACTTGTAAATCATATTGCTTGATGTTTATTGCTTGATTTTTACATCATGCTCAAAAATCGTTTTTTTGTTTTTGTTTTTAAGAATCCTTCATTCACAGTGCAACATTTCATCAATTTTTCAAAGATTGTCTTGAAATATCTATGAGTGTAACATAATACAGACAAATAAACAACTACAAACTCATTTTCCTTCAATAAAACATCAAGCATTACTACCAAGGCATACTTGGCACTGCTATTTCGAATGAATTACAATAAAAATATTTATACGCAAGCATCAACAAAATTACTCATCACAAAATTTAGAAGTTATTAAATCACAGTTTTTGATATTTATAAATCACGGTTTCAATTGTTTTGATAGAGGTGGAATCGTTTTGTAAAATGCAAATTTTTATGAAAAAGATATGTATTAGAATTAAATTGCCTTTCGCTTTTTCAGAGTGCTTAATCATAGTGCACTATGAATTTCATACAGTAGTTGATCGAATAAACTGTCTTTTTCAGAGATCATGATTTGGTCGTGATTTCAAGGATCCGTGGACCATTCGATTACTCTTTTACACATATGTATCACGGAGAACGGCAGTTCTCCCAGTGGCGCACCAAAAAATCCACTTTTGAGTGCAACACTATATATACGCGAGTTTTCGGGTTCTGTGTTGCCGACCGATGTCATTCGTGGAATAGGCATTGGCGTGTAGCTTAGGACCAAACTAAACGAAAGCCGTCGTCAAAATGAATTTTTGTGGAACCAAAAAAAAATCGCTTAGGGGACGTATGGGGGTGTTTTTTTCAAATTATATAGAATACCTCCTGGGGGGTAATCTTGACCACTGTCATTGAGTGACCAATCGATAGTACTCTTCAATACCTTTCCAACGAGTGCTCAACCATCGAAATCGGTTGACCCGTTCATAAGTTGTGTACGTTTTCCCAGAAAGGGGGGTTATCCCTAAAAATTGGGTTTGGTATGTGTGTTTGTGTGTGACTTTGTACCCAATCCTACATTGCGTTTGACAGATTCCATACAAAATCACTGAAATGTCATCTTCCCGCCGATGAACACCGCCATCTAGTTCAAGGTATATATTGTTCGTTTGTGTTGGTACGAACTCAGTGATGAGACACTCACACAAGCATGAACAGTACCGAATTTTGCACACGCTTGTATATAGTGTGCACAACAAAGGCGCATTTGTGTACCATGAAACAGGTGGCGTATGTCTGAGTTATATTACTTGAAGTAAGCAATGAAATGTATCTTTGTTTGTACCTTCTCTCGACCTCTGTGATGTAAAACATTACACTGGTGGACAAGGTTTCTGACCCAGAGCAACGACATATATGGTGTTTTAGTACTTAGTGGCCTGAGTCAAAACCCCAAAGGATTTGGTCGGGTCGGTTCGATTTGTCGAGAAATCGACCAAAATCGATTTTCACCGTTTTTTGGCGCGAAAAGTCGAACATTTTCGCATGTATCTCCAAAACTACGTATCACATCATGTTCAATGAATACGCGTTGGAAAGGTATTTAGATTTTAATCAATTTTCGTGCTTAATACGTCCAAATTGATTGAGCCGTTCCAAAGTTATTGGAAGTGTGGATGGGTGTCTACCGAAAAATTGACGTTTTGTCACAAATTTTCGACTTTGAGACTTCATTTCACCCAGAAATCTTTTTCAAAGTCCATATTTCTTTTTTTAGGATGTTCGACTTCCGTTGACAGCTCTACATATAAGACATTTATCATTTAATTTTTAGTCTCATCCAGAGTTGTCAACGAACAACAAAAATTTCATTCGTTCGTGCGAAACTTATTCGATAATTTCGAACGTAAGTTCTGATTAAGCGAAATCGTCGTAAAATTTCGCAGGTTCGTATATTCGAAAAATTTAAGAGCATCCGCAAATTTTACGCACTTTCGATTTCTTTTATATTTTGATGGCTCTAATGAATTCAACGAGTTCAATGGCATCACATAAACTATTTCCAATCAATAAAATGCCTCAAAATGTCCAATTCCAAATTGTCGCTAAAAAAATACGATTTCTTTGAATCAGATGATTCTCACGGCCACCGCAAGTGCTTAAATCCGGTTTTCGTAAAGCCGGATTTAAGCACTTGCGGTGGCCGTCAATGGACTTTTGAAGATTTTCTTTTATTTTCTGGTTTTTAGTGGTTCGAATGGATTCAAAGAGTTCAATGGCACTGTATAAACTGTTTCCAATCAATAAAATACCTCATAATTTCCAATTTCAAATTCGAAACGGCAACCGGGAGTATAAGTCGACAAGAGGCTGTGTCGATGCATAAATTCTTTTAAACGAAAAAAAAACCATGCTTGACAGTTCATGTAAAACAGAACCAGTTTGACGTTTCCATTTGATTAACATTGAGACTTGAGCTGAAGTTAAAGACATTAAGACTTCAGCTCAAGTCTCAATGTAAATCAAATGGAAACGCCAAATTGGTAAACGTTTGGTCATCGTTCTTTCGAGCCAAAAAGTGAAATTAGACATTATGAGGTATTTCATTGATTGGAAACAGTTTATGTTATGCCGCTCTATCATATGTGCTTTATATGTAAGCGGAATTCATCAATCAAAATACGTACACTCAATGCAAAATGAATTTTTGATTAAAGAGACAAAATATAATAATAATATAGCTTTAATTCATCATAAAATGAATACATATTCATTTGTTCACAATTGTAAATTATTTTGAAAAAAAAAAAAACATTTTTGAAGGAACATGTTCGTGTTCGTTCGTGTTCGGTACGTGTTCGAACGAACAGTCACTTGACGAACACGAACCGAACGCGTACTCGAATTTCATAAATTTTTCTGTTCGCGAACGTTCATGAACAGTACGTGAGCAGTCTTACTACATATATGTATGTATGTACAGTACAGGCCAAAAGTTTGGATACAAATTTCCGACGACGAAAAAACCGTTTTCTCTTAATATTTATGGGTCCCGCAGGAGAGTCACGACCCCAAATAAGTATACCATGCTCCAGAATACATGATTTTTTATATGAGTTCACATTTACAATGAAATTCGAATTTCTCGACTTTACACAAGCACAATATATTTTTTCAATTATTGGTAAATTGGAGGAGGACTAAAAAACCTTCCAAACCCCGTTTAGAAAACTAATTTTGACCGAGAAATGAGGTCTACAGACACAAAATTGTGAAAATTTTCCCGAAATTCCGAATAATGGATATTGGTATCAAGACTCGTCTACAGGCACGGTTTAGAGGCCTTGTATCGATCTGAAATTGTGCACATATCTTTGTCTTGATCCAAAAAACAAAACTGGGGGGTGTCCCCCAACACTTAACGTGGAAAAATCAATGAGGGCCACCCTAGTGCTCACATTGAAATGAACTAGATATGTATCACAATTGGGAATCTTTTTATCAGAAAATTCGTTGAATGTATCAAGCATAAAATTCATTGGTTGGTATTTTTTAGTTACATTTTTCAAATGGCACTATTAATAGATTATTACTGCGTGTTTGGTAATGTGGTAAACGAAAGTTGATATTTTCTATTTCATTAAAAGCCTCTTGAATCATATAATCCAATGGTCAGCTAAAGACTTGAACTTTCGAATTAATCTGAAGGGATTCGTTCATTTTTTAGAGGAAAAACCAATCACAGTGAATTGTATTTTATAAGGTCCAGGCGTTTTTGTGAAGTATTAAGTTCCATACGTTGTGGGTCAAGTGTTGTATGCAATATACATACTATGCATTATTATAAAAAAAAATTTGTTTTAAATAAATAATTCAAAATCCGTCATAGGTCCAATTACACCCCTCCCCGCTCAGCGATCGTTACCCCTCTAAGATTTTGAAACGGCTTTCCACTAGCGATAGAATCGATTTTCAAAAGTGATGACCTTTTTTCAGGTTTTCACTTTTTCTGAGACCCAGTTTACGCTAGATAGAATTGGTTTTGGAAAAATGGCTTTACATTAGATAGAATTGACTTTGAAAAAATTCTTTCAATTTGCTAGGGTTTTTCGCAGAAAAAAGACCGCAAGTGAACGTTCACTAGGGACATTTTCCAATCAAATTACCGCGCTTATTCCATTATCAAATACACTTTTTTGCGTTTCTTATGGTCATCCTTCATTTCTTACTCAGAAATGGATTCGTATATGTTTGTCAATGCTTCGCGATGTTTGAATTTGTTTTGCTATGTTTTGCTGAATTTGGGCGGTTTGGAAAGTTTCGTTATGTTTGCAATTAAAGATTTCCGTTATTACCCCCTTGATGTTTTCGAATCCGAATGAATCCAAAATGGCAGAACTAAAGAGATTCAAGTAATTTGAAAAGTTTCTGGCTACGCCATTAGTATAGCGATGGGCCTTCACCATAGATTTGGTTATTGGATCCACAAGAATCAAGATTTCTAAATAATGGTAATGCATGTTGGAATATCTTTAACACTCAATTGAAGATTAGTGAATGAAAAGCATATTTTATTCCTCTATTGCAGATTAATATATTATATGATATTCAATTCAATTTTTCTACCGATCACACAAATCCAAACGAATCTCCTTAATTTTCAATCTTCACATACAAAATAGTTTGCGTCTTCACACTCTTGGTCATTCCAAAGGAATCCGAATTCATGTCTTAATTCGATGCAAGACTCATTTCTGCCAAAGTTATCCGGTTGAGTTGCTTTTGGGCCGGAGTGCCACTTTGTGTAGTCGAAGCCTTGATTATGTCCCATCCAATAGAAAGTTTCGTTGTTACCCGCTTTAATTCCAGAAATCCAGAAATTGTGCCGGTCCGCTGATTATCGAATTAGAGAGTATAAAAAAATCTTGGTAAATAAAGAATTGAATTCAGCAAAATATTACATCATTTGAACTATCAAGTCATGGATTTCAAAGTTCAGTAGATTTGCAGTCTATTGTAACGATTTGATGAATTTGGGTTTAAATCGTTAGCATAGATCGTATATCTTTGGTTATCAGCAGTCAATATTGTTCGAGCTATACTACAAATTACTTTTGGGGCAATTTTTAATTGCAGGGTCATTTTTAATTAGATTCTCGAGAATAGTTTGCTCTTCGTCTGATGAAATGCTAGCCAAGCTTCTGCCATTCTTGGTGCAATAATGCAGCGCTTTGAACCAGTTTTCCTGCACACAAAAAAAACAGTTATGTCAATATCGTGGTGTTTGTGTATGATTCATTTACAAACCTTAGTGTTCATTTCCAAGTAGAAGGTCTTGGTGGAAACGTACACTAAACATTTTAGACAAGAAAAAATAATCAATTTCGAATTTTTCACTTCTTTCATTTCTCAAAAAGGAAGCAAAAGCTTGGTGGTTGGAAATCCGAACACGTTTCATTTGAATTTCGAACCGAACGAATATCGGACACAAAAATTGTTATTTTTTGCCGAAAGAATATTTTCGGCACAGCTGAGAATAGAGAACACCGAATCGCTTAAACAAAAGAACAAAATAATATGAATTTTGAGAACAATTCCATATCCCTTTTTTTTTACTCAATCAGAAATTTATGTACAACTGCTTTGTCACGCTTTTGCTTTACAATTTCCATGTTTCCATTTTCATATTCTTGCTTTAGTTTAGTTTTTGGGCTTTCACTTACCGAGACAAAGTAGGAAAATAGCCAAAATATTGACAAAATTCGCCATTTTTATCTGAATTTTGAAGAAGCAAATAATTTAAATTAATGAATTGAAAAATGTATTTGTTGCTATGCTCATTGAGAATATTGTGTCATGCTCATGGAAATCATCTGAAATGGATTTTTCTGAACTTAAATGATGACTTAAGTGAAAGAAAGAGTTTCAAATTTCAAAAAAAGTCAACTCCTATAGTAAATATCAATATAACTTGGAATAACTGGTGAGGAAGACCACAGCTCAGGGTCAACAGCTCAAAATGGAATGTGATGACAGAATATGACGATATAAAATATGATATCTCACTAAAGCTCGTTTTCAAGTGTCAAAACCAAAAACCAAAAACTTACTTCTGCTTGAGAACTTAGATCTCACATTTATACGAATTTCCCTCTTAGCTTGCTGCGTGTATTTATGCAAATATTTTTTATATAACATCTCATTTGTAACACATGTGAAGTCGAAAATTAAAAGTTTAATAAAAATAATTCCAGAACTCCGTGGCACATCTTTTCAAATCGAAACAAATTTTCCCAATCTCACAAATGAAATTCAAAAATGTTTCAATTCAAACGAAAGCACGAAAGCACCCACATTAAACTTTGTAAAACACTCTAGGGGGTGTACAGTAGACACGAATCAGAAACTAGCGGAAAACTAGAAAAAGTAGAGCCTACTAGAAGCTGTTGGAAGAATATTAGAGAAAAAACTGCGCAATAAATCTACCATAAGAATAGCATTACCCATGTATTTCTTATGGACAGTTTAATCGATAATATTTGCATTGCCAAAAACTATAAGAAACTAAAAAGAACTAGAGAAATATTAAATGAAACTAGCTCTACTAGCTCTACCCCCTAGAAAACGCTTACTTTCAACTTCGGAAAAATAAAATAAATGGGAAACATTTGAAATTCTATACGAGCATGGTATGCCAAAAACATATTAAATTCTCTACAGCATCTGAATGAAAGTGAAATAAATAGGCGCACAAAACACTAATGACACGTTTACATTTATTTTTAAATATTGTATATTCTCTTTTTGATGTAATGCCAACCAAGCGTTTGTCATTGTGCAAACAATGATGAAGTGCCCTGTCCCAGTTTTCCTGAAATACAAGAATATCAATTTTAAGAGCATATAATCGCTCAAACAAGCATAAAGAAGGCATATTTTTTACCCTAACGCACGTTTTTAAATAAAACGTTTTAGTCATGTGTTCTCACAAAAATGTGCGTGTACAATGTACAATTAGGGTATTTCCAAACCTAGGAAGAAAAAAAAATGTCTAGTGTTAATTTAAAGTCCATAAAATTCTGGCATTAAAAATGGCACTCACTACGTTTAGCGATTGATTTTCAGACTTCCCGAAGCTAAAAACGGTTTCAATGTCCGAATAATCCATCACTCTGAAGTGTTATTTCCAATAAAACATTAAAATACATACGGAAAAGAACCCAGTTAGGTACTCCACTCTTAAAGAGTTACTAAACCACAACTTCAGGAATAGCGGAAGCAACAAATTATTGCAAATTAATCTTTGAATTAAATGTGAATGATTTGATGCCTAGGGCTGATTGGGCTGACGGCCGGTTGGTCTCTGCAATGTTATCGGAATCGGTAGATCAAACAGCGTACATAAGCCTAAGAAACACAAATCAATCGAATAAATCAATCATTATTTCATATGTGATTCAATCATTCAATACCTTTTATGAGTATGCACTTGGCGATGCCACACGGTCTTATGTGGATGTTGAACATCAGCATCAGCATCAGCATCAGCATCAGCATCAGCATCGAAATCGAACAGATGTTCGGCAGCAGCATTCACGATTTCACCAGTTGCACGGTTAATTTGCCATAATTTCTTATATGTCTTGACCTTGGTCAAGAGTAGTCCAACTGGTACATCCTCTGCTTTCACATCGAGTTCTTCTGCAATCTGCTCTCGTTCCATTTTCCGGAATGCTTGAAGTTGTCTTTTCCCTTACGCGCACACACAGAAATTTTCTCCGATTCAGCTGACGGAATTACTACAAAAAACGCTGTATGTATGTATTGCCTACAAAATCTGAAGCATTACTCACAAAAATGCCCCTTTGTAGTTATTCAGTGCAATGTTCGTATGTGTTTGTCCGGCTCTGCTAGATTGTCTTCTATTCTTCTGTAAGCCACTATCACATGCGCAAGAAGGAGAAACGATACTACAATCTTAAATGTGTACTGAATAACTACAAAGGAGCATTTTTGTAGGGAATACTTCAGTTTTTGTAGGCAATACATACATACAGCGTTTTTTGTAGTAATTCCGTCAGCTGAATCGGAGAAAATTTCTGTGTGTGCGTCACAATTCTGGATGGCAACATCGCATTTCGCTTTGGTGTGCACATTTGGCACACTTTGAATTTGTCTTTTTTCGCCCGAACATCAAAGCGCCTGAAACATTTCGCACAAGTCTGTGATGAGTAGTATTCATAGTAGCACAGGGCAGTCACGTTTTTTGAAGCCATTGACCACCTTGCGTGAACCAGGGCATCTCACATTCTTTTTTATTCTGATGGGACAATTCGGTGGTGTTTGCCCATTTCCCAAAAATACGAGTGCCCGCTGGTAGTTAGTCAATTTGCCGGTTATTTGGTCAATGGTACGGTATGATTCTATGTGCTTATCGAAGCGGAGCCGCGTGCATTTTGCGGTTGAATACGCGTTGATACCATCTTTAAGTATTCTCAGACAATGATGAATATAGTACCACCAATTTCTTCCACGCGGAGATGGCATTACTGGGAACAGGCCGCGATTATTTCAGTCATTTTCTTCTTGAGCTACAAAATCTTTCGTAAACCGTTTCGCCTTACTGTTGCGCTTGTTTTGCCCTGCCAACCAATGGTAATCTTTGCTGCTTATCTTGAAGTTGACCTAATAAATGAAACACAACAAATGAAATCATTGTATTTGAATGTGGTTGAGATTGAACAATAGATAAAAACTTACCTCTTTTCCAGTTTCGAAATCGTGTTGAACAGTTGAATTCCATTTGTTCAGGCCTGGATCAATGCCTAGCACTTTTTTGAATTTCTTTTGTTCAAAATCGTCATAGATTTTATCCAAATCGAGTAGTGTGGACTCCGATTTTGACGATATGAATTGCAGCGGAACTGATATATCATCGGAAAGAATGCGAAAATCGAATTCCTTTTTACGTCGCACAAACCATTCTATTCTCCGCATGTAAAAGAACTGATTCCATAAATTGTCCTTATTTTCCATGAATGGTTTGAACTTGATTTGCGCTCAACCTCTTCTGGGAAGCAATCCGAGTTGTCTCAATAAGCAAAACAACGTATAATTATCCATGGTGTAGTGTGTGCGTTTGAAATCGCATTGCGGTATTACGACCAATTTACGAATTTCTGGTGAATCTTTTGCGTTGTCAAGCTTTTGTTTTTCGAGGCGGAGGTTTTTATTTAGTCAAAAGGACACTACGTTAAAGATATATCACAGCTTAAGTTGAATATTGGAAAACACTACCACAATACGTGACTTGGTCATTTTGAATTGTTTGAACTTAGTCATCTCATGATTAATGTTTCGTGTGTGAGGACAATTTGTGTCGTGGAAAACCCCACTAAAACCACATCATTAGAGTTTGACTGATGACGGGGTGTGCCATACTTCGTAGGGGTTAAGTTTGCATTCCCCGAGTCCCTCGTACACACCGGCAAGTCCATGCTTCTACGGAGTCCCGGGTTACTATCGACAAACAAAAAATCTTGAGCTTTTTAAATTATCATAAATGAAATGCGACAACCTGGAATTGTACTTTCGTTTTTCGATGTCATCAGGCAAGGCATTGATAAAAAGTACAAGAAAAATTCCTGAGCAGTCCAGAATAAGGCTGCTCACGTACTGTTCACGAACGTTCGCGAACAGAAAAATTTATGAAATTCGAGTACGCGTTCGGTTCGTGTTCGTCAAGTGACTGTTCGTTCGAACACGTACCGAACACGAACGAACACGAACATGTTCGTTCAAAAATGTTTTTTTTTTTTTTCAAAATAATTTACAATTGAATATGTATTCATTTTATGATGAATTAAAGCTATATTATTATTATATTTTGTCTCTTTTATCAAAAATTCATTTTGCATTGAGTGAACGTATTTTGATTGATGAATTCCGCTTACATATAAAGCACATATGATAGAGCGGCATAACATAAACTGTTTCCAATCAATGAAATACCTCATAATGTCTAATTTCACTTTTTGGCTGCAAAGAACGATGACCAAACGTTTACCAATTTGGCGTTTCCATTTGATTTACATTGAGACTTGAGCTGAAGTCTTAATGTCTTTAACTTCAGCTCAAGTCTCAATGTTAATCAAATGGAAACGTCAAACTGGTTCTGTATTACATGAACTGTCAAGCATGGTTTTTTTTCGTTTGAAAGAATTTATGCATCGACACAGCCTCTTGTCGACTTATACTCCCGGTTGCCGTTTCGAATTTGAAATTGGAAATTATGAGGTATTTTATTGATTGGAAACAGTTCATACAGTGCCATTGAACTCTTTGAGTCCATTCGAAACACTAAAAACCAGAAAATAAAGAAAAATCCTCTGATTCAAAGAAATCGTATTTTTTTTAGCGAAAATTTGGAATTGGACATTTCGAGGCATTTTATTGATTGGAAACAGTTTATGTGATGCCATTGAACTCGTTGAATTCATTAGAGCCATCAAAATATAAAAGAAATCGAAAGTGCGTAAAATTTGCGGATGCTCTTAAATTTTTCGAATATACGAACGTGCGAAATTTTACGATGATTTCGCTTAATCAGAACTTACGTTCGAAATTATCGAATAAGTTTCGCACGAACGAATGAAATTTTTGTTGTTCGTTGACAACTCTAGATGAGACTAAAAATTAAATGATAGATGTCTTATATGAGAACATAAAATCATGTTTAGAATTTTCAATAACTGATTTTATCACTACATGAAATGTAAAAATACAAAATAATCGCTATTAATTTTTCTGCTTCTTATCCAATAACAACAGAGAATTTTCGTATTTTTGTATAAATACACCGAGATAATTGAAAAACATATCACGAACATTCAAGAACATATTTGTTTGTTCGTTTGTTCTTCTTGTTTGTTCGTGGTTGCAAATATAGTGTTCGTGTTTTGTTCGTGTTCGTGTCTTCGAGAACGAACGCGAACGAACACGAACAGTTCGTGTTCGTGAGCAGCCTTAGTCCAGAACAGATCGGTCACGATGTACAGTTCACTCTGGCATTCAGGCAAAACATTACAAGTGCACCGGGGTGAGGGTGCACCTGCACACACCATTTTTTGTCAGAATACGGGCTACTGCTCGCCGTCCAAGTCAAACGACGTAAGGGGATGACAAAGAGTGAGCGGTCTAAGCATGAATCTTAGACAGGTACTGGTATCCCGTCAGCATCGTCTGATTAGCGATCTTATTTTGGTCTGTTCCGCTTCCAGTTGTGTTTGTCACTCGTTCACATGTGAGGAAAGTGTTTAAAATTAGTGAAGAGCCTGCTATCCCCCCCGCGAGAACATATACTGTGCAAAATTGAGTTACCTGGGAGGTGCTCATGTAGAGCATATTTTGGGAAGTTGCGATAAAAGATCCGCCAAAGATCCTATACGAGAGACGGAGTCTCGAATACTTCATTCGGTATTTTACGCACAGATGTGATGAAATTTGAGCGACTGCCGGCATTTTTGAAATTCTCCGACACCGAGTTCGCATATTTGCACATTTGAGTAAGTGGTGCTGCAGGAGTTACTCTCATCTTTTTGTCAGTAATTCGTATGTACTCTGTCCGACGAAGATTACGTTCATTGGGGTTAACCTCGATGTCTGCTCGAATCGATGGGCAGTTCCAATGACCGTTCAGAATGTCGTACAGAGTCGTAACTGCCACGTTTACCCTTCTGCGCTGAAGGGATGCATCTGCAGTTTCTCAAATCGCTCCACATATGATGAGATGTGGAAGCCATTAGCTGGAGATGGATACTCCATCCTTTTTGAATTCGTTGTGACTTAAGTTACTGTTCAAAACTCGCCAAAGCTTTGGCCTTCGCTTAAAAAATGCGGAACTCGCACGCATCCGCAAGCATTCGCGACCATATTTGTATTCGCTTTGACTCAAACAAAAACAATCAAAACTCGACTCAAATCGACTCAACTCGACTCAAAATCGGCTCCACTTTCAGGCCTGCCCGTGCCGAAAAATTATATCATTTCTCTAGATATATCAAATGCTAGGGGAATTTATCAAATTTCAAATATTATATATTTGCGATGTTTGCGAATTATTTGCGAGATTTGCGGTGATTTGAGATGCAAATATGCTATTTTATTTGCTCAGCACCTACTGAAAGTGACAGTTGTTTTTGTTGTCAAACGTCCATAAGCAGATATCAAATATTTGCGATATTTGCAAAATATTCATTTTGATAAATTCCCCTAGATCATATGCCGTGAAGACTCTTCTCATTATACAAAAATTATGAGGTCTTTCACGCAAGTGCTTAAATCCGGTTTTCGTAAAGCCGGCTTTATGACCGTAAGGCGTAAGGTGGCGTCTTGGTTCCTTGTAATCCACTAAAACCCAAAATCTGGAAGTTGGGATTATAGAGGCTTCCAATAGGGATATAGATTTCAAGTTGATTCATTTCTTAATTATTCATCAAAATATTAAGACTCCAAAATTTTCAATGAAATCGCCAATAGTATCATAGAAAATTCCTTCACGTACTCCCTCGAAACAGTGTCAAATTGACACTAGGAACAGATAAAGGTTAAGTTACGGTTCACATTTATAAATCATACACATACATTCATACGATTTAAATTCAGTTTACTGTTAGTCAGTCATTAACAATCGACAGTACAGTACAGTTCACTCATTCAATCAATTCAATGAATATGAAAACCACGATTTGCATACAGCACATTGGTTTTACTCAATCAGTTTTTCTCTTACAGTTGATACACAGAGTAAAGGTAATATTTGCTAACACACAGCACCGTCTGTATTGTTGCTCATCTTTTATTTGTAAGCCATCTAGGGCAGGGGTTTTCAGCCGCGAGCTATTGAGCCAGCAGTGGCTCAATGGCACCTCAAAAGTGGTTCACGAGCGACTTGAGAATAACAAAAATTGAATACAAAAAGTTAATGGTCTGCACCATACCTATCGGACAATTTGATGTATTTTACTAGTTGAAATCTATTGATATGATGCCACTGAACACTTTGAATTCATTCGAACGATCAAAATACCAGAAAATAATCAAAAATGGCCAATGTCGAACAGGGTGGAAGGAAAAATTCGATTGTTTACTAATTTTTTTTAAATCTTCACATTTCGCTCATTCAAATGGTATTATAACATTCAGGGCTTCATTTTAAACTCACACAATTCATCGATATATGAGAAATGAATTCATTTTGGACCATTAAAATATGCAAAATGAAAAAAAACCTTCTCAATAATCGATTCAAAACATTCTATTTCAAAAAAATTGAACAAAATTTGGAGTGAGAATTCGAAATTAGACACTATGAGGTATTTTATTTATCGGAAACAGTTTATGTAAAGCCATTGAACTCTTTGAATTTATTAGAACAGTTGGAATAACAAAATTTGAAAAAATGGCTTATATGGAATAGGGTGGTCTGAAAAATTTGATTTTTTCATATGTAAATTTGGAATGCATTATTCTGAGGCTTTTTAATTATCAGAATCAGCTTGTGTGGTGTCACTGAACTTTTTGAATTCATCAAAACTATTAAAATATCAAAAAATATTTTTTTTGGAACAAAAATATTTCAATTGAGGAATGAATGTTTTTATTTTTTTTAATGAATATTTGAAGTTGATCATTCCGAGGCATTTCAATGATTGGAATTAGATTGTGTGATTGAGCTTATTGAATCCATTAGAGCCATTAAAATATCAAAACGAAGAAAAATCGGAATTTGTATGGAATAGGGTGGGCTGAAACATTCGAATTTTTTCGTATGAAAATTTGAAATGGGAAATTATGAGGTATAATATAAAAAAGTCAACCATTTATAATAAATTTTAACAAATGATAAATTTTAACAAATAATAAATTTTAAAATATTTAATAGCAATCGGACATTTTCGGGATGTCTGGACGGTCCGAATCTGCTTTCGGACACACCTGCTTTCGGCCACGTCCGAGTACTCGGACTGTCCGAGTTGTACGTCCGTCCGGCCGAGCCAGAAAATCTTTTCGGACGGACGGACACATTTTTGTCCAGTTGCCAGCTCTAGTTATGATCAATCATTGTACCCATTCGGTGAAACCTCATCAATTTGGTCTTCTTAACATTCAATCTAAGATCATTACGACTGAAAAAGATAGAAATGTTTTTTAAGTACAGACGGGTTATTATACTTATTACATTTAACCACGGCTATGAAGCTACAACAACAATAACATACAATTTTTATAATTTGAAATTACACAGTAGATTGTCACGCACCAAGCGAGCAGAGCTGTAGAACACCCAAACAAGAGAGAATAAAAAAGGCTACTTGATGATTTTTCGAATTGTTTAGCCAAAAATCACATCAACTGAACTTAGTCTATTGTCTTTTTTTATACTTTATCAGCCTCACCGCTAACGTCGTGACAATCTAACTCGGTTCAATTCATAGCATTGCATTTAACAGCTTATGAATGATAATGATAAAATGTAAAGTGGTGCATCTAATGGAAACATTTTATAAAAATAAAGTAGATTTTGTGGAATTTATTGTTTACTTATTGTCTAGGTGTGCGTAATCTAATTTTTTAAATTTTTAGACCCAAAGCGGAGGCACACATGAACTTGTTGGGCCAACGGGATTGACTTTATGGATACTTCATGGGTTAATAAATTATTTTGGTTTCAGCAAACTCATGTGAACAAACGCTTTGGGGGTTGATGTGGTATTTTGATTAGAAAGCGATTCAGGGAAACAATTAATTATTATTTATTATTATTATTATTTATTCATTTTTAACGTCTACCATGAAGGCCGACAGTAACAATTAAGTTCAAAATTCAAATAAAAATTGCTTGGAAAAGAGTGTAAAACCTCGTTAAAAACCAAGATCTTTTCAAGTCAAAGTACAAATTACAATCAAAACAAAAAGATAAAATAACAAATAAATAGGAAGCATGGAATATAAATCAAAACTAAATCAATAAGCAGCTAAACAAATCAAATCAAATCAATTAATAGAAAATATTTCTTTAAGTCATCAACAAGTAGTATTGAGGTCATTTGGCATCACATAGTCATCCTTGTCGTGTTACAGAGCCATCACAACGGCTTCCCTCTTGTCTCCGAAAAGCTCCAGAATACGAGAGTCCTATTCAAGGAAAATATATGGATAACTTTTTGAAATATATATGGATACAAAATGTGACCTGGATTGGTGGTTTCATTTGATGATCGATGAATAACTGTATGTGAAGAAACCACCAAACAAAAACCATACATATTATTTTAATTTGCAAAGATCTCCGAATGCTGAATCAGGCAGCTTCTTTATCTTTTCTGCAAATTCGAACGTTGATATTGTGGGGTCGATGAATAGAGCTGCATGGTTGAAAATTCTGCATGCAGTGTTGAATGTTGAGTGTAGCATATAGTCCGTTTTGCAATATTTCAATCGGATGAATTCTGGATTGCGTAACGACCTTGTTCCCCAATTTATATTCATTTCATTTCTTAGTGTTAATGAAATGTACTTTATGCATAAATATGGCCGTTGCATTAACTCTACACCTCACTAACGAATCAAGGCCGAATTTGTCACACCTTCCTTTATATGGAGCCAATTCGTAATTGTTATCTTCTCGATTTATATAATCTTTATTCAAAAATATCACAGCTTGCTTTTGTACACTTTCTATTGCATTTTTTCTCACTAAATGATGTGGTGACCAAATTACACTCGCAACTTCCCAAAATATGCTCTACATGAGCACCCCCCAGGTAACTCAATTTTGCACAGTATTTGTTCTCGCGGGGGAGATGGCAGGCTCTTCACTAATCTTAAACACTTTCCTCACATGCGAATGAGTGGTAAACACAACTGGAAGCGGTACAGACCAAAATAAGATGGCTAATCAGACGATGCTGACGGGATACCAGTGCCTGTCTAAGATTCATGCTTAGAACGCTCACTCTTGGTCATCCTCTTACGTCGTTTGACTTGGACGGCGAACAGTAGCCCGTATTCTGACAAAAAATGGTGTGTGCAGGTGCACCCTCACCCCGGTGCACTTGTAATGTTTTGCCTGAATGCCAGAGTGAACTGTACATCGTGACCGATCTGATCTGGACTGCTCGGGAATTTTTCTTGTACTTTCTTTTTATCAATGCCTTGCCTGATGACATCGAAAAACGAAAGTACAATTCCAGGTTGTCGCATTTTATTCATGATAATTTAAAAAGCTTAAGATTTGTTGTTTGTCGATAGTAACCCGGGACTCCGTAGAAGCATGGACTTGCCGGTGTTTACGCGGGACTCGGGAAAATTTAGCCCCTACGAAGTATGGCACACCCCTTCATCAGTCAAACTCTAATGATGTGGTTTTAGTGGGGTTTTCCACGACACAAATTGTCCTCACACACGAAACATTAATCATGGGATGACTAATTTCGAACTACTCAAAATGACCAAGTCACGTATTGTGATATTTTTTCGACTATTTTACTTAAGCTGTGATATATCTTTAACGTAGCGTCCTTTTGACTATATAATTCTTTTAGATTATGCATATGTGCCTTAGTTTTCTTATATTTCTGTTCTTTTTGACAGTAAATGGCTCAAATATTGTATTATACGTTTCTCATTGATGTATCGGGACTAAATCCCTTGTTTCGAAAAAATCAGGTTTTTTCAAGGAGGCTTCGCTAACTTGTTTTCCTGTAACTGTACTAATTATTCAGCCAGAACTTGGCGGTGACAAATAAATAAATAAATAAATAAATAAATAATAAGTTCGACCGAACGAGTTGTTAATGGTTGCATCAAGCTTGAGATATTTGTTGAATTTGGTCAATTTCGTGCTTAATATATCTTTTGAATACATTGGGACTAGTTTCAAATAAATCGACATGGTTGAGTCGTTGTGTTGTCTTTGCATTCTTACCATGGGGGCATTGAATTCAACATTGGTAGTGACGGCTGGGAGATAGAAGGTGGAGTTTTGCCTTGTTGTTCTCGTGGGGTGAGCAAAATTGATGATAGTGTTTAGAGAAGTTTTTAGTCGACCATTGCATATTTTGTATAGTGTGATTTCATCTGTGAACAGTCTTCTGTTTTCCAGCGAGAGATCATCGAGTCTAATGAGCCTTGATTCGTAGGGTTCGTTCGGGTAGTAGAATTTCCTGTAGATCTTTTCGTGTAAATCTTTTTTGGATGCGCTCAATTTCATATGTATGGTTATTGTAATATGGACTCCATACAGGTGAACAGTAATCCATTAAACTCCTGATCTATGTATTGAATTGGATTTTGTATGTGCTCAAGTTTTTGAATTTATTGAACGATCTTGACATGAAGCCGAGGGGCAAATGACTACCAATACTACTAAACAAACGTCAAAAGTACCGGATAGTACTGAAACAAAATCTGCATCTACTGATGCGCAAATAGAAGGCATGCGAAACTGAATAGATAGAGAGAATCGACAGAATCGCATCTCGCACATCGGTATGTGCAGATATTGATTCAGTACTTGTCGGTACTTTTGACGTTTGTTTAGTAGTATTGGTAGTTGTTCGCCCCTTGCATGAAGCCCAACAGTTTATATGCTTTTTTAGTGATATTCGTGTAGCGGGGCTCGAAAGAAAGTTTTGAGTCGAACACGACTCCCAAATCTTTGCACGAATTGACTTTAAGGAGTGACGTGAAGTTTATTTTGTAGTCGTTGAGTATATTCAAGTGATTTCCTTGTGAAGGTCATGGTATTACATTTGAGAATGTTTAGTTTTAGATTGTTTGTTGCGCACCAATTATATATTGTGTCAATGTCCCTCTGTAATTGTCTTGTATCGTCTATTGTACGGATTTTAAGAAAGATCTTAAGATCGTCGGCAAAGAGTAGTATTACTTT
Organism: Aphidoletes aphidimyza; assembly: GCA_030463065.1. Taxonomy (NCBI): domain Eukaryota; kingdom Metazoa; phylum Arthropoda; class Insecta; order Diptera; family Cecidomyiidae; genus Aphidoletes; species Aphidoletes aphidimyza. The sequence goes on along the minus strand of CM059998.1, from coordinate 13,449,726 downwards.
TCCGCACATGAAATGTGCTCAGGAAAAGTATTTTTTTTGCCTCAAAAATTCAACTCCACATTGCTTGAGTAAATGAACTCCGATCGGGCTCAAATTTTGACCAGAGTCTCTGTTCACTATGGGAACAAATCTCGATTTGCAATTTTTTGATTTGGATACTCGGTTCTGGTAGCTCCGGTGCAAAATGGCGTCGTCGTCGTCGTCGTCGTAGTCTGTACGTTAGCACGATAACTCTCGAACGGAGTCTCAAATCCCAATGTGACAAAAGCAAATTTGTTCAAAATTATTACCGGATGTTTCCTATTGAATTTGAGCCATATTGGTTTAGCCGTTCCAGAGATATATGCATTCAATTGCACGTGAGTCGGGTTTTCAGTACATTTTTACACAAAAACTGATTTTCGCATTTTTGAGTCTCCTGGCCGCATTTTTCAATGAAAATTCATGCAATTTGCGTCGTTTGAAAGATATTGAAGTCCTCTTGATGTTTTACATATCCGAACAATGCTCAACAAATTAGTCAGCGCCATGTACATTGTACAATCTACATTGCCTTTGATTTCTATAGGAAAAAATTTGTTCGAGAGTACACCACTTTTCACGTCCCTCCCATGACTGGTCAAAATTTCAGAAAAACAGAAAAACCAAATTTCATATCAATGCGGAAAAGTCAGGATTACGAATGTAATTCAATTTATTTCCGATTTAAATAATGGTGGGAGATCATTGATGAATAGTGCAAATAGAAGCGGAGAGAGGATTGAGCCCTGTGGGACAGATGATTTTGGTATTATACACCTCGACTTCTCACCATACATATATACGTATTGGTTACGATCGGTTAGGTATGTTTTTAGTAGGTTGATTAAGCACGGATCAAGTGGGAGATTGCTCAATTTTTGCAGTAGGATGTTGTGGTCAATTGTATCAAATGCCTTGGCTAGGTCCATAAAAACAACATCCACTTGGCCACCGTTCATCATTTTGTTAGCAATGTAATTTACATATATTGAGTAATTGTAATGTGTGGTGGCGATTTTGGGAGTGTGTTTTTTCATGATGTGTGTGACCGTTTTATAGAATTCGGCAGTAGCAATATTGACATCTAGGTTGCTCAGTAGTGCGTCCCAGTTAATCTGCTCAGTTTAGAATTAATGGCAACATAATCTGCTTTGAAAAAATTTAGTCTTGATTGTTTCTTCATTTTCATAAATTTAACCTCCTTGGATTCGAAATTGAATGACAAAGCGGGTGATATGTGTCTTCGTTAACGATGCATTTAGCCCGTTTTATTTTAATGTTGTATCGATTAAAGGAAAGGATAAGGTCAAGAGTTCTGTTATAGTTGTTTTTTATGTGGTTAAATTGAGTTAGATTTGTGAGATTAACTGAATTCACGTGTAAATTAAATGTTTTCAAAGATCAAATAGAAGAAAATTATTTTAGCTTCTTCCCAACATTACAATCAGATCAAAGAAATATCGACGACACATTCCCTTTCGTCCAATTCATTGAAAGGTTTATTGCAGAATTTGAAACGCGATTCCAGGATTTTAATAAACATGGCGTGTTATTTCAATTCATCAGAAATCCATTCATTTTTGACGACAGAAAAGAAAACCAACTTTTTTTTTTTAAATTTAAAATTTGTTTTCTTGTTTTGCGTATATTCACATGTCAACGGTAAGATAATGCCGGCCATTCCTGACTTGAAAGGTTATAATTTTGTTCAACTTATTGCTAATTTTTGATGGTATCATTTCATTTGATTTGTACAAGTATTTTCTTATTTCTAAGTCTGATTCAACTTATTGGGTACGAATAATATTATTTACAATTACAAAAAATTTTACATTTTATTTACAAAGAAATATGTACAATGTACATTGTACATATTATTGTGCAGTGACATAGGCCAGTTGGCCGTGACGATTTTTATTATAGTATAATAGTTGAGATTATTCTATTAGGAGATCCCTTTTCGACAATTCATACATGTATGCGGGAGTTTTATATTGATAGTTTTGCATTTCTTCGAAATCATCACAGTTAGTTATTTCGATCAAATATTCGTCGCCTCCATTTTGGATGCGATCAAAGAACTTTATTTGGTTCTCATTAACGAAGACATCAAATCTTTTGCATGTTGCTTTTTTATAAACTTTCGATGAATTTACATATTTGAATGAATTCTCGGTTCTGTATAATCTAGTACATGCTCTTAAAATCGAGCGTTCAAATTTTCTTATTTTTTCAACAAAGCCATATGAAAGAATTGATCTGATTAGTGATTTGTACAATAATGATTTAACACCAACATTTAGTATTTTGTTCTTAAACAGGTTATTGCATGCATAAAAAGCGTTAGTTGCGCGTTTGATTGGTTCATTTACATGTGTTCGAAAATGAAATTGTTTATTGTGAATTATTCCCAAATATTTTAAAAACAATGGATTCAAAAAAAACAATGAATTCCATTTTTCAGGCTATTTGGCATGAAAAGTGAAGAAAATGCGCATTTATTTCAGATAATTTTTATATATCATGTCAAAAATGTATCTATAAATGATACGATAGCTAATAATTTTATATTTTCTTCATCTTTCATGCAAAATAGCCTGAAAAATGATGAATTTACACCTGTAATGGCGAGTTGGGAAGATTGTTGCAAACTAGTGCGTTTTTCGACCACAACACGAACTTGTATCGTTCCGAATCATTCGGCAATCGATTCCTTAGCGAAAATTGGTCAGATAAGGTTAAACGCAAAACTTTCTATGTTGATTTAGCGACTCTTGTTGTGGGCTATATGACATTAAGTCGACCATTCGCGTGTATTCGAAATATACACAACTTTGGGCGCCTATAACTACCGAAATATTCATCGTAGAAATATCATATGCACATCAAATCGGATTAATTTGAGCCACATAAACTGGAAATGTCATCAAAAGATGTAAAATATAATTTGTTTTTGCACTTTCAGTCAAAAAACGGGAATTTTCACCTCAGAGCGCCGATTTTTGAAATTTGAGTGCAATAAAAGTACACGACAAAGTCCATCAATTGCTCCCAAACTCTGCATAGCCCATAAGTAGAGTACAAAAATAACTCTTATAAAGTTTGAACACTATCGGACTATTATTACATGCACAGATCGGCAAAAAATTTGAATTTTCCCTCAAAATCGTTGATTTCCGACCTTGAAAATCCTGGGGATCAGTCGGCGCCACTAAACGTCTACCGATTGAGCTAACAATTTGCAGGGACCATTTTTTTACCCAACCTCCATAGAAAATGCATCAGGCCAGGCTCTCGCTTCCAAGTGGTTAATTCCCTCCCGCCCTAGTAAAGAATGAAGAATGACCATAAGAAACGCAAAATAGTGTTTTTGCTTATGGAATAAGCGCCACCGCCTTATGCGAACAACAAATCTCGTAAACAGCACTCATATACGAGATATCCATGAATTTAATAAACAAAGACGAAACGGAAATCAGCGAAATCGATCAAAACCAACCCAAATATCTATAAAACGTTATATTCACCTAGGAAAACATTCATAAAGATTTGAAATAATTCAAAGTAAGTTGCCATTCACCTCTTGGTTTTGCCACCAGAATGATGCAACAGTTGAAGTTTTTGCATCAGAATAAAGTTCTTCTAGTTCAAATATTCGAATATTCTGCGAAAATTAGTCCTTGAAATCAAATTTAATATTTTTTATCTTTCAAAATTTGTAAGAGCAACCTTCAAAGTCTAACGTGCGTTAATTTCCATTTTATTGGAAAATGTCCCTTGTGAACGTTCACTTTTCGGTTCCGTTTGAAACTGACTACGGATTTTGAATTATTTAATTAAAAAAAAAAACATGTTATAATAATGCATACAACACTTGGCCTATATCGTACGGAACTCAATACTTCACAAAAACGCTTGAAAAGTCAATCTTTTCCCGCGTGATGTAAATTCAACTTTCACAAGTCGACTGATAATGAATATTCGAAATTTGAATGGTTAGAAATTGGTAACGCTCGATGTCACATCACCCCAAAAGCACCTGTTAACAATCAATAAGGCAACGCCACTAAAAATGTATATCATTTGCATTTATATTATCGAGTGAGAATTGGAACTAAAAATACAAACAAAAATTGGTATGGACACGCGTAGTCATATTTTCACCCGGGATATGAAGAAACATTTGTGATCGAACAGAAATTTCCAATTTTGCATTTTATTGAACGTTTGATAATTGATCATACATTTGCAGAATGAGAATTTCATATAAAAGCAATATTTGAATGTATATAGAACATTTTGGATTGTTATTTCTCGAAAATGATGATTTTCTAGAAATTCGCTATTTTATCACAAACTCGGTTTTTTAATTGGTTATTTTTCTCAACATTCAGAATATAATATAATACAATTAAAATGAAGTTTCTTGTGTGCATTTTGGGCGTTTTTGTGTTCGGTGCCAGTAAGTATGGATCAAAAATTGCATCAAGGCTTACTTTTCCGCACTTTTAACCATCAAGTGATTTGTAAAATTAGTTTTAATGTGAAAGTAAACTAAGTGATATTACAAGAAAACGTTATCCAATCGGCCTCACATTCTGTCCTTTTTCTACTAAATATGCAGTTTATATGGGTTCGGAGCAGTGAGTCAAAAATCACTATCATCTGACAAAAAAATTCCAGAGACCTCATAAGATTGGATCGATTAATTGGTGTCCACAGACCACGAAATGGGCAATATTTTGTCGATATTAGCGATTGTATGGATTTCCGTAAGGAAAAACCGAAATTCGATGATTTTGGCCCAATTTTGCCAACATTTTCATTCACCGTGCTGAAACTAAACTAATACCATTCAAGACTATAGTTTTATAACCTAGCTAGTATCAAAACAATCACTTATGCTTATTTCGGCATCAAAATCGGTTGATTTTTGTGGAAGTTGTGTTGATCGGCAGGTTGATGAGTTTTCCCAAAAATCACGATTTTTCCCGATTCATTCAAATTGGGCCAAATAAAAATTACCCAAGTAATGTATTTGAGTACAGTTTTTTCAACTACACCTATTTTTTGATATATTTTTAGTATTTTAGTGGTGTTTGGGCATAATTTGTATGATAATATAACCAATTTTTGTTGCATTTTAAATTTAGTTGAAAAATGCATGGATTTTCAGATATTTTTATTTGGAGCGTCTTTTTGCCAAAACTACGACAGATACTTTGGCGTTTGAAAAAGCACTATAAAGAAGAAGTCGAGGCAATCATTTTTGCTTTATTGAACATAAAAAAAGTTGATTTTTGAGGAAGTTGTGGTCATCAGAAAATGGATGACTACCCCAAAAATTACTTTTTTATAATTTTGTTTTACTATCTTGGGCAAACTTGTGGGTCTTGAAAAATTCTTCCACAGGAGTCGATCCGAAAAAGTCACCTGAAGGGTGAAAAAAATGCTAACATTTGATGTGCATCCAGACCCTCTGGGAGTGGTTTTTTGGGGTCGATCCCTTGAGAGAAATTTTTTGGCACGTCAAGATCTACAACTTTACTGCAGACAGTGAAATCATATTTCCTACAATTTATGAAATATTACTGTGTGTATGAGTCACATATTAAAAATATTCGTTTTTTGACATTTTCTTCAAGAAGACTGTCAAGACGTAACTTTTATGTCTTGGCATGTATAAACGAATCATAGCTGAGACTAAGGGCTACTTTTTTGTGAAGAATGTAATGGACATTTCTTAGCCATAGTATCTGTCGTAGTTTTGGCAAAAAGACGCTCCAAATAAAAATATCTGAAAATCCATGCATTTTTCTACTAAATTTAAAATGCAACAAAAATTGGTTATATTATCATACAAATTATGCCCAAACACCACTAAAATACTAAAAATATATCAAAAAATAGGTGTAGTTGAAAAAACTGTACTCAAATACATTACTTGGGTAATTTTTATTTGGCCCAATTTGAATGAATCGGGAAAAATCGTGATTTTTGGGAAAACTCATCAACCTGCCGATCAACACAACTTCCACAAAAGTGATTGTTTTGATACTAGCTAGGTTATAAAACTATAGTCTTGAATGTCATTAGTTTAGTTTCAGCACGGTGAATAAAAATGTTGGCAAAATTGGGCCAAAATCACCGAATTTCGGTTTTTCCTTACGGAAATCCATACAATCGCTAATATCGACAAAATATTGCCCATTTCGTGGTCTGTGGACACCAATTAATCGATCCAATCTTATGAGGTCTCTGGAATTTTTCAAAAGTGAAAAAAAAGTTGATAGTGAAATCAGTGGATCCATCTATTATTTGAATCCAATCAATTGCATTTTATTTATTTATTTATTTATTACGAAGCCTACATTTATGCCAATACGTGTTCACAGCGAGCTGAGAACATGCTGCATAATTCCGCCCATGGTGCGTCTTTAGCAAAGAGAATACAGTCAGAAGAGGGATGGTATCTAAGGGAAGCGTTGATACCAGAATTGGATTCAGAAAACCATGGCAAAACCGGCCTGACTCAGGAAAGTCAGGGGAAATACAATAATAATAATTTTGGAATTTAATTTACGTTAACATCATTGAAGCAAAAGCAAAATCAAACTTATAACTAATTGGTTGAGAAGACGGGTTGATCAGCGCTGCAGCCATGTCACGTTTGACATAATTGGGTATAAAGTACTTGGTGTGGCGTATACGGTTCTTCACGCCATACGCTTTTTGCCATTTACACTTGCCATGTTCTTGGAAGTTGAGGTTTTCGTCAAATAACACCGGGTTTTTTTATTGACTTACAAAATTCGAGTTTTTCATCACCTATTTTCACATCATTGATCATATCAAAATTCAACCGACTCGTGTGATATTTAGAACCGATAATCATTACTTTCGATTTTGATCCGTTTAATTTCATTCCGCGGCGTTTAATAAAATCATTCAATTTGGCAATGTATCGTTATTAATTTGATCAAAATCTACTTCGAGGAGTGCTTGACAATCATCAGCAAACAAATGACCCGTCATGTGTTCAAGCTCGTAGAGACTCTCTCAACTTGAGAGTATCATTGAAATAAAGAGAAAAAAAAAAGTTTGGCCAAAATTACTACCCTGAAGAACTCCATTATTAATTGAAACGAAATCAGACTCATGGTCACCGACTTTAACTTATTGTTGGATGTTACTAAAAATTGATTTAATTAGATCTACCGCGCTATTAGTAAAACCGTACACTTCGCAAACTTTCAAAAGGGCATCATAAGGAACTAAGGGAAACGCGCTTTTTATATCGAGTGAAACAAAAATTACTATTTGTTTTCGATTTAACGATGATCTGATACACTCTGATATGTTCAATAGTGAGGTGGTACAGCAGATTTTGTTCTCGAAAACCGGATTGCCGTTCATGAAGAATGGCATTTGATTCAAGATATCCAGTGACCTGGTTATTTCCGAGAATCGCGAAAATCTTTCCGAAATGGACTGGACACTTGGTACTTTATTAAGAGGTTTTATAATGACTTTATTCCAATCAGCTGGATACACACTGTGTGAATTGCAATAATTGAATATGTGAACAATATGTTGGGCTATTATAGGAACAATCACGTCTAGAAATTTAAGTGGACTGCCATCGTCATCGACTGCATTACTCTTAATTTATTTGAACGCGTAAAGAAATCGCACGATGGTTATTTCATAGAACGAAAAGGTGGAAATAATATTAGTAGGAAGCGACAAATTGCCCAGATCGGCCCCGTTAGAAGAATGAATTGATGCAAAGAAACCATTGATGTCATCCAGATTGAAATTATTAAGGATTTCAGACACATTGTAATCCTTCTTACTGCTCTTGCAATAGCCAAGAGAATCGATAACATTCCACTTTGAGCGCATGGAATCGGCGTTATTAAAACTCTCGACTGTCGATTTTTTTTTGCTAATGTTGATCAGTGACTCTGACTCTGTTGGCTTTTTTTCTTATAAATGTCAAGTAACTGTTGATGAGTAACAGACTCATGACAATTGCTTCTCTTTCAGTCATCATAAGCAGCTTTTCTTTCATCCATAGCTTGTTTAATTTCATTATAAAAACAGTGCTTGGGAGTGTGACAAACGCGACGCGATTTGAAGGGTGTATAGCGATTAAGGAGATTTCGAATATTATGTTGTGACCATGTCATCAACGTTTCGATGATGGTCAAAATTCCAATTCAACAATTCAATGCAACCGATCAATTCGTTTGCATTGATATCATCAAATTTTTTGCCACTGATGATGATGCTCTCATTTCAAGACTGAAAAAATTTTGTAGGCTTATTTGTGGTACTTTCCACATAAAAATTAATTATTATTATTATTATTATTATTAGGGAGGGGTCATCGTAGACCTTGGAGGCTATGTCAGAACCTATGAGTTCAATCATTACCAAAAAAAAAAAAAAAAATTTGAATTTTCAACCTATAGTGATAACAAAAAATGTGACACCGGATGACGGAAACGGATGCTGGACATGGACAACGTGCCACAGTCCCACCGCATTCCTATGGGTTCCAACTATAAAGAAAACTCATTTTTGGCCAATCGCAAAAATATTACGCATCACGTGGTGTGCGGAAAAGTAAAAATCGGTTGATGTTTTACCATAAAATCTGTGTAACATGAAAATTCCATTATTGTTTAAGAGATAAACAGCTATTTTGGTAAGATTTTTCATTACAATAGCTAAAATGCTGATTCATTTTTCTCTTTTTTACAGCATACGTTTCTACCATTAAAACGTATTATTTAGAAACGAACGTTAAGGTAAAAAAGAGCCTGTTTGAGCGATTTTGCTCTCAAAATGTATATTCTTGTATTTCAGGAAAACTGGTACAGAGCACTTCATCACTGTTTGCGCAATGGCAAACGCTTGGCTAGCATTACATCAGACATAGAGTATACAACATTGAAAAAAATGCTCGAAAAGCATCTTGAAAAAAGAAAATCTAGTAAGCAAACCTCATATGAAATCAGATTATTGTTGGTGCTATTTCCTAGACCGCCGATTACAATCATTGACGATCTTTTCCATATGTTTGGAATCGTTGACGATTGTATTTGTATGGGAATGCTAATACATTTTGAGAAGGGTTCGTAGCCCTACATACGTGTTGAGGGATGGGGAGGGCATATTCCATTTGTGAATTGAGCAGGAAAGGGGGTCATAACTGCCGGAAGGAAGGGGGGAGGATCAAATTCTGGTTTGATCAAGTATTCGCTGTACTTGATGAAGGAAATCGTACCGGGGGGAATATCTGAGAAAATGTTTCAGAGTTTGAAATCGTCAAATTTGGCCAAGTATCTCCTTTATTTCCTAACGGATGTTTTTATATAGTCAGAGTGGGAAAACCAAGAAAAACTTTCGAATTTTCTGATTTACCTAAAATCTTTAATTTACTCTCGCCCTTCGATTTGGCCTCCATGCAATCTATAGCAATCATGATGGGTATGAAACAAATGGAAAACAAATCGTACCTTCATTTATGACTCTGGCGGTATGCCATTTTTCAAAGTCTTATAATGGATTTTGTTTGGAATTTCACAATCTTTTGCATTTTTTTTAGATTTTTTCCAATTTTGGCCTATTTCATTTATTTTTTCTGTAAATTTTTGGCATATTCTTTTAATAATTTCACAACAATATTTACCAGAGATTGAATTAACTTGAATTTATCATCAATAATGAATTTATGTGATGAATTTATGTCATAAATTTGGGAAAACGTAGGCACTAGAGCTGATCACGAACCGAACATTTTCGTGTTCGTTCGAGTTCGTTCGAGTTTTTTTTCGAACTCGAACGAACTCGAACACGTTTTTGTGGCTTCGAACGTTGTCGAACCGAACACGAACTGATTTTTCTAATTGAAACGAACACGTATCGAACTCGAACTGAATACGAACATAAAAAATGTTCGAAAACAATTCCGAAAAGCAAATATATAAGACTGCGAGCAACTTGCTGGGAGTTTGTTGAATCGCTGCGATAGAGACTAGAGGATACCTCTAGAAAATAAGTAGAAAAATCGCACATTTTTTTTGCTAATTCTAAAGGCCCACCTGAACAAATTCAATCGATTCATTAGATGAAAACATGAAAAATAAAAACATTCATTCCTCAATTGAAATATTTTGGTTCAACAAAATCTATTTTAAATAGTTTTAATGAAAATAAGAAGTTCAGTCACACCACACAAACTGATTTCATCATTTAAACGCCTAAAAATAATCCATTTCAAATTTAAATTTTTTAAAAATCGAATGTTTGAGGCCACCCTATTCCATATAAGCGATTTTTTCAAAAAAATTTCAATGGTCCCAATGAATTCAAAGAGTTCAATAGCATCACATATTCTGTTTCTAATCATTCCAAATTGCCATATGAAAAAATCGAATCTTTCAGCCGACCCTATTCTATATAAGCCAACTTTTTTTAGTTTTGATATTTTAATGGCTCTGATGAATTCAAAGAGATCAATGGCATCAATTAAACAGCTATTTATCATTGAAATGCCTCAAAATGTCCAATTTCAAATTTCCGCAAAACAAAATCGATTTCTTTGAACCAGATTATTTTCATCGGACTTTTGGTGATTTTTTTTTAAATTTTCTGGTATTTTAGTGTCATTGAACGCTTTGAATTGATTTGGACCATTAAAATATCCAAAATGAAAAAAAAACTTCTCAAGAATCGATTCAAAACATGTTATTTCGAAGAAGTCGAAAAAAATGTGGGGCGGAAATTTGAAATTAGACGTTTGAAATTTGAAATTCATTCAATTCAATGACTGAAATCTGTTTTTGTGATTCATTGAACTCTTTGAATCCATTCAAATTACCAAAATATAAGAGAATGTTCAAAAAAAATTCCCCAAAAGTGAGAATCAATATGATAATATGCCCTATACCATTGCATTGGATTAGTCCAAATTTGTAGTTTTGGCCAAAAACTACACCACGCGGCGCCACTGAAAGCAACAACAAATTCAAAGGTAAAGTCAATAAATTCAAAAGTCAATACATGCATTTGACATTAGCTAACGTGCATTGATGGTCGGCTTGTTATGTGTTAGTGACGTTTTCTTTGACTAATACTTTGCATACACCGTATTACCGTATTGCATCTGATTCAAAGAAATCGAAAAAAAATTCGAACGAAAATTTGAAATTAGATACTATGCTCACACAATTCATCGATATATGGAAAATGAATTTATTTCGATTTTTTTACTGCATTTTTTTTCAAACGCGTTTGGCTTATGTTGAATAGGGTGGAATGAACATTCAACCATGAAGGCAACCTGTACAGTCAACCAATGAAGTGGAAACGTTAATTTCTTAATTATTACATTTAAAAAAGTGATGTCGAACTCGAACCGAACACGAACGATATTTAGAATATCGAACTCGAACACGAACGAACACGAACAACATATTTTGAGCTTCGAACAAGTCGAACCGAACAAAATTGAATTCGAACGAACACGAACAGGAAAGTTGGAAAGTTATCGAACTCGAACAGTTCGAGTTCGGTTCGTGATCAGCTCTAGTAGGCACAAGCACGAGAAGCAACGAGAAAGAGGAGAATCAACTTTTGTGTTCACACACACAACTGACATCGCTAACACAGCGGAAAGCAAACGTCTACAACAAGTTCGAAGACAGTGGTGTCCGCATGTACATGAATCGTTCCTGTTTCGAATGTGCTGTGCACATCGCTGTCTTCGAACTTGTGTGTGAACACAACAGTCGATTCTCCTCTTTCTCGTTGCTTCTCGTGCTTGTGCCTACGTTTCCCCAAATTTATGACATAAATTCATTATTGATGAAATATCCAAGTTATTTCAAGCTCTGATTTTTACCCAGTCAACAAGTTAAAAGATCTTTCCATCGATTATTCTTTCTAAATTAAGTCGTAACCTATGTCTAAATTAGGGGTTAACTCATAGTTTTGCGAGAAAAGAACAAAACTATCGGTTATCATTCCATCGTACTTTGAAAGACTTTGAAATCAAAATGAACTCTTTAGGTTCGAATGGTTCGAGTTCAGAATGGGAATTTTGGAGACCAATAATGAACTTTTTTGGACATAAATGGCAATATTGGAAACGAGGATCAAAAACAAGAGGTGACAACGATTTTTATTGCTGATAAGTCAGATACACGGATTGTGCTAACAGCACACACACTGTGCAGAAAACGGTTTACTTTCCATTTGGGCAGACTGTCCTTTTATTGTCATAACGTGTCACTTGAGATATACAATCAGCCAGAGCCGTGGCAACGCGGTTTGGCGGGGGGCTGGGGGGATGGGGGGGGGGGGCTGGGGGTGGTTGGTCGTTGGGCAAATTATTGTTACTAAATTTGACGTCTATTTTTAACAAATTTGCCATTCGCCAGTACAGTCGGTAGTTTCAATTTTATCTATATACATTCTGAACCATAATTTCATCGATCGGATGTTCACAATTTAGTAGTCTGGCAAAAATATTCAATATTTTGATTTGGTATAGCTCCATTTGAAAAAATATATATTGATAGTCTCCGCCGGATGTAGGTGCTCATTTGAAGTAGTATGATTGGCATGCGTATTATCGAATTGTTTGATACGAAAATAGGCTTGGTACGTATACTTCCAGGCGTCATATCAAACATTTTCAATAAAGTGAAGCTCCACAATTTTTTTCGTATTATTTTTCAAGATTTCTGCATTAAAATATCGGCTAGATTTGTATTTCCAATTATTTTATCAATTTTAATCGACGGAATCATGGTTGGCAAAGTAAAAATATAGAACTTAGGTACTTTTTTTAGTGCAATGGTACTAAATGCCATAAATAGAGCGAAATTCGTATGTTTTCAGAAATTCTATATTTACTGTGCGGAATCGGGACCCGCTTCAAGTCGCTCAAATTGAAATCGAAGAAACAATGGGGGAACAAAGCAAATCGACCGTCAGTCTGAAATCGGCATCTTACGAAACGACCGACATTGTGTTAATCGAAATGACAAATCGTTTTGTAAAAGACGACGCCATTCTCACAGCTATCAATACAGCAGATGAGATGAATTTGGAAAAGCTACAGCTTTTAACCGAGTTGAGAGACTTTTGTTTTCGATTGTCCTTTGATATTTCTTCCTTCTTTTACTTGTATCGATATATGAGAAAAACGCGTGGCCAAGCTGCCAAATTTTTGGTAATTCTAAGTCTCACAATCAAATTCAAGTAGATATATTGTTCTTGAAAAATGGACAGTGTGCGCAAAAAGACTGCTCAAATGAGCAGTAAATCGTTTTCTGCACATTGTGTGCATTTGGTGTGTGCAATGTTCATTTTGTGTGTACGTAGACGGAAATTACCAATCAATCGATAGCAAGGACCACAATTTGAAATGCTACAGAAGTTAACATTACTTTTTCGCAGATGAAATATGATTACTAAAAGTATTGGTTTTGCCTTGAAAAGTCGACTCCAACGCGCTTCAGTTCTGTTCAGTATCTAGGTTCAGCATGGGAATTGATTTGTCTTTGAGACTTTTTGATTTGGCTTATCCGTTCTGGTACCTCCGGTGCAAAATGGCATCGTCGTCGCTGTCCGACAGTGTCCGTGTATGTGCGTTAATACGATAACTTTCGAACAGAGTGCCCATCGCCCAATTCCCAAGTGATCTTTTCAATTGAGTGGCTGGGAATAGAAATGCGAATACGAGATCACTCAAGCAAAAGTGCAACATGAAAATTCTTTCGCAAAAAAGCATGATGATTTTGGAATTGTGTTGCATTTTTACTGATACCTTTTTCTTGTCGCGCAGTTTACATGGAAAAAACTGATTTTTATGTGCGTCTTCGCTTAAACATAATTCATGTTGCATTTTTTCGAAATATTTTTCATGTTGCACTTCTGCTTGGGTGAACCCTATTTCACAAACAATAATCTTCTGAGAAAATCTCAAGCGGTTGGCAAGCTTTGATGTTGAGATTTTTTCGTGAAACGTCCTAGTTCTGTAAAACAGACAATTATTTTCATATACTGAAAAAATCTCGGAAGCTAACTTGACACTGAGAACTTCTCACAAAATGCTTAAAGCTTCGAGGAATTTTGCCCGCCATTTTGAGATTATTACAAAAGCACGAGAAAATCTCATGGATTTTTGAGTTCGTAAGATAACTACCTCGAAATGCATGAGAAAATCTCAGTGTTTTAACAACTAATATTAACCTTAGAGAACTGTATGGTCATTTCAACTTAATTTACTTGTTGGGTGCACTCAGTGCCCGTAGTGTATTTCGTATGAAAAATTGCAATATTTCAAAAACTACCTTACTGATTTTGAAAGCAATGATATGTATGTATGCGTCAGACTCGCACCTATATTCCACACCTTTTGCTGACAAAATAAACGAATTTTTCCTTAACAAATCCTCTCGAAATATGAGTGCCCACACAGAGTTTTGCAAGAAGATATGCCCCAAACGGTTTATGGAGACGTTGTTGCTTTTCCATTGCTTATTTATTTTCCATAGCATAAATCAATGTGTTTGTATCGGGTTTGGATAGCTGGCAATCTTATTTATAAAGATCAACCAGAATTTGGTGACATTCTGGTCGAGGAAATGTGTTTGATTTTCATTTGAATTTTGTCTCGGGCACTGAGTGCCCTATACTGTCCTCTAAGGTTAAGAATGGCGCAGTTCACATTTTTATTTAATGTTTTCCGTTTCATGTTTATATTTCTATTGCACAAATATCAATTAATGTTTTTATTCCATTTTATTCAGATTATTTAATTTTGATTCAAAAAATTCATTCAAAATCTACCGAACATTTTTTCTAAACGCGATCGATAACGTTGAAAATATCCTCGAAATTATTTTTGTGACATAAACGTAGCTATATTTGAGGCTAGGAAAAAACTATAAGTACTCTAAAACAACAATTGGAGAACTTCTCAATTGTTTGACAGATTCCATTTAAAATACATTGTAAATAAATTCAAGATTGTTTTGTGAAACAAGTGAGTGAGATTTTCTCGAAGTTGGCAGTTTTTGAGAAAATCTCACGATTTCATCGTTTGTGAAATAGGGCCCTGTACTCTCATTTCTATTCTCAGCCACTCAATTTCATTTAAGCCAGATTAGTACAGGTAAATGTAAAGGGACCTAGCTCATCGAGACAAGAAACTTGTGTTCTGGCACTGTGTTGTAGCTTTCCATCATGGATATTTGGGTTTTTGGGTTTTTGGGTACTATTTTCAACTCTCGATTAAAATGGGAATATCCCAAAAACTAAATTATTTTGGCATGTCAAACTTCAAGGCTGTACAATTACTCCACTTTTGTTCATAGTGTACATGGACAAAATAATTAAGTCTGCTAATTTGAGTGGTAATGTAGCTCTAGGGAGCAATGTAATTTCTGCATTGGCATACGCTGACGATTTGGTATTGTGTGCGGAACCTGAAGACAAATTGCAAGAGAGTGTGAGTGATCTGGACAGGGCCTGTAAAGATTTTGGTATGACGATTAGCAGCTTAAAAACCAAGGTTATGCACGTAGGTAAACCCAGAAAGGCATTTGAATGTAAACTGAATGATTATGTACTGGAACAAGTGAGCCAGTTCAAATATTTGGGATGTGTTTTTTCAGAAGATGGGAAGTTTGCCAAAGAATTTGAGGCACAACTTACAAGTAAACATACCATACTGCAAAAAAAATGTTCAAGTCTCATTATTACAGACCTGTAGGATATGAAAAAATATTAAGACTGGTGAAAAACTAATTCCCCCTTCGGAGGGGCTGAGGGAGGGGAGCCCTCACTTTGCCCAAAGATGGTCGGATCCAAAAATGATGTATGCCAAAGTTGTTCAGAATGACGAGAAAAACAAATTGGGGGTCTTGAATTCCATTCGCTGCGTATTTCAATAGTACTGAACAATTCGCATTGAGATGGCGCTTCTGTGCAGTGTTCAAAGATATAACACAGTGACGGTAAGGAGACTAAGATCATGATTCATGGGTCAATCTTCAGACCAAACATTTTGTACGGAAGTGAAAGCTTGACTGATAATTCTAATTTAATCCATAAGCTTGAGGTCACCGATATGAAAGTGTTGAGAATGATATCAGGGGTGTCTAGAAGAGATCAAACGGGAGAATAGAATCAAAAATGATAATGTGCGTGAGGGTTTGAAGTCAAGACTAAGATGGCTTGGGCATGTGTTGCAAATGAACGAAGATCGATTGCCGAAAAAAGTATTGTTTGAGGAAGTGAATGGCCCAAGAGCAAGGGTTAGACCTAGGAGAAGATTTTTCGATTCATCTCAGTGTGATTTGGGTGAAAGAGGATATGAATGGGGTCAGGAAATTAGGGATTTGGCTGCAAACGGGGGGACTTGGAGGGGAGTTGTGAGGGGTATCTCGGGCCGATCAAAAATCACGGAAGGCTACAGCAAAGTGACAGAACACAATTGTCTTGTCTCGATGAGTTCTATCGCAGAAAACCAATCGATTGAGAGCAAAATCAAGTTTCATGTCATTGCGAAAAAGTCAGGATTACGAATGTAATTCAATTTTTTGTTTCAAGCGCTTTAAAAATGATATCATATCATGGACAAATGAAATTTGTATTAAATCTATCAAGATTTACTCGTTTATAGCTAAAAAGCACAACATTTGGATTTCCGGCTTTAAATTGGATATTGTTCGCAACGAATCTTGGTACTGGATGAGTAGGTTTTGTTATACAATATATTTATAACAGAATAACTATTTTTCTTTATAATTTACCCAAGGTAACAACGAAGAAATGTTGTACACCAAGTGGCTTCCTTCAGCAAGAGCTAAGCTTTATAACCATGGCAGAAATGGCACTTGCATGGAACTAAGACAAGATTCCAAATTTCAGTGGAACGGCCAAAATTGTGCTAACAGAAACTTTTTTGTATGTGAAAGTGAAACTCCTTGAACTCATCTGACCCATAGACAATTCTACCTATTGTTATTTGAATAAAACTATTTACCATTCAACTTTTAAAAAACGTGTAAACAAATTATTTCTCTTAATCGGTTTATTTGATTGCTGTATCATATAAATCTAGAGAATCTAGACGAGATGAGTCTAAAATATAAATGCAAAAATAGTTTTTTAGAATCGGGCTTTTCATTGGCAGTAAAATGCATTATTTCAAATAATATAAATTTATTTGATTTGATTTAAATTACACTCATAATTCGGTTTCAAACCAATTAATGACACCGTTATATGAGGTGTTTTATGTAGTGCCATTGAACTCTTTGAATTTATTAGGACAGTTTAAATAACACAATTTGAAAAAACGTTTATACGGAATAGGGTGGTCTGAAACATTTGATTTTTTTTCATATGAAAATTTGGATTTCATTATTCCCTTTTGTGGTGATTTAGCTATTAGCGAACCCTACGGATTCTGTATCGTATAGTGGACAACCATAAGATGATGTGCGTTAGTATGAGTAAGCGTTAGTAATGGTAAGAGGTCAGTCATGTTAGCATTTTCGATATTGTTCTTTCTTCTTATTATGGAACGACGACGATGCACACCAAAATAAATAAAATAAAAGGGATTGAAGAAAATATAAATCATAATTGGCCATTTAATTACAAATCAGGTGTGGGATTGCTCAAAAACACTCACCGTCATAGGTTCTGGCACTGCCGAATTAAGGGGGAGGTCATGGCCGAAAATGCGACAGGGGTCCCAAAAAAAAATCGATTCTATCTAGTGTAAGAAAAAGGGGTTTTTGGTTCCACTCAAACCAAAAAGGGCTACTTGTGCGTGGAATTTCAAAGTCCATTCTATCTAGTGTAAAGCCGTTTCAAAGTCCATCATCTGAGACCTTGGAGGCTATGTCAGAACCTATGCTCACCGTCAATTTATGTTCACCGCCGGGATAAGTACTTATCCCTAGGTATAATAAGCTTTTTATCCCTAGGGATAAGGCCCGAGGGATAATAAGCATTTTTTATCCCTAGGACTATTTTTTTGTCAAAAATTGCTTCAATAGAAGTCATTAAAACTGAAGTTCACCAACCACTTTGTAAAAGATGAAATTTCAATCGAAAATCGTGTGAAAATAAAAAAACGTTGAGACAAAAAGCATTTAATTCCAATGTTATTTCTAAAGTTTATAATTTATATTCAATAATTCGATTTCGATTTCATAGTTCAATTCAATTTCGATTCAAATTCGAAAAAAATTCAGGTTGAACGAATATTTATAATTTTTTTTTTTTTGTTTCATGGTCAGAAAAAATTAGCTTGAAACTATTTCAAAAAAAATAATTGACGTACCTTTGAAAGGCGTTTTTTACTGTTGGCATTTTCAATGTAGATTTTTTGGTTTTGAGCGAGGAAAAACTGTCAAAAATGTTAAAGTCGACTTTAATTTTTTTGCCCATTTTTTTCAAAAATCAAAAAATCAACATTTTATTAATACAGAATACATTTTTGAGCCAAAAGAGAAAATGTTGGTTGATAAATTACTATTTTTGAGATAAATTTCAATACCTCAAAAGTTAATGTTGACTTGAATATTTTTGTCAGTTTTTCCTTCCACAAAACCAAACAATTACATTTTATCAACACAGAATGCTTTTTTTGCAAAAAAGAAAATTTGGCTTCATAAATTTTCATTTTTGTGATAAATTTCAATATTTTTTTTTTAAAGTCGACTTTAAAATTAAAGTCCGAGCCATGGGGGTGAAGCCAAGGCATTGTCCAAAATAAGCTCCCTCTACAATTCAAATGGGAAACTCTGGTCATTTTTGTAACCAGATAACAATGTGCTTTTATTTGGTCACAAAAGTGACCAGATTGAGCTTTAACTTCGAATTAATAGACAGCGCTTATTTCGGAATTTTTCTCATATAAAAATGCATTGGCTTTTCCCCCATGGTCCGAGCACTTGGAACCGGCATAATCATTTTTGGGCTTTGTTGATTGTACCCTTTGATAGCTCGTACCCAAAAAAGATATTTTTTGTGAAAAATTAGGTGCTCTCCAGAGGTTCCTCTCAGTTTGTCGCAAAAGCCCCAAGAATGATTTACGGAATAGAACAATAATGGCATGAGAATTGATTCAAAAAACTATTATCAACCAGAGCTGTCCACGAACGTATGTTCGTTCGTATTTGCTGTTCGTGGACAGCTCTGGTTGATGACAGTTTTTTTAATTAATTCTCATGCCATTTTTCTATTATTTCAATCATTTTTTTGGTTGCAAATTTCATTGAGATCAGACAACCTCGGTTTTTGGTCATTTCTGGGGTTTTTGCGACAAAACTCAAAAGTTTTCACAAAAAATTTCTTTTATGCGCACGGGCTATCAATGAGTACAATCAACGGGCCCAGAAATGATTTTGTTCATTCAACACATTTTTGATGAAAAACACATTTTTGGGACAAGTTTGGTTGTTTTCTGGTATCTACTATGGTTCCCAAAACATTTGAGAAGTATTGCAACTGAAATATTTTTTTTGTTATTTCATGGTATTTTGCTGAAATAATAAGCGGGGGGATAATAAGCTTATCCCGGGGGATAATAAGCTATCCCGGGGGATAATTTTTGTCCCTAGGTATAAAACTTATTCCCCGGTGGATAATAAGAACCAAACCAACTGTCGATATCGAAACCACTCAACACAAAATATTCTCACTAACGATTAGAAACTAATTCAAACCCGATTCATCCCAAAATTGTGAAATATACATAAATTTTGGCCCAAAAAAAAATTATCCCTGCGAACATAATTTGGCCAATTATTAGCTTGCGAAAAATATTTCAATACAAAGAACACACACAATTGAGGTTATGTTATTTGTTTACATGCAATTAAAATTGTAAATTGATATTTTACGTATTACGTAAAAAAAACACAAATTTTCTGATTGATATACAAAATACGATCAAATACATAAAAATTGATGAAAATAACGAAAATAATATTTTTAAAATTAATTCTCGTTGCAAAATAAATTCACAAATATTTTATTTTCTTCTATCAATCGAATATTCGCTGGTTTTAATCAGTTTGTACACATGGAATATTTGTTTACAATATATGGTTTGTATCCAGCATAAAAAGAAACGCGGTCGTATAGTCAACGTTGTCCCATTGAGACTTGTAGGGTGGACAAACAGAAAAAAAATGGCGCACACATTGAGACGCGATGAAATCATCGGAGTTTTACGTGATAATAATGTGGAATTTGATGAAGAAGCCACAACTAAGACCATTGTATGACCAAACAATTGCAAATCTAGCGGCAAATAATGTGCAAATTATATATTTATTTTAAAACTTCAAGAAGATGAATGTAATAATCAATTTTGCAATCAGTGGGTCGAAGCGTTTTGCTCCGTAACCGTTAGGGTTGGAAAATAGGTTAACTGATCGGTGCTAGCAAATATTGATTATGAATGAATTTGTACATTTTGTACATCGACCATTCCATACCCGATCGATCAAAACTCACATGGACCATCTTGGATTTGAAAAATTTATTTAAAAAAAATTATAATATTGTTGACTTGAAACATGATAAGCTATTATAATTAAGCAACTTGGATATGTGGGGCATATCAAATTGTAATAGATTGAATATGGATTTCTTGATTGACTTCGTTAATTGCATTTGAGCTAAAACAATGAGTATTGGCAATAACGATGAAAATGAAAATAATGAGTGGAACTATATTGATAAGAAATGCATTGTAAGGTGCAACTGCACATAGATAAGAAAATAGTATAAATAGGAATTAAACTGTAAATAAAATGTTCTGTTTATTTATAAACTTTGAACCAGGTAGCTGTTTTATTTGCCCGATCCAGATTTGCCGATCTTCGCTTCTTTATAATTTCAACAGGGTTATGAGCCCAGGTCGATCGACAATGGGAGAGCAAACCTGCTGTATTTTTAATAATACACCAGTTTATGCATTCAAGTCTCCTATTGGACTGCAAACATCTACAATGTTTTTTTGGCAGTAGATCATGGCAATGGATACGGGCAAAAATGGCAAAGTGGCAAAAGTATTCATTTTTCAAGTATACATAAGAGCATCGATCAGCGAATTAGTCAGTTTAACGAAAGCCAAGCAGGAGATACTTGGTTGTTTTAGTATAAAATTGAATTAAGCATTGGCAATTAATTGGAGGCTGAAATATTCACTGGAAGCTGAAATATTCATTGAAAGCTGAAACATTCATTGGAGACTGAAACATTCACCGGAAGCTGAATTACTGACTGGGAGCAATCCTTGATTTTTCAATTTCGTATATAATTTTGCGGATTAATTTCAACGGATGAGTTGCTGAAACGGGCGAATTATTCACTGGCTGAAAGTATGCAGTATGCAGAATTAGAAAGCTGATTAAGATGAGTTGCTGAAACAGGCGAAATACTTGATGGATGCGACGGATCGAATATCAATTGGGTAATACATGATTTAATAGTTGAATAACAACTCGAAATTCAACGGAAAACATCATAAACGTTATATTATTTTTGGAACGGACTGATCACCTGATCCAGAGATTGGACGAAAAAAAAAATTAACTGTAAAAAAAAGAGATGTACACAAATTCAATTTCTATCCGACACATCACAGGGAATGGTTACAAGATTCCATTTACACAGGGAAAGTGTAAAAGTTATGGACAAAAATAAATCAATGGTTGTGAAGGAACAACTATTAAATAGGATATAGAGAAATAGAAATGAAATGGTACATTTCAATAGAAAAATGGACAATTGTATTGAATAACATGAAAAATTGGGATATTCTGAATATGGGGGTATGCAGTTTCTAGGGAAAATATTTAGATAAATTATGATGGAGATTTTTGGTCGTTTCATACCAATAGGGTATACCAAATTATGTACAAGAACTAAAAAGCACAGATTGAAGATTCAATCAGTTATAATGTTGATAATCCACATTTGATAAAGATAATAGTTTGAATTGCAAATTAGTAGATTCGTTGCAATATTTTCTTGAGCTACGAGGGGGAAAATTAAAGCGGCAATGAGTCCAAAAGGGAATTGTAAATTAGTAGTAATGAAATGTCGTATCCTTGACAACAGGATTAAAGAAAATGGTTTTTATCCAAAAGGGGATTTTATTAAAAACAAATCATTTATTGGAAATCTATGGGATTTTGTTCTTTAATAATGTTGGAAGAAATATCGCTAAGAGAAAATGTGTTAAAATTCGGTAAATAAATTTAAAGTGGCACGGTTTTTTTTGGATATATAATGAGAACGGGAATATACGAAAAGCATGGGTAAAAAGTCGAAAGAAATTCGAATATAAATATATATTTTGATTGCCTCTCTGTGTCAAATGTAATTCGTTTCATGTGAAATTGGCTGTGAAAGAAACAAAGTGGCGAAATACGTAGCGATATATGGTAAAATAATGCAATATGAATTTAGAGAGAGACATTGAAAAGCGATTAACAAAAGGTTATAAAAGTCATTGAAGTGTGACGAATGATTTGGAACATAAGTGCATTAGGAATGAAAATGACGAAGAATGAACCAACACTTTTGTGAGATATTGGTTTATTTAAATTAATTTTCTTTGGTGTGATTTTAAAATGAACTAAATTTTGATGGATGTGATCATTTTGTGTTTTTTTTACGTAATACGTAAAATATCAATTTACAATTTTAATTGCATGTAAACAAATAACATAACCTCAATTGTGTGTGTTCTTTGTATTGAAATATTTTTCGCAAGCTAATGAAAACAAATACGCAGTTGTGCACCCAAATAGAATGAATCAAATGGCTCAAACGGCAGCGCACTGGCCTTTTACTATAAGTCCGGGCTTAATTCCCGTTATCATATTTATTTATTTTTTCAATTCATTTTATTATGTTTTTTGGTAAAAAATAATTGATATCAATTTAGTGGTGAGCATAAGAGTTTTTTTTCTTTTTTGGTTTGTAAACATACGGAAAACTTAAGCAATAATTCAGAAAAAGAAAAACTACGTTTTTATTACCATTGAGTGGAAAAAGATCTAAAAACACATTTCAGGGCATTTTTTCCATTTTGAATCATTGCTTAAGAGTTTTTTTTTGGTTTGTAAACAAACGAAAATTTTAAGCAATGATTCAAAATGGAAAAAATACCCTGAAATGTGTTTTTAGATCTTTTTCCACTCAATGGGAATAAAAACGAATTCTGAAATATTAAGTTTATCGTATGTTTACAAACAAAAAAAAAAAGAAAAAAACTCTTATGCTCGCCACTAAATTGATATCAATTATTTACCAAAAATAAAAAATAGAATGAACTGAAAAAAAATAAATAAATATGATGATGGGAATCGAACGCGGGAAAGTCATGGTGAAATGCCAGTGGTCTACCGTAGGTTTATACGTTAGTATTTGTTTTCATTAGCTTGCGAAAAATATTTCAATACAAAGAACACACACAATTAAGGTTATGTTATTTGTTTACATGCAATTACATTAGACGTAAATTGATATTTTACGTATTACGTAAAAAAAACTAAAAGTTTTCTAAGAGATATACAAAATACGACCAAATACATAAAAATTGATGAAAATAACGAAAATAACATTTTTAAAATTAAATTCTCATTGCAAAATAAAATCACAAACATTTTATTGTCTTCAGTCAATGTGAATTTTGAGTTGTTTTTAAGCATTTTTATATACAAAATATTTGTTGGCGATATATGGTTTGTGCCCATGGTATAAAAGCTATTCAGTTGTCGTAAATGAAAGAGACGGCGATATCTTATTCAATGGTTGCCACGGACCCATAAGAGCCAATGTTAATACGGGTTTGACACTTGCCGTATGTGTTTGCCACTGTTTTGTTTCACATTACTTAAAAAAATCGTCAAAATTAAAAAAATATTATTTTTTGGTTCACTGACCGTCAATTTATGTTCACCTCCCGGTAAGTTTTGTCCCGGGGTATAAAATTTATCATCCGGGGGATAATTGGCCAAATTATGTTCGCAGGGATAATTTTTTTTTGGGCCAAAATTTATGTATATTTCACAATTTTGGGATGAATCGGGTTTGAATTAGTTTCTAATCGTTAGTGAGAATATTTTGTGTTGAGTGGTTTCGATATCGACAGTTGGTTTGGTTCTTATTATCCACCGGGGGATAAGTTTTATACCTAGGGACAAAAATTATCCCCCGGGATAGCTTATTATCCCCCGGGATAGCTTATTACCCCTCGGGATAGCTTATTATCCCCCCGCTTATTATTTCAGCAAAATACCATGAAATAACAAAAAAAATATTTCAGTTGCAATACTTCTCAAATGTTTTGGGAACCATAGTAGATACCAGAAAACAACCAAACTTGTCCCAAAAATGTGTTTTTCATCAAAAATGTGTTGAATGAACAAAATCATTTCTGGGCCCGTTGATTGTACCAATTGATAGCCAGTGCCCATAAAAGAAATTTTTTTTATTATGGATTTTCATTTTCGGGATTTTGACCGGGAGTCCAAATTTCTCGACGGGTAAAAGATTCTCAGTTGTTTGTTCAAAGTATAATGAATAAAGCTGATATAATGAATGTAAGTCACCAAAAATCCCAAGAAATGTTGGAACAATTTTCACTATTTGACCCAAAAATTGAATCATTCGGTCTTTGATCGCTGTCATCTTATGTAATTCTGGTGAAGTTGGGACGTTTTCTGAATCAAAAGTTGGTATGACCGAAAATGGTGTTTCTGATTCTGAAATGGGCAAAATTGGACGGTGAAATTGGTGATTCTGAAGTCTTTGAAAGCTTTAAAATTGAACGAAAGAAACCGTCGGATGATGAAGACGATGATGAATTCTTGACGGAAGATAATGAAGTAGTAAGTGATGCAAATCCCAAATTTGATTTCTTTGTCATCGAACGTGTCTGGACCATTTCAAACAAAAATTTTACCATATCAATCGAAAACTAGATCAATCACGTAAGGAAAAATTTATTGACAAAATTTGAAATAGATTATTGATTGACAAAACAAATATCTACTTGGAAACCGGATTCCATTGATCTGTGGTTGATGTGAAATTATGTTTGATGGAATGGGTTCAGTTGTAATTTGAATAAATTGAGGACCGTTGTTTGAGTTTTGAAAATGTATCACGAAAAGTTGATGCAAAAAAATATTATAACAATTATGGAAAGGAACAAAATAATCAAATTCTTACAAGTTTTTGTTACAACTGATGGTCTATAGGACTGATTGTCAATTAGAATGGAAACGGTGAAAGTTTCGTTATTCATTGATGAATAAAGGGGAAACTGAAAGTTGTTGATTGAAGCTTTTTACAATGGATACTAAAACAAGAAATTTTAAAATCATCTAGGGGATATTTTAATCGAAAATTGCTTTTGGATTTATGCAGGGGAAATTTTGCGAATTAGATTAAGCGGGAATTTAGAATGCGTAGTTAGTAATATATTTCACAGGGGAAGTAAAATGATTAATAATCGACATAGTTTGTTGGAAATGGGGAAACTATATGAAGATAAGAAAATCGCATGAATCTCGTTTGAAAGGTATTGAGGCCTACTTTATTTTGTATCTTTAACATTTTTGAAAAAAGTTATTTTTGACATAGAAATCGACTTTTGAATCTTTAAACGCGATTATCTCGAAAACACGCATACAATTTTTTTTTTTGATTTAGAGTCGGTTTCGGATAGCTGGCCTCAAGCCCTTTCATCTGGCTGTATCAAAAATATGGACACTTTTTTACCCATCCCAATATTTGGGTTTGAATCCAGGGGCGTCCGTTTTCCATTTTTTTCACTTTTACGTTATACTCAAAATGTCCCAAAGTAAATATTTTCGCATTCTGGGGGTCAATACCTTTCCAAAGGTGTATAATATAGCATATTTTGACACATTCTATACATAACTATAAACATTTGATGGAAATTTGATGGAAATGTGGGTAGCCTATAACTATTGGAATTGAAAAAAGCCTGATGCAAATTCAGAAACACTATTGGTTCCCAAATATGCGTGAAAAATTAAACAAATTCAGAAACTGCTTGAAGTGCATTTATTACTTACCGGCGGTTAGGTCAAATGAGAGAAATTTACATAGTATTGTAAAGTGCCAGAGCCGTTTCATACGATACACATTGACCATTTCGGACCGCTTCCGGCATTAAAATCAAAAAGAAAACATGTGTTGGCCATTGTAGATGCTTTCACGAAATTTGTAAAACTTTATGCAGTAAATGGAACAAGTACAAAAGAATCTTGGTGTGTATTGGAAAAATATTTTGAGGCATACAGTCGCCCAAAACGAATCATTGACCAGGGAACATGTTTTACCTCAGCTGATTTCAAAATTTCACCATTGTTTGGAAATTATTAGACTTAGATCCCATTAAATTTTGAGCAATATTGGTATAGCCGTTTTGGCACGCCATGCTCTCAAGTGAATATACGTTTATTGCCCTTAAAATGCTATTTTTGAACGAAATTACCACAAATAAGCCTACTAAATGTTTTCTGCGAGCCCATATGACTTTCCTGGGCCAAACTATATTAGTTCTGATATTCCTAAATACAATCATTCCATATTTGATGTGAAATTTCGCAAATTTGCAGCCAAAATAGACGAAATTCATAAAATTCGTACACGTTCGCCATTCGCAAAATTGTTAATCAATTTGCGCTCAAATCCAATCTTTGACTCGTGGACAACTATTAAAAATGGTTTGGACTTCATAGCACTAAGATTCCATCAAATTTTGAGCAGTATTGTAGTAGGCGTTGTGGCGCATGACCGACTCAAGCGAATGTGGCTGTTTTACTTGAAAATTCAATTTAGTATTTTAAAAGTACCGCAAATATGCGTACTAAATGTATTCCGCGGATCCATTTGACTTCTCTGGGATAGACTATAATGGTTTTGAGATTTATAAATACAATCATTTCATATTTGTAGTCATACAATAGATTGGATACAGCTAATAGGTGCAACCACTTATTTTTTACTCACTGTTCCGAACCCATATAAACTGCTTATTTTGATTTAAAAAAAGGGTCTAGATAGAATTTGAGAACGATTGGATGCGGTTTTCTTGTAATTTCACTATGTTTAAATTCACATTAAAACTGATTTTACAAATCACTTGATGGTATAAAGTGCGGAAAAGTAAGCCTTACGCATGTAAGCCCATTTATATTTTTATCGATTTAAAAATGTTAATATTTAAACATTTTATTTGAATTTTGAAACGAATTGTTCAGTGCATTTTGATTATATGCCTGAAGTTGGTTCTTTTTGAAATCCTAGAATATTGGCTATTGACATATGTCAACGAAGTTGTTATGTATTATGTATTTACTTGAATTGTTTTTCTGTATACTAAAGTCGTAATAAGAAAATTAAAGTCAAAATGTTGAAAATATTATTAAAGGAGGTTTTTAATTCTCAGTTCAAAGTAAGCTTTGGAGATGGCAAATAAATGGAAAGTTAAATAAAAATAACGAATGTTAAATAATTTCAGTTTGTTGAGAGAATCCCAGTGGCGATTACACGGAATTTGTCCTCAAATCATACAAGTGATGGAGAATCAGATATCGTCCACGTAGAGGATTCCGGTTTCATTAAAATTCCCGAATATCCTTCTAGACCAAATGAACCTCTGGAAAAACGTAGACAACGGTATATTCGAAAATTGCAAAGTAATTGTAAGATTGTTAATAATGTAAATTATTATGAATTTTCAGATTGTTATATCAAAGCCGAAAACGCGGAATGCTGGAGAATGATCTTTTATTGAGCACATTTGCTGCAAAATATTTGAAATCCATGTCGGCAACACAAATTGAAATGTATGACACTTTAATAAATAAGCCATCAAACGACTGGGACATTTACAATTGGGCACTGTGTAGCAAACCAACACCACCTGAATACGAAAATGAAATAATGGATTTGTTTCGAAAGCACGCCAAAAATGAAATGAAAGAAAAGCGTTTACGAATGCCAGATCTATAAAATAAAATAATCTATGTAAAATAAATAAATAAATAAATATTTAGTTCAGATGTTTATTTTTCGTTATGTTCAACATCGTTCAAAAACTCTATATAAATTCTGAAGATTTGCAACAGGAAGGATTGCTGAATTTAAATGAATTGAGGGCATCAAGTACTGCTTAATATTATCATAGAGAATGTGTTCGGTAAACCATTTTAATTCACTCTCTTCCGTGATCAACGAAGATCGAGCATAATATATGGCTGTTTCACGTGAAAATGTTTCAAAACATTGTTTTTCTTTGAGCCAATCGACTTCAGTGACTAATCGTAAAATGTACATTGGCAAATGACCCAAAGCGGGTGTATGATTGTCTGTTATGTATGAGATTCAAGAATAAGAAATGCATATTTGTAATCAATAATAATAATACATACAAACAAATGTGTAAGTTACCCAAAATTATTGGCAATGATTCCAAAAGACCATTGCTCGAGATCGATAGCCTATAATATTCTTTTAGCATAGCGGATTTTTGAATGAGCACTTCTTGAACGTTTTCAGCCAGTTCTTCGATTGGACCATCCAGTTCACACCAGCCACTTTCTTTGTTATTTAAAGCAAGAACAGCTAAATTTTTTATTGATAGGGCATTTTCAAAACGAAACTCGCCGAAATTTCCGAAATCGTACAGCAACATTTGATAAAACAATTCCTCACTGTGGAAAAATGGAACGAAGAATTAATTAGTATTCGAGAAATGCATTTAAAAAAATATATATGTGGGCTATCTTTACCTGAGCTGTTGCATATCACAAATATACAAATTTGATTCGTACTGTATCAGTGACAATTGGCGATCTATGCAACCCACAAAAACAGAATCGGATAAGATTTGTCGAAGCTTTACATCGCATTTGCTTTCAATTCTTTTGCGTAGCGTTAAAATACTTGTTAATTTGGTTTGCCTTCGAAAAAAGTAAGTAAACATATTCACAAACTTTATTATATATTTGTCAATTAAAAAAAATAAATGGTCCTGAATGGGCCGGATCAACTAACTTCCGTTCAACATCAACATTTGATCGAATTGGAAGCATGATTGATTTTTGAGAGCTCACATTGGCTGTCTCTTCTGTATACGATAATGGATCTTTTATGATGCTTTTCCCGAAGAACTTTTCCAACTTTTGTTCTTTGAAATCAGAACGAATGATATCTTTAGCATAAATTTTGCCCTCTTTTCCTTGTGTTGACTGTTCGTTTGCATTTAGTACAGGACTTGAGGCACCCGGTAATAGTTGTTGTGTATATACTTCTCTGGTTTCATTGCAACCAACCAGTTTGCTTTCGAAGGCCGCTTTGATTTTTTCCACAATTTCATTCTCATAAAGAAAGTTCACTTCATGTTTTGTGGGATGCATGTTGACATCGACATTTTTTGGTTCGATGAGTAAATCCATATAAACGAATGGATGATTTCCTTTCGGCAAAAATACCGAATACACCTGATCAATGGCATTTTTTATGGCTGTCAATGAGCAAATTGTGAATTTTTAAATGGAAATATTTAACAATCCTTGAATTTCAAATATTTATATGTAGAGTTTCCTCACCTGTTGATTCCACCAAACGATGATTTATAAATAACAAGAATGTGAATTTTTTCGATGAATATTTGACACTGGTTGCCAAAGCGAACATTCGAAACTGTAACTGTTGGTCTTCACATTCGATTGGTTTCATTTCATTGACCACATCGTTACCATAAAGCTTTCGAACGTTTTCTTGCTGTGTTGAATTCATTGGCGTACGAAGTGAATTATTTTCACCATGTTTGGTAAGTGTAAAGCTTACATTTGCATTGTGAATAGAGTATTTGCTAACGACATCCAAGATTCTGCTGAATTCTTCACTGGCCGATTTAAAGAATTGTTTACGTTGTGGTACATTATAGAACATATCTTCGACCGTAATTTGCGTTCCTTGATTTCCTGCACAACTTTTTATATCTCCTTTGAGTTTACCATCTTCATATATTGCTCTTGAACGAAAATCAATAAATTCAACATGAAAAACGTTAATCAATTCAATGAACATTCATTCTAATTACTTGTATGCACATTTATCGGTAGCCGTTTTTGTTTGAATCGTTAGGTGTGCAACATGGCTAATGCTTGAGAGTGCTTCTCCACGGAATCCATATGTTGCTATCGATTGCAAGTCTTCAAATTTGCTCAGTTTAGATGTGGTAAAACGTTCGCAAACAATTTCCAGATCTTCTTTTCGTATGCCAGTTCCATTATCACGGATCTAATATTCGATGTATAGAATTGAGTTTACTTTTTGATAAAATTAATTTTTTTTTAACTTAATGATATTAAATTACCTGAAGATATTTCAAGCCGCCGGATTTAACTGTTATATGTATTGTGGTTGATTTTGCATCCAAACTGTAACGTTAAAACAGTTCAGAATTAATACATTTGGTTTGTTGTTGCTTCGAAGCGAACTTATTTACCTGTTTTCAATCATCTCTTTGAGCGCATTGGCTGGCCTCTTGATAATTTCGCCTGCTGCTATGCGGTTAACAACGACTGGATCCAATCTTTTAATCATGGATGGTTCCAAATTTCGAGTCTCATCCATTTTAATGAACTTTTAGCTGAATTGAATTTATTTTATGAATCGTGCAATACGCGTTTTCTAATTGCGCCAATTCAGTCATTTGACAATGCTGTTTTAGGCATATACTGTGAAATGAGATGTCGCTGATGTATCAAAGTTTCATCTGTCAAAAACATATGATTACCAAACAGTTTAACACTCACAATTTAATTCTATTTTAACATTCACAACCATTAGTACTTCGAAGATGTGTTGGAAATATATTATTTGCATTGAATAAAAATCGAAAATTATAAAACAAATGGAGGATTATTCTGGGCCTAGCTACTCAGATCTCCCAATGGAGGTATGATTGTTTTGTCAATTGATTTGCATTGAAAATCACCGATTGGCACAGATTTATGAAGTTCATAGAGCATTATGAGTTGATTATCATAAAACCGTGACCGTGACAAATAATGAAGTGTATTTTAAATATTGAATTTATTTTATTATTGACTATTTGGGATATTTGAAGCCTATATATTTATCTAAATTTTGGGTTAAATTTTATTTCCGAAGCATAAATTGATCCATGACAGACACATTGAAAATTCTATTCTCAACAGATAATTATACGAATTCTGGACTATTTGAATATATCTGATGTGTTGGAAGCAAGTTTGTCCTGTCGTCGATGGTACGATGCATCGTTAAATTTGAAATTCGTGTCTCGCATACAGGTTCAATTTGATAAATCTCCGTTAAGCGTATTTGCTGGTTCACTTCGTTGCTATACAAAAATTAAACTAAAACAAGTTGAATTAGATCCAATTATTCTGGATTTTTGGCATAGCTTTGCAAAACACTTGACCGACGTTGAATTTAATTCATGTGATTTAAGTGAAAAAATGTTTATTACCATTTTAAAACTGATTATGAATTTGAAATCCCTGGAAATAAATAATTGCCGTGAATTATTTATGTCAGGATGTTTGTTGAAAGATCAATCAGACTTCAGGGCAATTAGTAAGGCATGTGAAAATGTCACAAAGTTAAGCCTTTGCAATAATCGATATTTAAGCGATGCGCTGTTCATGCGCATCATTCGTACTATGAAAAATGTTCAAAGCTTGAATTTGTCGGGTTGCCAAATTTCATTTCATTCGGCATTATATCGCAAATTCTATCCAGATAATGAACAGGAAAGTGAAAATGTTTTTACCTTTTTTGTGATCTTGAAATTCATTGAATCTCATGCAAAACAGTTGAAATGGTTAGACTTTAGTGAAACGCTCATTGATGGAAATGCTTTAAGTAAATTGGCAGAGGTAAATAATTTGCAATTGGAAGTATTGAAACTACGATCATGTGATCAAATAACCAATAGTGGAGTTTCAAAATTGATCAAGAAGCAACAAACGTTAGTTGCCCTGGAGTGTGAATCAGTCAGGTTCACAGATTAAAGCCTATTGGACATATGCCAAGCTCTATCTCATCTTAAAATACTGAAAATCCGTCGGTGTCGAGCAATAACTGATGAAAGTATTAAAAATATAAAGCATTTGAAATGCCTTGAATGCCTTGATATATCAGAATGTTATCAAATTTCTAGCAATGGCTTCATTGAATGTATAGCAAATGA
The DNA here is from genome assembly GCA_030463065.1 of Aphidoletes aphidimyza. NCBI lineage: Eukaryota > Metazoa > Arthropoda > Insecta > Diptera > Cecidomyiidae > Aphidoletes > Aphidoletes aphidimyza. The sequence continues at coordinate 13,417,355 of CM059998.1, read as the reverse complement.
ACCAAACTATCGATTGATTGAATTGCATGCGAGATCTCTGAATATTTGTGAGATAGCTGTCATAAAATTAGCGCAAACACTTACGAATCTACGACTGTTAGACCTGAGTTTCTGCAAAAACGCCGTCACTGATCTCGCAGTACAAATGATTTTCAAACATTTGATTAAATTAAGGACTCTGAGCTTAGAATTTTGTGATATGGTAAGAGCTCTTGCGCATTTAAATTTAATGTTTTAATGGCCAATTTATTTATTTATTTTTAATCAAAAACAGATATCTGATAAAGGCATGACAGGAATGGAAATGCAGTCACAAATAGATAAATACAATGGTGAGATGCATCAACCAAATTCAGATTTGTCCCTGCAGCAGAATCCTCATTGTATATCATTGCGTAGTAAAGCTGAAGGGGAAATTGTTGCAAGCCGAATGAAAACTATGTTGCACACTTTTGAAGAATCCATTAGCAATGGAAAAGTTAACTTTAGTTCATATTCAATAGCACGTTTAAAAGGGCTACGCTCGTTGAACTTGGCTTCATGCAATCGAGTTGGTGATATTTCACTCAAATACGCTTTCGACTTTCTTGAACTTGAAGAACTTAATCTATCAAAATGTCAGCACATCTCAGCAATCGGAATTGAATGCATTCTATCAAAATGTCCTTCAATAAAAAAATTAAATCTATCTGATTGTAACAATCTGAGTGATCAAGCCATAGAAATGATTTCAATGCTCTTGAAACGGTTAACAGATTTACACATTGAAAGGTAGCCAATTGACGGACAGAAGTTTAGATTCAATTGCAATGAATTGTAAAAGACTCAAATATCTAAATGTTCGAGGGTGTCGATCTGTGTGTTCCGAACCGAGCTTAAGATTAGACAATCTGCATTCATTGCGACAAATTTTAATGAGTAAACCCGGCCCATACATGGTTTCTTTCGAAAAGCAACCAAAGGCACCTCCGTTGCCACCATCTTTCTGATTTAAGAAATTTAAAGTTGTATAAACACTACAGTCATAGACAAAATTAAGAGGACACTATGAGCACCAGCTTTCTATTATACTTATCAAATGAATGTACTGTTTATCGCGAAATTGTACGAACTGTAAACTTATATCTGTTTATACCCATGTACAGTGTGTTTCAGAATTCCTGCCTATGGCAATATTATCGATAGATGGCGACTCTAAAGTGCTCTATGTGACTGATGTATTACTGTCTACTTAAACGTTCAGTTTAAACGTCACAACAATAACACAACTGTCACATACTATGTATATCAGATAAAAATAATTTCTTCACTTGTAAAAAATTGAGTTGAAAATATCATCAAAATGGCACCGATAATAATAAATTTCATAAAAGCCACAACATTCATGGCTGAAACCAACTCTGGGCAATTTTAGTCTATTTTAGTTACTTTCAACCAATTCAAGACGGTCTTAGTCAATTTCAGTACTGTTGCCATTTTACCCAGGAAATTTGAGGTGATTTTGCAATCGCATTAGTTTTTCGGGGTGATTTTGCAATCGCATTAGTTTTTCGGGGTAATTGTTTAAAAACCCCAGAATTTATGGGTGAAATACAAAAATCAACCATAGTTGACTCTGGACAATCTTAGCCAGTTTTAGTTGCTTTTAGCCAATTCAAGACGGTCTTAGTCATTTTCAGTACTGTTGCCATTTTAATCAGGAAATTTGAGGTGATTTTGCAATCGCATTAGTTTTTCGGGGTGATTTTGAAATCGCATTAGTTTTTCGGGGTAATTGCATAAAAACCCCAGAATTGATGAGTGAAATCAACCGTAATCAGCTCTGGACAATCCTAGTCAGTTTTTGTTGCGTTCGGCTGACGACAGTTGATTCATCTCGAATAGACATTTTCTTTCAGGTTAACTTTGTATTACTTTTAAGTTTGTTGTATTGAGCGATAAATAGTAAACAATTCCAATCATTAATCTTTCAAATTATGGAATCGAAATACCTTTTTTGTTTATAACTTTCATTTCTATATCTGAAAACGTCAAACTTGATGGACAACGTTCATATTCAACGTTCAACATCGCATGAGTTAACGTCAGTTAACGTTCAGTTTGTTTGTCAGTCAGTATACTACAATGACATCTATTGGCGAATTTCGCATAAATGGCTGCCGTTCATGAAATAATTCAATAATATTTTCTAAACTGAAAGATAAATAATTATAAAGACTTCAAATGGTTAATTTTTTTTTCATGCTATTTGAATATTTTACTAGTGCGTTTCAATGTATTGATGAAACATTTCTATTACTCTTCGTTCCGTTTGCTGTTGTTTTCTCAATATTGAATGTATAAGCGAGACGGAAACATTGACTCTAATGCAAATTATAGTGAAATAAAGACAGAAAGAAATTATTATCAGACACCGTACATATGACCAAATGCGTGCGAAATGAAATGTGTACTTTTGTCATACATTTTGTGCACAAATTGACCGAAAAAAGACCAATTTTCTTGCAAAACAAGTTTTCACACATAAAGTCGACATTTTTCCATCAAATGTGTACAAAAAATGCTTATAATGTCGCACATAGTGCGTTACAAAAATATAAGACATTATGTTGCACAATGTGCATTACATTGTGTTACTTGGGGAGTTTTTGGGGTCAACCCAAATTTGACCATATGAATTCAAAAAAAAACAAAAACAACAAATTTTAGCATGCTAAAATTTATTTTATTCAAAAATGTTGAAAAAATGTCATAAAATCGAAATTAAAAGGGCATTGACGTAAAAGGCAATCACGTTTTTGGGCCTCAATTGTGGATCAGAACTTATGCCCGTTCCAAGTGCTTCCCTATAATTTTTATAGGGCCCTATAATTTTTTAAGTACAATATTTTTTGAATGTATTATTGAACTTTCATTGCAAAAAGTATCTATATAGATTATTTTGGAGTTCTGACTTTAAATTTTCATTATTTTCGTACTTTGGTCTATTCGGGAGCGATTTAAAGGTTATAGGGCCCTATAAAAATTATAGGGACCCTATAATTTTCAAAATCACTGAAATTTCCAATAACGATCATTTCCTCAACTAGAATTTATCCAAAAATGAATACCTATTGAAAATTAAGCCGGTTTGGCTCATTCAAAAAGCAATTTTTCCTCGAAAATTAAGAAAATCGAGCAAAAAACTCAGAAAATTCAATTTTTGTGGCATAGAAAAATTTCATAAAGGGTAGGGAATATGATATCACTGTCTTCAGCAAAGTTGTAGATCTTGAAGCGACGAAACAAATTTCTAATGGGTCGACCCCAAAAAAACACTCCCAGAAGGTCCGGATTCACCCCAAATATTAGTATTTTTGGGAGGGGTTTTCACCCTTCAGGGATGATTGTTTGGTCGACTCCCTAGGGGCAAATTTTCGTCACGTCAAGACCTACAACTTTGCTCAAGACAGAAAACCCAAATTAATAACCGTTTAGGAGATATAAAGATGGGTTATTTTGGAAAATGTCGTAATTTTAGTAAGGAATATACCATTTTGTTAAGAATCATATCTCCCAAACGGTTGGGAATTTGGGTTTTCTGTCCTAAGCAAAGTTGTAGGTCTTGACGTGACAAAAAATTTCCCCCCGGGGAGTGGATCGAAATAGTCACTCCTGGACGGTGAAAATCCCTCCCAAAAATGCTAATATTTAGGGTGAATCTGGACCTTTCAGGGTCGGCTTTTTGGTCGACTCCCTTGGGGGGAATTTTTTGTCACGTCAAGACCTACAACTTTGCTTAAGACAGAAAACCCAAATTCCCAACCGTTTGGGAGATATGATTCTTAACAAAATGGTATATTCCTTACTAAGATTACGAACTTTTCCAAAATAACCCATCTTTATATCTCCTAAACGGTTATAAATTTGGGTTTTCTGTCTTAAGCAAAGTTGTAGGTCTTGACGTGACGAAAATTTTTCCCTCGGGAGTCAACCAAAAAAAAATCACCCCTGAAGGGTGAAAACCCCTCCCAAAAATACTAACATTTGGGGTGAATCCGGACCTTCTGGGAGTGTTTTTTTGGGGTCGACCCATTAGAAATTTGTTTCGTCGCTTCAAGATCTACAACTTTGCTGAAGACAGTGATATCATATTCCCTACCCTTTATGAAATTTTTCTATGCCACAAAAATTGAATTTTCTGAGATTTTTGCTCGATTTTCTTAATTTTCGAGGAAAAATTGCTTTTTGAATGAGCCAAACCGGCTTAATTTTCAATAGGTATTCATTTTTGGATAAATTCTAGTTGAGGAAATGATCGTTATTGGAAATTTCAGTGATATTGAAAATTATAGGGTCCCTATAATTTTTATAGGGGCCTATAACTTTTAAATCGCTCCCGAATAGACCAAAATACGAAAATAATGAAAATTTAAAGTCAGAACTCCAAAATAATCTATATAGATACTTTTTGCAATGAAAGTTCAATAATATATTCAAAAAATATGGTACTTAAAAAATTATAGGGCCCCATAAAAATTATAGGGAAGCACTTGGAACGGGCATTAATTATAATAAAAAAAAATCAGTTTGAAAAAATTTTAGCATGCTAAATTTTTTTAGCAAAGCACTTGGAAGTTCCAAGTTGGAACCAGCCTAAGAAAAAAATCAAAAAACTCGAAAATCAAAAAAGAAATTGCCGGACCTTGAGCTGCCAGAAAATGTTGTGATGCAATATTCGCGGTTGCGAAATTTGGTTTCGCATCCATTGTCACGGAAATGGTTATTATATGAATGGAAGTACGACGATGTTGAAGATGCTTATTTTCACAAATTAAAGCCATATCACCAAATGGTTTCCACAAAATTTCCACAGCTGAAAACACGCAAACTCACTGCTACGAGTGGTCGACAATTTGGAAAATCATTGCAGGACGAAAAATGCGTCGATTTTCGCCCAAATTCATCGAAAATGAACGCATCAAGTTGGAAAAATTTCGTCGGTCACGGTTGGACACGGTATTCCTTGAAAAAAACAAACGACTCGATCAGTTGGTGCATTTAAATGTTGCTGATGGTATTGTGCCATTGCTTGAAGAGGAAAGTCGAAAAGAGGAGTTAATGTCGAAAAGTGCAATAGTTCAGCGATTACGTGAAATTAACAATGTACGTGCCGAAGCCGTTGATGTCTATAGAAAACCTCAAATTTTTTAATACCATTTGTATGCTAGTTTTTGATATTATAAAACATTTGTTTGATTTATTAGACTGATTCAGTTTTCATAATTTAACGCGAAGTCAACAATTTGACTCATCAATGGAACAATAATCTTGAAACTTTGCCAAGATTGTGCTTTTTTACTGAACTAACTATAGATATAAAGATATTCGAAGCTAAAAGTCATGGTGAATGTCACAAACGAGTGTATGATGTTTAGTTTCGATTCTAATAAATAACATCCTCCGAATCGGTAAAAAAGTTTCATGTATTTTAATATTTACCACATTCCAGATTCAAAACTGTACGATATTTCACAGATGTTTCTTATGCACATTTAAGGTCAGTATCCAAAGTATATGTATGTGGCTGAGAACAAAAGTGGGCTTAGCCCAAACCGCGCATTTGAATACGTGTGATTTGTGAATGTCTGATCAAAGATAAGAATTTCATATCCATAGGAGAATTGTAAATCATGAAACGGTCGAAAATATTTTGAAGTCACTGGTCCATCACATGTGCTTAATCTAAGGTAAATGTTCGATTTTTCGGTTTTTTTCGATGTGGTGACAAAACCAGATTAAAGATTTCACTCATTTTAGAACTTATTTCAAGCTTAGCTCAATACCTCCCAAGTAACACAATGTAATGCACATTGTGCAACATTCCAATTTACGTGCAATACTCATTTTCACACATAAAGTCGACATTTTTCCATCAAATGTGTACAAAATGTGCACATAATGTTGCACATAGTGCGTTAGATTGTGTTACTTGGGACACGGCGCAGTTGCCACATATTTTGGCCCAGTACATTAAGAACGCAGTTTGGGTTTTGAACTGCCCCTTCAAATACATACCCCCTCTCCATGGGAAAACGTACACAACTTTTGAACGGGTCAACCGATTTCGATATTTCAGCGCTCGTTGGAAAAGGCGTTGGCTATTTTCATACACTGTACTGTAATTCGGCACGGTAAAGATTTTAATATAATGAAAAGGCATTCATTCATCCAATTTTATTTTAAGAAATGATTTATTTGACTTTTAAAATATGATCTATATTGGTAAGAACTATAAAAATTGTTTATAGATATAATAAAAATGTCACACTCGCTGTGTTACAAATGACAATTTTATATGGCTATAACACATGAATCATTGGCGATTTGGTAAAATGAATTCTCTTCACAAAGTTATGAGAACAACTATCATCTTTGTGTGTATCATTCGTCAAACGAAAATTGATTCATGTTTATTAAGGTGTCTTCTGGAAAGAGGTCATCTAATAGGTCATCAAACGGTGAAACGTGCATAATCTAATATGATGTAGCATTTTCAAAGATACACCATTGACTTGAACACAATATCGCCAATAGCTTAATTTGGCAGTGTGTAAATATTTTTTTTTTTAATATTTGTATTTGAATATAAGCCTGACCACAAGGCATTTATAAGAGTAAAAGTTTGCTTTTTTACGCTATCTTTTGTATTTAATTGATTTAATAATTCTTAAAAAATATTTCATTATAATTTCATGTTCGTCTCCTTCATTTGGAATTCATTCGAAAATTTAAAACATAAGAATTGTGCAGAATTTTTAATTAATATTGCTACTTACAATATTCTATCATGCCAATACATAGTTTTTTTTAAAATTTATTTTCTCTTTGTTGTGGCAACTAGTCTACGAATCTGGTAATTTTGGTGGAAACACCAGTGACTATTCATAAAAGGCTAGTAGTCATCAGTGCTTACATTGAAAGTATTCTCCGAATTTCTGATTTATCATTGCTGACAGAAATAAGAAATTCTAAAGCGTAATAGAAAAAGCGGCTCATTCGTATATGAGTTTCACTTCAAATAAATCTATTTTGTTCATAACAAAGTTTTTTTTTCTTGCCTTAATGGTTGGTAATAAATTTCATTTTCTAATCCCATGTTAATGTTGGAGAGAAAATACGCTTTCAGTGAAAACGTTTGAGTTGGCGCTACGCATTCTGAAAGATTGAAAGAACGATGAGTCTCAGTCTGATATCAGAGAGTCTCAGTCTGATAATGATGAGTCTCATATGAGAATGCCCAGAATGACACAGACAATAAATTGAAATGAGAGAATATGACGACCTGAAAATCGCAATCGTTTACATTTTATTGCATTGAATCAATGCCAATCATAATGCCTTTAATTTTTGCTTCAGCACAAACAAAAAACCCAAATACTTTCATCACTTTGCGAACCATTTTATTCAAGACTATTCACCAAAAATTGCATCAAGAAATTAGAAGATTAATTTTTTTGGATATTGTGTTGAAATTTTGGCCAGTTTTACCATTCATGGTGGCGCTTCCGGTGAAATCTCCCCACGTTGAGAATGATTAATTAATGGCAGAGACAGATTTTGTTGTGCCATCAATGATTTTTATCACACATTTTAATTAGTTATTTAATTGGCCTCAATTTCTTGGTTTTAGATTATCGTTTTCTTGTGATTTTAATTTTGTAAATTGATGGGTTCAATATAAAATATCGTAGAAACTATTGAACACGCACGATAAAGCTATTGAATTTAATAGCTTCAATCTCTTGTTCAAAAATCTAGTTTGTCTTTTCGGTTTGTCTTTCCAGTCAAATATATAACATTCAAACAAAAACCAGCACCAATTACAGTTATAGAGTAAATCCAACTTTTCGAATATATACCGTTACATATAAGGTTATTTGCTTACAATCAATCATCCCTCACCCCTTCAATCTGAAGATGAACTTACGATTTTTTATGTAATCAGAAATGAGATGAAATGGATGGATAAATTTTCGAACATCTCAAATGGATCTTGAAATCTAGGCTAGAAAGAGAATTGTTTACCTTTGATGATGCTTAGCTGCGATTTACGCGAATTTACTATTTTCGTTTTAATAGCAAGCAGATCATCTCAAAAACTACTCTCTATAAAGAATTTGTTATGACAAATAGAAACAAATAACCCAAGTAACACAATGTAATGCACATTGTGCAACATAATGTCTTCTATTTTTGTAACGCACTATGTGCAACATTATGTGCACATTTTGTACACATTTGATGGAAAAATGTCGACTTTATGTGTGAAAATGAGTTTTGCACGTAAATTGGTCATTTTTCGGTCAATTTGTGCATAAAATGTATGACAAAAGTACACGTTTCATTTCGCACGCATTTGGTCAATTGGGAATATATAAATTTTAGGACTATTTATAACAAAAATAATGGGGTCGGATTACAAAAATCAATTGTGCTTGTGAAATGCGCTTAACAGAATTATGAACCGCTCGCAGTTGAATGCAGTTGCATGATTCTAAGTCTGCCATTAACAAATAGCCTCGGTGCAATACAAAGAAAAACAAAACACAGTGGTAAATATTATTCTAATATGATTTTTTTATAATACTTTTATTCGATTTCACATGTTTGTCTATACGAGTGGGTGTTTATAGGTAATTTTGTTTGTTTCTTTTGATAGGCTTTCTGGCTGTTTTTCTCTTTTGATTTAAGAAAAAGTTTTGTTTTGTGATAAAAAATCGATTTTTATTCAGTGTTTAGTTTTTTGTTGTTGTTGTATTATTTCTTTTTTGTTTGTTTGTTTTTTTTTAATTTATTTTAAATTTGTTTTAAATCTCACAAACATTTAATTCGACACGTGACGCAACGCTGGTACACAAACTTAATTAGCTGTGTACATTTATTTTATTAGTTTCGCATCTCGTGAAAACAGAAAAAAGTTTTTTTTTGGATGAATAATAAATCGACAAATTTTAGTATTAGATACTAAAGCCTTGATTACATTATCTGTTAGTAGTCTGGACAGTAAATTTCCACCCGAGTAGATGGAAAGAAAAATAATGGAAATTTGCTGGGTATTTTCCCAAGGCGCAAAATAAATTCCCTTCGTAAAATTGGGAATTTACGGGAATTTATTTTGAATTCAAACTGTTCAACATTTCATTTCAATTCAAATCGTTGTTTTGATTACCACATGCCGCGTGAACGACCAAGTCACAAAATGAACTCAAACAACGCGTCGCGTTCACACGTTCATGCTACAAAATGAAGTCATAATTTGACATGTTGATTTTCAAATTTAAGATAAATTCCCATAAATACCCAAATTTTCCGGGTTTTTACCCAATGTTTCTTCCAGAATCTCCAAAATCGGGTTAATTGCCCATCATGACAAACTTTTGTGAATTTATATGCATATATACAGTTTTCTCATAAATTTTTTGTATGAACAAATTTTTGTCTGTGCACTTTTCTACTGGAGTTCAGCCTTTTTTGTCTGCATACTCCAATGCACATACTATTTTCAATATCTATATGAATATATTCATACATTATACATAAATTCACAAACGTTTATCATTGCACGGATAGTGTAATCAAAGCTTAAGAAACTAGTTGGCTGGTTTGTAGTTGGTTGTTATATGTTTGTTGAACATCGACCATTCCATACCAGATCGATCAAAATTCACATGGACCTTCTCGGATTTGAAAAATTTATATATGGTTCGATAATTTTAGGTCCAACTAAGAAAAATCCGGGATCGGACCTTTATGTCAAAAATAACTTTTTTCAAAAATGTTAAAAATACAAAATAAAGTAGGCCTCAATACCTTTCAAACGAGATCCGTGCGGTTTTTTTACCTTTCGAAATGGTTGAGATATCGATAGTCAAAATTTACCCTTACTTTTGCAAAAAGTTGAAAATTTCGACCAACCGATCCCGGATTTTTCTTAGTTGGACCTAAACTTATCGAACCATATATAAATTTTTCAAATCCGAGATGGTCCATGTGAATTTTGATCGATCTGGTATGGAATGGTCGACATATAAAACCAATAATTGATGCGCAATTTCGGCATTCATTCACTTCGCGAATTTTTAATTAGGCTAATGTTTGTTTTTTCTAAATTCTCTATTTCATGTCGTTTTTATCTATTTGTTTTGCTTTTTTTCATGTGTGTGTGTGTGTGTGTGTGTGTGTGTGTGTGTGTGTGTGTAGATTTTTTTTTAAATACTTGGTTCCTTAAATACGTACTCAGTCTCCGTACTATTGCTGCTGAGTTCCTTTTCTACAATTTATATTGTTTTTACATTAAATATTCATACGAGTTTCGTCTACTATAAATTTTATTATGAATTTTTGTTGTTGGTTTTATTTCTTTTGGCTGATGACTTAACTCAACTATAGTTCTTTTTTTTTAATTTTATAGATAGATCTCTCATTTTAATTTTTTTTTTTTTTTTTTTTATTCATATTTTAGATTCATAGATTTTTTTCATGTTCAAAGAAAAACGAAAATTTTGTGGTTCTGTCACACAACAATTCCGATCGAAGAGAACTTCTGTTCAAGTTGTAAACAAACATTCAGACAAGTTCCGCTCAAAATCATAAATACGGAATCAACTGTTAACCGTTGAGAGGTTAGACTAGAGATTGTTACCAGAGCTACCCAGAGCTGCAGACGACTGTTCTGTGATTTAATTGAATTAAATTTATAATAAAACATATTCTCGAAATTGTTTATTGAGAAGCTTTTCATTGAACTGCAAACTTAAGCGCAACATTGATTTTACGTAATGGCAACAAGGGATACTTCTAGGTTCCATATTCTTTAAACAAAGATAGCAATTAAACATTAACTTCTAACGATGCGATACAGTCAGATTCCATATCCAGATCCAAATGAATCTGCAATATGCAAAATGGTTCTCTACCGAGAATTTTCCAAAATTGTGAGAGTGTATGGAATGATTTCTTAGTTTAGATTGCAGACTGTATCTGAATAGGTTTTTTACACCCAATTGACTTGCAGATGACAAGTGTTTAGTTAGTTAATAGTTAATTTGAAGAAAATTGGCTCAGCTCTCAAATGCGCTGGAAAAAATTGTATGGCGCAAAAGCAGAATTGACTCCAGACCATTTTCTATGCATATATCGTCTCTATTATGTGGCACTAGCCGATTTAACTTGATCGGACTCGAAAGTATCAAGGGATGCACTTTTTTCTCTCGTAACTTTGTAATTACTTCATTCATAAAATTGAATTCATTTGCGTTGTTTTTTTTTTTTTTCTTCAATGCTGATTTTGTTATGAATTAAAGGCCTAGGAAATCAGCCCGCACTAATTCTTTCTGAAATTTAATGAATCGTTCAAGTACATTGGCATGGCAGATGGTGACCATGCAGTTGTATGCTCATTTTCAATAGCAAGCTGATTGTGTGATGTGTGTGCAACTGAACAAGTTTCGGAATGTTCCGACTGTGTGTATGTGTATACATATTTTTTGTATTGGTCTCACACCTAGTTCAGTACATTAAATCATTCGTGTATTGTTGCAAATGATTCAATTCGTTTTCACTACAACTGGATCAAATCGACCGTATTGGTACATTTTACTTTTCCGCACAGTAAGTGATGCGTAAAAGTATTGCGATTTGTTTGGAAATAATTGAACCTAGATCCATTAAATTTTGAGCAATGTTTTAAATGCCGTTTTGACGTGTCATGCTCTCAAGTGAATATACGTTTGTTGCCCTAAAATGTCATTTTTATATGAAGCAAGCCTACCAAATGTTTTCCGCGGGCTCACTTCACTTTTCTGGGCTAAACTATACTAGTTCTGCGAGTCTTAAATACAATCATTCCATATTTGTGGTCATATAATAGATTGGATTCTAATAACAACCACTGATTTTTGACTCACTGGCCCATATAAACTGCTCATTTTGTAGAAAAAAGGATCTAGACACAATTTGTGGCGGATTGGATGAAGTTCTCTTGTAATTTCACTATGGTTGCTTTCACAAATACATATCACTTGATGTTAAACAGAGCGGAAAAGTAAGCCTTACACATGTAAGTAAGTAATTTATTTGGTTTGTTTGTATACAGCTGGAACGTTCCGTTTCTCTATTCCTAATTGCGTGAACAATTATATGTGCAGAAATTATAATAAATGTCACCTCTCCGTCAAACGATGTTGATGCTACCCAACGAACGAATCGATTATAGTCGATATAGTTGTTCCACAATCGAATGGTAACCATTAATCGCTGTCGCTGGTCTTTCTGATGTCAACATATATTTGTTTCTGGTTTGTTTGTGTGTTTACTTGTATGGAAATGCTTTTTGATAAGGAAAATAATTCATTACATATAGACTGAACGATGTTTTCGGCTCACGAACATACTGGAACAACAAATCACATATTCACTATCTGCCTCATCCTGCTTACGTCATTGTCACGGAAAAGTTACCAACACTGCCACTGGAGCAAGGCGTAAAGCATACTAACTACCAATACTTTAAACTGTCTTAGTATAACTTTAGGCAGTGATTGGGTTATTCAAAAGAATAACAAATTAGCTAAGGCACATACAACGATTTTATTTAACTAAGGCACAAACAATACCTTTAAGAAGAATAGCGGAGTGTATCGTCAGTGTAACATCAGTGTACAAATGTTACAAAGGTTCAGTGATTTGAACTTTATTTTCAGTTTTGATTTGGATTTCAATTTGTGTTTTTCAGGAGCCGCAGTAAAGTCACGTTTTAATTCGTCGCCTTTTTCCACCGGTTTACCGTAAAATGTTCGAAGCGAAATGGCTAGCTCGTTGAATGTCAATGATGTTTTTGAGTTTGAAATGTCACAAATTTCATGTTCGGCACACATGTTGCGTTCGATTCGTCATCATACGATTAGTGATGGGCAGTAAATTTCCACCCGGAAATATGAGAAGAAAAATAATGTAAATTTACTGGGTATTTTCCCGAGGCGCAAAATAAATTCCCTTTGTAAAATTGGGAATTTACGGGAATTTATTTTAAATTCAAACTGTTCAACATTTCATTTGAATTAAATTCGTTGTTTTGATTTACACATGCCGTGTGAACGAGCAAATCACAAAATGAACTCAAATAACGCGTCTCGTTCACACGTTCATGCCACAAAATGAAGTCATAATTTGACATGCTGATTTTCAAATTTTGGATCAATTCCCATAAATACCCATTAAATTCCCCAAAGTTATTTCGGTTTGCCCTACATGCGATGTTGGACCGGTATTAGATATCAACGATTTCACGATGCACGATGGACCGACCACATCCTCCTCACTGCTATCTTTTGGATCATTGGTTTGTTTGATCGATTTTTTTTGGTCATTCAACATTTCATTCATTTAGTTTGTGAGCTGGTGCGGCGCATTTTTGTATTGTATAAAATATTAACTAATGTTGAAAATGGGTGTTTTAATTATAATTAAATTTTGTATTCTGTATTTTCGAACACTCAAAATATTTATTTTAATTTTAAAAACTTGGGCAAAACTTAAGCTCCATAAACATGGAAAAATATTCACTGATTCCATCATTCCTTCACAAATGTCAAAATGAACGTCTCTTGAACGTGAAATTGGCGAACCTGGTATACATAAGCTTCTCATGAATTCGCTTAAAAGCCTATGATCACCGGACATGTTACACTGACGATACACTCCGCTATTCTTTTTTAAGGTATTTTTTGTGCCTTAGCTAAACAACATCTTTGTTTATGCCTCAGCTAATGACACTGTTATTCTATTGAAAAATCCAATCACCAAGTATGCCTTACGCTCTGCTCTGGTGGCGGTACCTTTCCCGATTTTATTTTTTTTACATAGGTTTTAATGAATGTAAATGGGGTGTGCTAGCCAGCCTTGTTTCATACTGTTGTGTGATTTTTGAATTGATGATGATTATCGAGCCGTTATGAAATCCGTCAAAAAGCATTGGCATTTTATAAAAACGCAATGCGGAATATTTCTTTTCGTTTTGATTTCAATTGCTGTCTGTCAAACTTGGATCTGTCGTTTTGTCTTTTGAAACTACTAACATTAAAATCCATTATGGCAATCGGACTTTTTTATGTTTACCACAATGAAACTAATTTTGAATTTTTTAAAATTTTCTCATCCATTCTCTCACGACGACCAGGAGTGCTCGATCAAAATAATAAATGTGGAACGCACGGTGCACTTTTACGTTAATTTATCTTCATATATGCATTTAGTTAAGAAAGAAACAAGATTTGCTGTGGCCGAAATTCATTTTTTGCCTTTTCGCATGAATTTTTGAATTTTTCTTAGATCATAATCTCATCATCATATCGTCCATAGCCGAACGCCATAAATCCGATTTTATTGTTTGTATTTTGCACTTAAGGTGGCCGTCAACACACGCATATTTTATCCATTTTTGTTGTTGTTATTCGATTTAAGTAACAGTCGCTGCAGGGGCGTTTGTGAATGAACGGTGTATGCAATATTTCTGTTGTATGCAAACAATTTCAAAATATATAGCATTACAAGTATTTATATATGACGAAATGTACAAGACAAGTCTCGCCATCCACTGGGAAACTAACTGGTTCACCAGAGCTGATTTTGCTACCGTAATTATTGCAAATAGAGTGCAATATAGTGCAACTCGGTGAGAAACAAGGAAACGGTTGATTAATGCAAAATTGAACCCTGATAAAAGCAACTCTCTGTTTACATTATACTTTACTTAATATATCACTCTTTATATATACTCATTTAAATAGTTAAAGTTTGATTCTTTTTGATTGTTTACGATCTATTTTGTGTCTTTTCTTTTTTTTCCCTAATCATTTAGTGTAAATAATGTGTGTTTGTTGTTGTTGCTGTTGTTTGAGACTTTTCTTTGAATTAAATTCTAAAGAAAATGTAATATTAAGATAGAAACTACAGTCGCTGTTTTCTGGTTTGTTCTCTAAAAATCTGTTTCCATTAACATATCACTTAAACAATAAAGTGAAAAAAAATGTTTTAGTCGAATATTACTTGCCCAAGGCCTCTATTTATGCAGAGCATGTTTTTGAATTTTCAGATTCTCATGAATAGTGTTGACTCCGATTCAATTTGCTATTTCATAGACCGCCAACTACAATTTTTCCCATACAAATTCAATCGCCAACGAATTCAAACGTTTGGAAAAGATCGTCAATGATTATAATCGGTGGTCTAGGAAATAGGCCCTTAATGCCATCCAAGCATTGTGCTGTCACCTTTCATTTTACTTAGATTTAATAAAAATTTGGATTTACATGTAATGTTTGCATAAAATTGTTTGGTGTTTAGTATTTGGAGTAGTTGAGTTGGTGTATCGATAATCCGAAATCAAATTTGTCGACATCAAACATCCTTCAAAGCAAAAGAGCCTGGGCAACATAACAGAGTTTATTTTCCATTTTTGTTCAACGTATGAAAAAATAAAATAGAAAAACGTGTAATGTGGTAAATTTGTAAACAAAACAATAGAAGTTCGCATAGAATTTTAACATAGCCATTGTTATAACTTAAAAATGACTTATAACTTTCGTCAAATGTTGTTTCATATTTTCTATTGTTAAATTTGTTTAATTTTTTTGTTCGTCATAGAATTTCTTATTTAGCATATATTTATTAATATTATGTTGTTGTTGTTTCCTTTATTTAAATTAATTTTTGTTCTTATTGTTGTCGTGTGAGTGTAAATCTATATATAATTTTTTTTTTATTTATTTATTTTGTTTAATCAGGTAACATTTCAAATGCAATTGATTTTGACTACATTTCCAATCGATTAGGAATTTTTGGTTCCTACGTGTTTTTTTTTTTTTTAAATAAACTCCTATTTTAATTATGTGTTTTTTTTTGTTCTTACAACTCTATGTCAATAAAATTTTCTTTATATAATTTTTTTCTACATAAGTCCTTTTTGTTGTTTATTTGTTTTTATTTGACATAGGTTCTGACGCTGGTCGAATAGGTCGAATTTACCCCGCCCTAACGTTTTAGAACCCCCGTCAGATTTTTTGCACCCCTCTGAAATTTTTTTTGAGATTTAACTGGAATTTTATGTATCGAATCCAATTTGCCGTTAAGAAATGTACACAATTTATTTAAGCTGGAATTTTTATTCAATCAATAATAACAATTCATTGAAACTAACAAAACATTTGATGTTTAGGACAAATTTCCGCTTCATTCTTTCAATTTGCTAGGGTTTTTCGTTTTTCAAAAGTGAGGACCTAAAAAAAAAAAAAAAAAAAAGGTCATCACTTTTTTCTGAGACCAAATTTACACTAGATAGAATCGATTTTTTTTCGAACCCCCCCAACGATTTTGGCTTTTACCCCCCCCTAAATTCTCCGGCGTCAGAACCTATGTTATTTGAAATTCATTTAAGATTCAGATTTAATTCTCTGCTAGACTTTGGTGGCTGCTCTCTGTTTAGTATTTTGTTGTTGTTCACGTTTGGAAGGCATCCAAGAACATTTTCATTTTGACAAGAATTCAATGTGCTATTAGCTATTAGATCGGTATCAACTTTAACGTACAGCGGTAAATGTAGACATTGAAATTTCGGCACCAAAGTCAATGATGATTTCAGATTTATAAAAATGTGTAAAACTTCACGGGAGTGAAAAAGAACCGAATTCATCTAGTTACTGGGTACATGAACCACTGCAAAATGTTTCCAGTGGAAACTTTTTACACATCTCATAAAAAGACACATTTTGAGAGAATTAATTCCGTATGGAGGAATTTGATGCATTTTACAGATGGCATTAACTTATATAATTCCGAAAATACCACAAGTTTACCATTGATCAAACATGGCTTTTGGTGTCATGCACACTTGTTGATTTTGTTGTTGCGTCTTGTGAACCGCTATTTAAATTGACAACTCGTATACAACAGCTGATATCGATCTATTGAATATTGCACTCTAGTGCCGATGTTGATATTTTCTTGTTGGTTCTTTTTTTCAAGAATTTGGCTGTTTAAATTGTCACGCACTTCGCAATCTAGACAGATGAATTTGGTAAATTCTATGAAAATGAACAGATGTGCCTACTAAATTGCTACATATCAAGCCCAATTATTCGACATTCTCGTGAATGACAACACTTTACATTTGGTGGGAGCTCATTTTTTCTCCGGATGACAAACATCAGTTTTCGTTAATCCAGTGTACGATATGACAATACCTTGATAATTAAAATTCAATGAAAAACTCTCATCGAAATTGGGATCTCATAGTGACCGACCTACCATACCTGACTCAAACACTACGGTGATAGGGAATCCCATCGATGTCGGTTTTTTTTGGTTGTTGGTATGTTGGAGTGCAACAATATGAACTTGGATTATTTTCTCCTGCTGACAACTTTTCTTTGTGACCATTATATCGAGAGATTGTATTGCAATAAACTGCGAAATACTGGCCATATACATTTAGCGTCTCAGTTGTTTATTGCTGCATAACTCACATTTTTTTTTGAGGAGACACCATTTTTATGATCTTTTGATGAATGCGATGATATTTCAGGCTCACACAAAGAGAAGATAATTTTCTTTTAAATTATATGAAATAAAATGGTGTCATCCATAAAATTGGAATACCAACGTAAGGTACCTCATCGACTTCTCGCTTGGGTATGACCCTGGACGATTGAACAAAGCTTATTTTCCTAGGGTTGTTTAAATTCATTAAGTATAATTGTTGTTTGTTTATTTGTTTGTATCATTCAAACAAATCATTAAGAAATGTAATAAATGTGAAAAGCTAGGAATTGTTCATCATTGTTAAAATGTTAGCTATCGTATTTGTTTTTGTCGACAACGTGTAGGCGTTTATGCTCCACACATAAAATAAAAATCTAGTAAAATTTACTCCAAGTTGGAATAAACTTATTAGAAACTTAGAATGAATTCACTCCAAAATCTATAGTATTGGAGTAAACTCCCACACATTTTGAATAAATTTACACCAACTAGAGTGAGATTTTACTCCATTTTGTTTTTGTTTTGTGTGCATTCATGCGCCATTTCATGCGCCATTTGAACACTTCGATCGATTGAAATTCTCCAAAATGTTGAATATCATGTTTGAAAGTGTCGACAGTGTCAAATGAAACAATTATCGGTTTTGTTCCGGACGAAAAAATAAAACTCACACTACTGAGTATGTCTGGCGATTGCCAAAAGCGGTGACCAGACCCCATGTTACTGACATTTAAGTATCAATTCTCATTGTAATAAAATAGACTTTGATCACACATGCAGTGTTAATTTCGGTGAGAATAACGGTTTGTTTGAATTTGGGTTAATGACATTTTAACTACGAGAAAAAAAGAAAATCGGCAATAATTTACTTGTTAATATTGTGAAATTGATCCATGATTAGCAACAGTACTTAGATGATTTAATTATAATATCGAACAACTGAACATTGACAAACGAACAAAAAAATGTACCCGCTTTCAAGTTATCTGGATGAAATGAACACGAAAGCGGCGTGAAAATTAAGAAAATCGATAAATTGTCCAGTTTAAAAGTGGCAAAATGCAGTAACATACCGAAATTACCTTTTATATGAGCATTAACGCAGCCCTACGAGTTTGAGTGCGTCGGATAAAGGAACTATAAGAATACAGTATACCGCCTACCAACTGACACATTCAAATTTGACCGTTCAATTCATTTGAAATAAAAATAAAAATAATAGTGAAAATTGAAAAAAATAATACATCTTCACATGCACCAAATATATTTCTGCAAAACATAATTTTACATATCTATTGCGCATGTAGAGTTTTAACTTAGTCGCATGAATATTAAAATTGTCGAAATTCAGAAATGTCAGTTATGCCAATAGTAAGACGTCAAAAAATAAAATAAAATGGATATTAGGGTGGCCCTCTTTGATTTTTCCACGTAAAGTGTTGGGGGACACCCCCAGTTTTGTTTTTTGGGTCAAGACAAAGATATGTGCAAAATTTCAGATCGATACAAGGCCTCTAAACCGTGCCTGTAGACGAGTCTTGATACCAATATCCATTATTCCGAATTTCGAGTAAATTTTCACAATTGTGTCTGTAGACCTCATTTCTCGGTCAAAAATAGTTTTTTAAAAGGGGTTTGGAAGTTCTTTACTCCCTCTACAATTTACATAGCCAAATGATTGAAAAAATATATTGTGCTTGTGTAAAGTCAAGAAATTCAATTTTCATTGAAAATGTGAACTCATAAAAAATCATGTATTCTAGAGCATGGTTTTCTTATTTGGGGTCGTGACTCTCCTGCGAGACAAAGCGGGCAGATTGAGTTGAAAGTCTCGGAGGAATTGATGCAGTTTGTTGCATTTGTATCTCCAATTTGTTTGAGTTTTGGGGTTAGGGGTAGTAAATTCCATCTTACCAACCGCTGCAAATAATCACATTTTGTGAAGGCCAGAATTTGGTGCCCCCCAAAAATACCTCGATCATCATTTATGCTCTCGTGCTTCAGCCGCAAAAACGTTAGATTTTTTCAAAACCAAATAACCCAAAAACACCGTAAACAGATGTTTCAAATAGTTGCTTTTCGATCATTATTCGAACTTTTCTCACACTATTTCAATCCATTATGTTTTATAGAGTTAAAAATGAGTTCACTTAGAATTGAGTTCACTTTTGCACGGGCTGATTCGGTTCACCTTCCTCTAACGTTTGGATTCGTTTTTCGTCGTACAAATGTCACTTTTATTGTTTCATTTCATAGAACTAATGTTTATTTTTCGTTTTCAGTGTAAAAAAACCAAATGATTCTTAAATAAAAGGCGAAATAGGAAAGAGTAGATTATTATTAGGAATTTTGCATGCTTTTCATGTAATTTTACTTGGAATGTCTTTTCGTGCGTCTGCGATCAAAATCACATTTAAAACATAAGTGATCATGTTTTGTCACTAATATTTGAGATGGTTGTCTTGAAACACAGTGAAAAGTGAGGGTAAACTGATTAACCTCAAAAAAATCATTCTCAAAAAATTGGCTCTAGCCCCTTGGAACAAACCAAAAAAAAACAGCAGAAATTGCGTATAATGCCCAGCTATCATGAGGTACCAGACTCAACACGAAATCGGTCTGGTTCGGAAAATATTTGGAAAAAAAGAGTGAACCATACTACACCGTCCTCTCCGAAATGGGCGCTAAATTTCAGCATAATTAATTTTTTTGGGGGTTATAAAAAATGTTTGGCTCAGGGTTGAGGGTAGAGTGGCCAATCAATCAAGTGGCAGTCAATAATTAAGCACTAAATCCTAGCCTTCACTAAATGTGATTTTCTGCGGCGGCTCGTAAGATGGAATTTACTACCCCTAACCCCAAAACTGAAAAAAAATCGGAGTGAAAATGAGCGGCACAAAATAGCACCAATTCCTCGATCAACACACTTTGTCCCGAAGGAGAGTCACGACCCCAAATAAGTATACCTTTCTCCAGAATACATGATTTTTTATATGAGTTCACATTTTCAATGAAATTCGAATTTCTCGACTTTACACAAGCACAATACATTTTTTTCAATTATTTGGCTATGTAAATTGTAGAGGGAGTAAAGAACCTTCCAAACCCCGTTTAGAAAACTAATTTTGACCGAGAAATGAGGTCTACAGACACAAAATTGTGAAAATTTTCCCGAAATTCCGAATAATGGATATTGGTATCAAGACTCGTCTACAGGCACGGTTTAGAGGCCTTGTATCGATCTGAAATTTTGCACATATCTTTGTCTTGACCCAAAAAACAAAACTGGGGGGTGTCCCCCAACACTTAACGTGGAAAAATCAATGAGGGCCACCCTAATGGATATAGTGTACGGAAATCACGTAAAGTGAACGATGGCGCAATGTAAAGTGTCTGATCAAGTTTTATATAGGCGCATATAGAGAGTAATTTCGGTATGTGCAGTAATTGCCGTAGTTGCTGCATAGTCATTTTTCATCTCATCATCAATCACCTAAGAGACTTAAATACAAGCGACCAACCAATGCTATTAAATAAACGACAAAACTACCGGATGGTATCTTCTGGACAATAAATGCACGTAGTGAGGTGCACGAACAGTTTTCCTATCATTTGTTTCGGTTTCTTATACCGTTAACCTCTTTGAGGTTTTTATACGTTCAGATACCTGGTCGATAGATAGATACCCCCGTTATTCTTGGCGCTTAGCAGTATTGGCAGTCGTTAGCTCCTTGCTTCAACGCGCTTTCGATTAACATAGAATCCAATATTTGTATTTGCAATTGGCTGTACTTGATCTTTGGGGACGTGTTAGCTATTAATTGTTAATATTTAATATAAGTTTTATGTGTCACTTCATTTTCATTCGTAATAACTTCTTTTTGTTTGGTTTCAATTTACCCATTAGATTTTAAAAAAACGTTTCGGACCAACTAAAATTACTTGTTTTTTTTCACCTAAACTCGTAGAAATCTTAAATGTTGAAGAAAAAGGTTAACTTATTGAACAATTCTTATATTTCTTTAAATCTTTTTTTCGTATAAAAAATGTATGCGCGCACGCAAGACTCAGTAAATAAGTAAATGAAACAGTGAAAGAGTTAGAAAAAGAAGGAGTAAAAATGAATGTGAATTTGATTTTCACTGTGCAGTAAGGTGGCTCGTGTATGTACTTCTAGCGAATATTTATGTGGCCCAGCAAATAACCCCTGTAGAAATATCCTTGAAACACGATTTTAGTCATAATTTGATTCAATTTGCAAGATTTAGTTTGCCACGATACCAAAATAGCACAACCACTCCGCCAAATTCAGAGAAAAAATTACCTACGCAGTCTTGAACCTAGATCAAAAAGAAATCCACTGATCGATCAAGTGAGAATTGGCCAACCGATTGAAAAAGTTGTAAAAATCTTGATGTAGTTTTTTCGGTTGGCCGTCATTTCAATGAATGCTTTTGTCAATTTTGAAGTTAATATTAGCAAAAATGATCGTATTGAGGTCACCATTTGAGGGCCATCCATCCGAGATCGATTAGTCGATTACTTTTTGAGCTAGGTAACTAGACCTTGTGGAGTTGTAAAGTGGTTATTTGTGTATCGTGGCAAACTATAACTAGCAAATTGAGTAGATTACGACAAAAATCGTTTTTCAGAGATCTTTTTACGATGATTATTCCATGAGCGGCATTGAAACTCGATAAAAGTACAAAAACGAACCACCTTACTGTGAAGGATCAGCCGAATAAAAATGTCTACTGCATGATGATGGCTTTTAAAAATTGAATGTTATTTCTTACTTTAATAGCTCGAAACGCGTGCGACATCTTCATGTAGCAAACATTTTTGTACAGCCCCTGCTAGATAAATTTCAAAATAAAAAAATAACCCAACAAAAAATTTATTCACTGAGTGGCACAGGCAAATCGGTGTATTGCATTTACTCGGTGCACGTGAACTTTAACGTGTTGTTGCTGCGTGCGCCACGGATACCACAATAAAAACAATTTTTTAATAGTTCCATTTTTTGTTTGTTTTTTTTTTTCTTTTATCTTTGTGTCAACACATTTATAAAAACAGCCGTGAATTTAATATAGAAATACTGTCACAATTCGTGCTACACCGAAAATTATGCATTGTTTGTGAAATATTTGTTGTTTTGAGATTAATGAGGTATATTGAATTTTCCTTTTGGTTAGCATTTATTAGTTTGTTATGAGCAATCTGAGAGGGATGAAGAACAATTCGTATAAATGAACGCTATTGAGGGGGGATGTGTACACATACACACACATTGTATATGCTGTTACATTCAAAAGAAGAATGGGCCGCATGCTATAAGATCTCGAGGATTTTTTAAGTGAAATTAATTTTGAGGATACGTTAAAGGAATCGGGCGGGTAAGGGAAGCGGTTCGCCGAACTTTCTTTGACTAAACATCTCTTGTGTTTGATTTAATTCAAAAAATTTCCTATTTTTTTTACTATTTAAATAATTAAGAGCTATATTTTTTTTGATAATTTAATTCAATTTGCTAATTTTTTTTGTCTGAGATGCACGCTAAAATTTTTATTTTTTCGAATTAGATTCCAGTACTGTAGAAGCGACACACGTTTCGTTTGACAGAGTTGTTAATTTTTTTTATATAGATTAGTGTTTTTACCAGTTTTTTGTACAAAGCAAAAGACTGCTTTTGTCTCCTTTTTCTTCTTTTATTTAAATTTAAAAATGCTTTGTAAGTGTGTTTCTTTTTTTGTTTGAAAGAATAGTTAAAAATTAATATACTTTGGTTAGTTGATTTAGTTGGATTTGGCTTGTGTGGCTCTTGCCCACATATGTATATATAAATTGTTAGTTTTTCGTTAACTGTTCAAAAATGTTTCGTTCTATCTTTCCGTTCTTTCAGATACTCTTTGTCATATTTCCGCTCTCGTTTTCATTCGCTGTTACAAACATGTCTGTCTTTTTTGTTATTCCAAGAAATAAGTAGATTTGGTTTGCATTTCATAACTGGACTTTCTTTTCGTTTTGTTCATATTATGGTTTTTGTTTGTTGTTTGCTTGTTTGTTTGTTTGCTTGTTTGTTTGTTTGTTTGTTTGTTTGTTTCTTTCTTTCTTTGTCTGTGTGTCGCGCTTTGCTTTGTCATATTTTGCATAGGTCAGCTTAAGAATAAATGGTGATAACTTCTCGGCCACCGCCCCGCACCATTAGAACACGTTCTAGGCCTTCGGTTAACACTTCTAAGAATTCCATGTCTATAGTTAAGAGGGAGAAATAATATACAAAAACCATGTCAGCAATAACACATTTTATGAATTCCATCGAAGCGTTGAGTTTTAATTTGACAAGATCTATTTGATTCATTTCGCAATGGGATTCTTAGAAGAAAAAAAGCGAAGCTCAATGTGTTTGTTTTCTAAACTATCACGTATTTTATTCTTCCTCCACTTTAAATGGTGTTTCTAATCTCGAATCAAATACCATTTTCAGTAAGAGTCCCGTGCCCATGGCCATTCGATCATAGTCAGTTATGAATTCAATCGTAACTGCGAGGCACTTACATATAGCTCTTGAGTTTACTTTGCCCTAAATCTTTGAACATATGAAATACTTACAGTTGCTCTCTCGTTCTAACCGCGTATCCTTTGGTGGTCCGGGTAAATTCAAAATTACCAACTGAGCATCATGCGATTTGTTAACGATAACTTCATTTAGTTTGACTGCTGTGTGCATACGACGCACGTTATCTTCATCCCTATTAACAAAAGAGAAAACACGTACGTACAAAACGAATCAGTAAATACACTCATATCGCGGCGAATCAATTGACTCAAACACCACACAAGCCTATGCTTACGGTTTTATGCTTTGTTTGGAGCTTTCCTCATTGTCCGATTGTTTATCTGAATCTTTTTCGTTGTTGGCATCGAGCGCCAATTTCAATTCTTCCTTCTCCATGATTTCACTAACAATCTGTGCGGTTGATTTATTTGGTGACGAATGATTGCTGATATTGTTACTATCCGAATCTTTTTCACCGCTGTCAGCTGCTTCCTTCTCCGTATCATATTCAGCTGAACCTTTTTCGGTGGCCTCATTTTTATTGGAATCATTTTCCTTAAAAATTATCAGTAAATATTAAAACCAAAACGTTAGCAAAATGTACTGTATGTAACTCATAAAATGGGTCAACTAAATTGAATTTCAGAATAAAAGAAAAGAAAATAGTATTTGATTTACTTTTATATCATCGCCATTATTTCCATCAATTTCATCGCCTGGTTCGGAGAAACGCACCTTGGTTGGTTGCTTCTGATCACTTGGGTGATGATGATCGACTATAGTTTGCACCTGAAATTGTCAATTTCATTCATGGATTGAATTAGTTAAACCGGATAGATAACCAAACAAGGCCGCTGGTCCTTGCAACAATTTCGGTAATTTCATAAATGGAAGCAAGACGAAAAAAATGAAAAAACGAAATAACCTAGGGGGTAATAACATTCATTTTATTCATAATATGCACACATATTCACGGAATCTATCAAAAATCCCAAAAAAAAACAATTCACAAAAAATCCTCATAATTGTCGATGTTGAATTCAGTGAATTCAGTGCATATCGTTGAATATTTGTGAGTCTGACGAATTTTAGTGATTTCGTGTGAGGAGCTCCACTATAATAGCAGTTTTTAATAAGTGTGAAGAACACCACTAGCACTGTGCAACATTTTTCAACACATTGGAACCTGGGCGTTTGTAACTGATATATTTTGGATGTACACCTCGAGTCTACCAAAACCCCCAAAGGGTTTTGCAAAGTTAGCTCGATTGAATTTTTACACTCTCATGAAATTTCGCGATTTTTTGATTTTTCAGAATTTCACTATTTTCACTTTGTGGTCTATATCTCGTTAACTAGTGGACATTTTTCAAAGCTGTCTTGAGCAAAGTTATAAATTATGACATAATCTACAATTCTTCTCAGCATACTTCGCTAAAAAACTGGCATCTTAATGGTCTTAAAAGCTAAAATGTTCCAAAAAGGCCAATTCATGACCCCCTTTTTTACACACAAACATATTTCATAAACGGTTGGGGATTTGATTTTGCTGTCTAAAGTAAAGTTGTAGATCGTGACAAGACAAAAAATGTCTCCGAAGGAGTCGACCCCAAAAAATACATCCAGAAGGTCCAAATCAACCCCAAATATTGCCGTTTTTTGGGGTATTTTTTGCCCCTCAGGAGTGATTTTTTTGGGTCGACTCCTTCGAGGAAATTTTTCGTCTTGTCAAGATCCACAATTTTGCTTGAGACGGAATAATCATATCTCCCACCGTTTGGGAGATGTGATTGAATTTTCAAGGTGGGTGATTTTGCTATTTAGTGATAATATACACATTTACTAAGAACCATATCTTCCAAACGGTAGGAGATATGATTATTCTGTCTTGAGCAAAGTAGTGGATCTTGACAAGATAAAAAATTTCTCCCAAGGTGTCGACCCCAAAAAATCACTCCTGAGGGGCAAAAAATACCCCGAAAAACGGCAATATTTGGGGTTGATTTGGACCTTATGGATGTATTTTTTGGGGCTCTGGGCACTAAATAGCAAAATCACCCACCTTGAAAATTCAATCACATCTCCCAAACGGTGGGAGATATGATTATTCCGTCTCAAGTAAAATTGTGGATCTTGACAAGACGAAAAATTTCCTCGAAGGAGTCGACCCAAAAAAATCACTCCTGAGGGGCAAAAAATACCCCGAAAAACGGCAATATTTGGGGTTGATTTGGACCTTCTGGATGTATTTTTTGGGGTCGACTCCTTCGGAGACATTTTTTGTCTTGTCACGATCTACAACTTTACTTTAGACAGCAAAATCAAATCCCCAACCGTTTATGAAATATGTTTGTGTGTAAAAAAGGGGGTCATGAATTGGCCTTTTTGGAACATTTTAGCTTTTAAGACCATTAAGATGCCAGTTTTTTAGCGAAGTATGCTGAGAAGAATTGTAGATTATGTCATAATTTATAACTTTGCTCAAGACAGCTTTGAAAAATGTCCACTAGTTAACGAGATATAGACCACAAAGTGAAAATAGTGAAATTCTGAAAAATCAAAAAATCGCGAAATTTCATGAGAGTGTAAAAAATCAATCGAGCTAACTTTGCAAAACCCTTTGGGGGTTTTGGTAGACTCGAGGTGTACATCCAAAATATATCAGTTACAAACGCCCAGGAAATTTCGTGTCGCACTGTGTAGTAGTAACAGCTCCACTACTTACTTGAACGAGAATAAGCGAAGTATGTGTATTGCCACTTTACTGCGGCACTTGCGTTTGTATGTATGAATTTTGACATTATGATACCAAAATTTCACCAGAATTCACCGGAATTCACAATTATCACAACGCTACAGCATTTTTACGCAAATCTTCTACCAATTATTTTCTGTTGGTGTGGTGCCTCCTGGTTCCAAAAATGCAAAAATTTTGAATTTCTTAAGCATTGGGGCTTAGCTACAGTCCAAAATGTGAAAAAAGTCATTTTTCGGGTATGACACCGACGTTATGGATCATAAGTCGAGTACCGTTTGAGATATTTTAAAAAATAGACCCGCGTTTGAAAGGTATAGGCGACCTGCAAATTATTTGTGTTCACTTTTTGAAATCGATGGATAGACGAGGGAGCTACGGGCTCACAAAGGCCCTCTACCCATGATTTTTTTTCGATGTGACTCACCTTTATCAAGCTATATCTCAAGAGCCACTACAGATTTTTCCAATTCTATACACTCGATTTTTTGGCACCAACTATACAAAGATTTTGAGCCATCAACCACTTCAATCAAATAATAAATGTAGAAGATATTCGGAATAAACTGAAATTTTCAGAAATTCAGTACAAATGAACACTATCCCATTCAAATGACCATAAATCGGAAACTAGCAAAGATATTTCAGAAAATAGACACACGTTTAAAAGGTATAGACCGCCCGCAAATTTTTTGTGTTCACTTTTTGAAATCGGTAAACAGATGGAGGAGCTATGGGCTCGCAAATCAGAAAAATAGTGTTTTTTCACAACTTTTCACAATTTTGTTCATTCAACTCCAAAAGTTCATCGAAAATGTCCCTTTTCTTTGTTCGTTTGTTCTTTTTTTGCCACATTACAGCAGCCAATGGAAAAATACATCGCGTATCCGAACATATCAAGGCCAAAAAACCGATTTAGAGGGTTTTTCGTAGCTCATAACCACATAGATGGCCTGAGAAATCACGTTTTTTTCACGAATCTCGGATTTTTAGTTGAAAAATCATGAATATATGGGGATTTCTTATTTCTGTTTCACCAAAAATGTAGAGTATGATATAACCAACCACTTTGATTAACATCTGAACGCAAAAAAATATTTTCTAATCGGTTTTTGGGGTCCAATCGTCATATTTGCAGTCCAAACTGGTCATTTGACGAGTATTTGGCCTATTAATCTTGATCGGGTTGAAGTTTATTATTATTGTTTGCGTCGAAACAGTAGTATCATGACAAATCATGTGCACACACCTCTTCTGAATATAGGAAACCGAAAAAATCACTTCTAATTAGTCGATTGGCCTCCAAACATCCAAAAATTGCTGTTTTCCTCCTTTTTCGGTGTTTTTACGTATACTAACGGATCTGAGGCTCCAAAGATGTGATTTTTTTGGTTTCATATATACGGAAGAGCTGTGTGATTTGTCATGGGCTACTGATTTCTCGCAAACAATAATAATAAACTTCAACCCGATCAAGATTAATAGGCCAAATACTCGTCAAATGACCAGTTTGGACTGCAAATATGACGATTGGATCCCAAAAACCGATTAGAAAATATTTTTTTGCGTTCAGATGTTAATCAAAGTGGTTGGTTATATCATACTCTACATTTTTGGTGAAACAGAAATAAGAAATCCCCATATATTCATGATTTTTCAACTAAAAATCCGAGATTCGTGAA
Source organism: Aphidoletes aphidimyza (assembly GCA_030463065.1). Classification (NCBI taxonomy): domain Eukaryota; kingdom Metazoa; phylum Arthropoda; class Insecta; order Diptera; family Cecidomyiidae; genus Aphidoletes; species Aphidoletes aphidimyza. Next base: position 13,388,782 of record CM059998.1, on the reverse strand, counting down.
AAAAACGTGATTTCTCAGGCCATCTATGTGGTTATGAGCTGTTATACACGCGTATTCATTCAAATCATGTCGAATCCACATGTATTATTATTATTCTTCAAAATCCAATCGAAAATGTCTCGTTATTACCCCCTAGGAAATAACAATAAGTTTAGTGCTCCAGCACTAAATAAGTTGTAACGCAAACATCTGGGAAAAAAGAAAAAAAAACAAACAAAAAAGCAAACCAAACCAAAAACCTCATAATTCGAGATTCATTCAAGTGAAATGGACAATTAAAATCATTGGCAATCAAAATAAGCACAATTCATAAATAATTATTTATGGTTAACCATTATTTCTATGGAATGAAAGAAAACCAAACACACAGAGACACACGTGGGGAGAATTGAAAACAGGAAAATATCAAGTGGAAAATGACAACTTTTTTGCCATTAGAAACGTCAAAAGTACTTGAAGTACGTTTCTAATATCGAATAATGTTCTCAATATCCTTGTTTCTGCCTCTCTCTCTCTCTCTCTCTCTCTCTCTCATTGGCGATAGTTTCGATATTAGGAAGGTTTTCGATGTTACTTGTGACGTTTCCAAATGGCAGGACGGTTGTCATTTTCCCCTTAGAAAATATATAGGCACGTCAAGGCGGTTGAATAGATGCAAATGTTCTAAAACATAATCTTCATGCATAAATCGATACGATATGAAGGTGGGTTGACCTGGTTAACGGCTTTTTATGCTCCCGATATATATTAATGTTCGTTCACATGCTGAAAAATGAAAGTCTTAAACACACTCACACAAAATACAAACGAATGCTCATGCTGGAATTCTAAAGCAATTTTGTGTATATTTGTAATGTTTTGTGACAACAGAGAAAGAGAGTGAGTGAGAGACACAGCACAATTTCCGGTATCAAATATATTCTTAGAATTCTATTCATTGAGGGCGCTGACTCACAGAAGGTGAGAAAAGTTCGCTAGGAAATTCACATTTGATGAATGTCAAACGATTTATTCCCGGATATTTCTGTTTCATCAAATTAATTCCACTTCATTGATGTGCGCACCAACAAGATACCATTACAACCAGCTCGCTCAAATAAATTGCAGGAATTCGTGCTTCTCGAGAATATACTTGCAGCCAATACAGGGGGAAAATCACTCAAAAGTAATAGTAACTAATAGTCCGAAAAAAGTAATAGCTGCTATTAGTTTTTGGTACAATCGCTATTACTTTTCAAACATTTTGAAGGGAAGCTAATAGCAGAAAAAGAGGTAATAGCAAAAGTAATAGCTGAAGTGAAATTCCCCAATGAGCCAATAACTTTCTTTAATTGGACTTTTCCTGCTATTTTGATCGGGAGAATAATGTAAAAATCAAATGTTTTAACCGAAAAATATTTACTTCATATGCTATTTTTGAGGGAAGCTTGAACAATTCCATTGTTGTCGTTGTTGCTCTCTAGACAATTTCGACTTATTAGAAATATATCACTCGTTCATTTGAGTTTGTCTCATATTAATACCATCTGAAATGTTCAATTTTCTGTCATTGCCATTCACATTTTTGAAAAAAAAATATAGCAAAACAATGTTATGGACGATATGTAATGGCTACTATATATTCAGCATCCGTACCAAAAATAATTACGAAAAAACAATGGATGACTCGGTATGAAAATTACCATTGATTACAATGTGAATAACACGAACCGCAGCCATTTTTATTATTCGAAATTTATCAATGAAGAGAAAAACCTTAGTGGTTGACCAAATGTGCTGTATAATCAAAGTGTGGCAAATCGTGTGCATGCATGCGTGCTTGCTTGCGCTCGTTCGCACAAAATAAGCAGTTGAATACAAGTCATCCACAAGAAAGTGTTGAGCTATCATTTGGTGCAAAGACGTTTTGATACTTCATGTCTTGTCTCCATTTTATGGATAGCTTTTTGGTTGTTAAATAATCAAAATTTCTAATGAGATGTAAATAATGTACCATAAACGTTTGACTTCAAAATCGGAAATTCGGTGTCTTTCATGCATCAACCATGTGGGATGTGTGAGTCTTTGTGTGTATGTGAGCCTCAAAATAATATGTAAATCATTGGCATATTCTCTGAAACTTGAAAGTTTTATGGGCGACACATCCCGATGTTGTTTATGTAGATTTATATGCGGCTCTTTAAATACGTTCGACAACGACGCCGTCTCATGGCGAATTTCTCAGTGCTATTGAAATACACAGTGAACAAAATCCAAGATGGCAACTTGGATTTCATTCAATGCGTATTTCAATAGTACTGAACAATTCGCCTTGAGATGGCGCTTCTGTGCAGTGTTCAAAGATATAACATAGTGACGGGGCGACATCAAGTCGGCAATTTCAAAGCACATTTCCTTCGTAAATGTGTAGCCGGGGCGCGTCCACTCAAAACTAGATTCAAAATCTCCGAAAATATATTACCCCAAGCAATTTCTAAACTGTATATATACAACCCAGTCAAAAGAAATGAAGCAGAAAATTCGGACATTACATTCGAGTAACATGAACATTTGGAGTTTTCTTGGCTCTTCTTTATCAAATTAACAAACCGATTGTGTTGTACAAAGAAATGTGTTTTTCTTTTTGTATTTAGAAAGCTCTTTTGAATGGGTCACAAAAAACGTCCTCCAATTGGAATTCGTTGGACCATAAAAATGTGTATGTAAAAGTGTAGAATCCCAAGATTCCACGAACAAATAAAAGACATTCATCGACTCAGCAACTTTAAATCATTTCGTTTGTTCCATATGACGACAAGTTGTCGTCGACAACCAAAATGTTATTATTTTATTCGTCAGCAAAAAGAAATTTTTGTATAAATTATACTCGATTCACTTGGTATCGCAGAGAACGGTAGTATTTTATTCAAAATTCATAAAAAATTGAATTGAAAAACTATCGAAATTAGCATCCGTGAATGATTCAACAACTTGTCCATGCCATATTACTAGACACTTAAACTAGAGTGTACAAATGTGAGCCTCGAACAGAAACAGTCTGTGTACTTCAAGCAAATGCATCACGGCAAATAAATAAACTTTTTTTGCTTAACCCTCGTGTTTACACTTTCACTTTGCTATAATTCTAATTTGGATACAAGAGTAAACCTTTTGTTTACTAGCTCATTGGGCTCATTGTGAAGTCAAGTAGAATTTTAGCTATTTGCTATACGTATTCTACAATAACTGTAGTTTGTGTTGACAATTGATTATTAATAATCGGGAGATAAAAAAAAGAAGGATTGAATAGTGTTGAACGAAATAACATTGAGACCTAAGAATCCAAAGGACAACATGATAGCAATGAATGGAAAAATAGCTATAATCATACGCGAATTTATTTATGTTTTTTGTACTTGCCTTAGAATTGAATGAATTTATTAGTAGAGCACAAATGATATTATTATTTCTTATTTCAATCAATAAATCACATGTAATTCTATAAAAAAGGTATGATTCAATCATATTTTCTCTGTCTCGGATAGTTATGTATACGAAGAAAAAGTGTTAAAAGAGATAAAATCGAGATTGGTTTTTTTAAACGCATGACAATGAATGCTATGGGCTTAAAATCTCGTAGATTTTCAAACTTAAACACAACAAACCTAAACATATTCCATTTTTTTTTTTTAAATTTTTTGTACATCCTTTGAACCGTGTCCCTTTCCATGAGCATTATGAAAATTATTTAGCATGGAATGGGACACGATACGGAGCCAGCGCACAAACAAGCTAATAAAAAAAATAAAATCGCTAATCGAAGGTCAAATTCAAGGCTACGATGCTACAACAACACTAACATACAATTTTTGCAGTTTGAAAGTACACAGTAGATTGTCACGCGCCAAGCCAGCACAGCTGTAGAACACCCGAACAAGAGAGAAACAAAAAGGCTACTCGCTGATATTTGAAATTATTCAGCCAAAAATTACATCAACTGCACTTAGTCTTCTGTTATACTTTAGCAGCCTCATCACTAGCGTCGTGACAATCTAATTCGGCACAATGGAATTCATAGCATTGGTCAAATTGCAGTAAATTTATATTATGAAAACGAGAAAAATCAAGACAGCAATACATCCAAGCAAAATGAAAACAAAAGGAACAAACATATTTGGAAAAATTGTTTCTAAAAACTCAGAATAGATGACAATCAAAGAACATCGATGATGAAAAACACAACGAAAAAAAACGGTTTCATTTCAAAACGATGATATAAATGCGCGTCTCATGGTTGAGATTTTCAATCAATTATGTATTATGGGGGTTATGGAATGTGTGTATTTTTTGTTTTTTTGTTTTGGTAAAAAATGACAACATTTTTTTTATTGGCTTGGGAATGATGTGAATTGAGACGTTATTGTAATTTGAACATTTACCAAAGGAATTTTATCCTCTCCGCTTCCTTCGCTGAAATCCACCAAGGCTTGCACCTGGTATTTTTTATTCATTTTGGTTTTTTTTTCATTGTTATTTATTTGTGTATGTGTGTGGGCACGTGGGCACGTGGGCACGTGGGCACGTGGGCACCCCCATGAAAATGCATGAAATTTTGGATTTGATGGCATTTTTTTTTAATATGAAAAAAAAAATTGATCCAGCCATGAAGAATCAATAAAATTTATAAATTACAAATTCGTATGATTTATGCACGTATATTTGGACGCGGGAAGAAGGTGTGTTGATGGTAGCCGATAGAGAGAGAGAGAGAGAAAAAGAGTAAAATCGAAGAGAGAAAGAGAGAGAGAGAAAGAGAAAAAACACAAATAATTATGACTTTTCATTTAAGATTAAATTATTCATTCGATTGTTGTTTTGTTCCTGTTTAAATTGTTCCCCTAGTTAACGAAAATGCCGAAAGTAAAACTGTTTATGTGTTGGTTGGTTTAGGAATACAGCAACAAAGACAATGAAACAATTGACATCGATGATCTCATGCAATAACAAGATTTTTTCAAGCAGACAGAATCATTTTTCGTTAATTGATTTTAACAAATTTATGTGGTTTTGTTTTTTAGTTGGTCATCGAAGACGATTGTTTCAATGTCTCATCGCATCGAAAAATGGCTCTATCATTTCAGCATTAACATTAACATATTCCAATTTGCGTCGAAATAAAAACTGTTTGGCAATTGATAGTGTTGATTCTATCAACGTTAGATTTGGTTTCCATGAATTATTCAAAGGCAAAAGGGTCGGTTGCTGTTGTTGTTGGTGGAAAGGGAAATGTGTTTGTTTATATTATTTACCAAAGACAATAAATAAACAGGCTTTGTTATTATATCTTCTCCGACCTGACCTATTTCATCGATAACCGTTGAAAGTGTCTATGATTGATGGTTTCAAACTATTGAAACGAAGCCACTTGATTTGCGTGTCGTGTTTTTATTTAAATGTCATTCTTCTGCTAATAAGAATATTCTTTTGAATATTGTGCACTTTGTGCGTTCTTCAAATGAAGAAGAGGAAGAGAACGAGAAGCAAATAGCCAGACTTACCACACCGAGGCTCTCTTTTTTGTTCAATCGTAACTCTCGTAGCATTTGATTTCGTTGTTCCATCATGAGCGTTCGTTCGTACGTATATGCCGATATATCACTATTCATCTGTTTTATGTGAAAGAGGTAAAAATGTGAGTGTATAATTGATTGCATTGTTAGAGTAGATGAATACACTTACCATTTCAACGACTTCCACTTCAGCTTCAATACGCAAATGATAGAGGAACGTTTTAAGGTCTTTCTTCATTTGAATTGAATTATCTTCCATTTGGGCAACGGTAAAGATGCGCATTTTACAATTTTTCCAGGTGCGATGTTGTTTTAATAAGAATGGCAACAGCATTAACAAACCACCATCATGAACAATCCACCAAATGTCGATGTAGCCCTTAATCTAAAATTCCAATGAACACCACCATTAAATATTCAGTTTGCACGACAGCGCCTTGGCATTATGTGATAAAAAGCAGATACCTTTTCAGTTGAATCCGGAAAAAAGTTGATACCCTTTGGAATAACGAGTGCCATTCGTGATGAGGCGCATACACGGCATGTTTCCAAAAATGCTTTCCATGTGCGATCATGTTCACTTTGACGCCAACCGTATGGCCATCCAAGAATGACAGTGTTCGGTTTCATGCCACCCAGGCCGCACGTTTGAACACTGCACGAGAAACAAATGAAACAGATCACATAATAATTTAGTGTTTAATTGAGGACTTCCATTCTTTCATTTAAGACTGACAGAGATACAACATAAGATGAGAAAAAAGCAAGAATATATTGATTGAATGAAAATTCATACATTGATGACAGTCCATCAACGGTATTACGAGCCACCAGCACCTCAACGAATCCCTTAACACGCTCTTCTTCCATAATACGACGAATATTTGCTTTCGTTTCGGCTGCTTTGTTCGCTTTCTTTGTGAATTCACCGGTTACAACTGATACACAAACCGTCAAACCTTTGCCCGCCTTTAGTTGTGATGCAAACGAGAATAGTTTCCGGTATTTGGGTACATTTTCGTCGGTCGGTTTTACCAATATTAAAATCTGTGGTCGCCAATTCTTGGTGTGCGGTTCGGCTTCTTCCAGACGTAATAGAGCATAACGTGCCGCGGTCAACGACATTCCACGAATACCATCACCCCATTCCTTTTCAGCTCTGTATTTCATTCAATAAAATGTTTGTGCACAATTAATATGGAGCACATGAACGCAAACACACACACAGGAGAATCAGAATGAAAAAGAAATAGAAAATAATGAAAAGGAAATTATCGTCTGTAAATGGTTTGAAATTGGAGGCCAACAACCATGCGAAGGGGCTGTATTGCCATTTGTTCATGGTTGATGGTCATACTCGCTCAATGCAATATGATTGATGTGTATTTTTACAATAAAAACAACATCAACAACAGCAATAATAACAATAATAACAATCAACAAATATACTATACAGGGCACACAATGAAATAGAAAATATCAATATCAAATTACCCTCGGTATTCGATGTATTTATAAATAATAACGGCCATTGTCATTGCAAGCAGTGCCATATACCAAGAAGTCATGAACATTATCGAAATGCACAAGCACAGGCCAAACAGTGATAATGACCAATGGTAGAATTTGAAGCGAGGTCGCCAGTTGGGTGTGCGCAGCAATGTTTGTACGGCACAGGCCAAGTTCACGAATCCATAGCACATCAAGAAGAACATGGACAATAATGGGGCCAAAATATCGACATTACCTACGGAAACAAACACATACAAAAACAGTTTAATTTTATTGTCAATGAAAGAACGACGAACGTGTTGGAATCATTATACCAATTTGAACAATATATAAGAATATATATCAGTGTCCACACATTTTACACATGAACGACTGCAATTAAATACAGTCATAGAAAAAATTGTGAGTACGGAATTCGAAAAAAAAAATTCAACGAAGAAAAACATTGTGTTTTTTCATGTTTTTCGCTCCAGTATTAGCTCTGTTTATTTGGATTCAATGTCTACTAAGATGTTGTGAAGAGATTTATTGAAATTGATTTACATTGATTGATATCTTGGTTCAAATGAGCCATCATGGCGTTTTTGAGCTGGAAAAAATTGAGAGTACGGTAAACATTTTTTCTATTTTTCATATCTTCTTTGGTGTTATTCGCTTTGTGTTGCAGTTGCTATTCGTGGGTACCGTTATTTCGGATTATAAACAATCAATTTGTAGTATTGTCTTTGGTTCTATATTGGTAATGGCGTCAGTTTAGCATTGCACATTGTCACAATGGCCGCACGCAAAGAAATTCCATTACAAAAATGAATTATTCAAGATCGTCAAAATGGGTTAAGTTTGGGTAAAATTGCAGAGAAATACACAATCTCGAAAACGGGTGTCCAAAATTTATGTAATAAGTTTGAAACATCACACCAAATCACAAATTTACCCGGCCGTGGCCGCAAACGCGCCACAACTCATGCTGATTGTGCGTCAAACCAAGCTGAAATCAAACATTTCAAGTTCGGAAATAAAAGATCAACTCAATTTGAACGTGTGTACCAAAACAATTCGCAATAGATTGCATGAAACAGGTTTGAGCAGCCGGGTATCAATCAAGAAGCCAATGATCACGCTGAAGAACAAAAAGAAGCGATTGGAATTTGCAAAAAAAATATGTCGATAAGCCCTTATCGTTTTGGAAAACTGTTGTTTGGAGCGATGAGAGCAAATTTGAGTTGGTTGGCAAAAAAAAACGCCGCAGAGTGTGGAGAAAAGTCGGTGAGGCACTATTGGATCGGCATACAACGAAAACTGTGAAATTCGGCGGCGGCTCCATCATGATCTGGGGTTGTTTTTTGTGGTCAGGTATTGGTAACTCGCACAAAATCGATGGAATAGTGGACGCTCGTCATTATATTCGAATTCTCAGTACAAATCTGTCTCAATCGGTTGAAAAAATGGGTATTGCTGAGCAGTATATATTCCAACAGGACAACGATCCAAAACATACGGCCGGCGTTACCAAGCGATATTTCGAAAACAAGTCAATCAATGTAGTCGAATGGCCACCTCAAAGTGCTGACTTGAATCCAATCGAAAATTTAGGGGCTGCTCTTGGATCAAAAGTACCACCAAGCGGTCACACAAACCAGCAAACATTTTTCGAAAGTCTTCTGGCGGCCTGGCATGAACTGAAGCCAGATTTGTTAAACAAATTGGTTGAAAGCATGAATCAACGACTCTCTGCTCACGCGGCGGAAATAATAAATACTATAAACTGAATTTCATGTGAGAATTTTTCTTTTTTGGTAGAAAAATGTGTACCGTACTCTCAATTTTTTCCAGCTCAAAAACGCCATGATGGCTCATTTGATCCAAAATACCAATAAATGTAAATAAATTTTAAAAAATATCTTCACAACATCTTAGTAGACATTGCATTCTAATAAACAATACCGAATCTCTTGCGAAACAAATAAAAAACACAATTTTTTTCTTAGCTGAATTTTTTTTCGATTGCCGTACTCACAATTTTTTCCATGACTGTATAAGTGATCTCAACGCCAGTCTATCTCAGTCAATTATAACAGTTTCTATGTACTGGCAACAGCAAAACATGAACTGTCAAACGATTCCGATTTGGGCTTAAAATGTTCATCGTTCTTTGTTTCGTTACATTTGTTTTTATTCATTTTACGCCAAAAATGAATTGATATAAATAAGTAAAAAACACTTCTTATAAGAAGTGTTTTTTACTTATTTATATCAATTATTGACTGGTGTAGTAGTTCCACAAATAAAACATGGCCAAAAATGAAATACAAACCGATTTTGAAAATCGATTTGCGATGGGGAATGTGGATGAAAATGTGTACTATGTGTAAATCTAGTGACTAGCAAAATGAATGGTAAAGGAATAAAAGAAAAACCACTAAAATTTACCCAACAAAATGCCCGATTGACAAATGGCCAATGTCAATATGAGTGCACGGGTGGGTTCGCCACGTTTCGATGACACAGCAAATGGTCGTAAAAATGGTATCACGTCGTCTCTGGCAATCGCTTGTAGCAGTCTCGGTGCACCGGTTAAACTTTGTAGGCCGGCACCAAGTGTCGACAAAAATGAACCAATTAAAATGACCCACTCATTTGGCCATGCCATATTTGCTACAACCAATTTACCACCAATCGACGAACCAAATCTGGAAAATAGTCAATGACATTTTTTTGTTTCTCTCTTTCAATCGCTCTCGGTTAGATGAGATCACGCTATAACATAAACATTAGACTGGACAAAATTTAATCGAACTGATCGGATCAACCCAATTGACCAAATACGTGCGAAATGAAATGTGTACTTTTCTCATACATTTTGTGCACAAATTGACCAAAAAATGACCAATTTACGTGCAAAACTCATTTTCACACATAAAGTCGACATTTTTCCATCAAATGTGTACAAAATGTGCACATAATGTTGCACATAGTGCGTTACAAAAATATAAGACATTATGTTGCACAATGTGCATTACATTGTGTTACTTGGGAAACTCTCCAGCCTCACATTTTTTTTCCTTTTCATTAAAAAAAAAAACGATTGGCAAAGTTTGAACGCAACAAAAAAAATTTAGAGGTAGCGCAGACCGTCAGAAGGTCAACGACTCTCGTTTCATGCTAATTTTTAACATTTCACCAAAACTGCCATATTTCTCGATCGAAAACTCATGTTAAACTTATTTATTCTCAATTTTTTACATTTTAAAGTTCAAATACAACATTAACTTATGAGTTACGCAAAGTTCAGGAGTAATTGGTACACTTTGTAGTGTACTTGTAGTGCAAAAAACGAGGATTTTCGCCTCAGAATTGTTACATTTTTGAGAAATCAAACTGTAGAAAAAAGCACATTTCATATCTTTCGATTCCTGTTGATTTGGTTCAAATTAATCCGATTTGATGTGCATATGATATTCATACGATGAATATTTCGGTAGTTATAGGCGCCCAAAGTTGTGTTTCAATCAAATATGCGCGAATGGTCGACTTAATGTCATATAGCCCATAGCAAGAGGTGCTAAACCAATCTATAAAGACTTGCGTTTGACCTTATCTGACCAATTTTTGCCAAGGAATCGATTGCCGAGCGATTTGGGACGATACAAGTCCGTTTTGTAGTCGCAAAACGCACAAGTTCCGAACAAGCTTCCTAATGAATTTACTGCTATAATGGCGAGTTATAACTTCCTATAGGAAGCTTGTTCGAAAATTTAAAAAATTTGCATGAAACGAGAGATGTTGACGGTTTGCGCTTCTTCTATTTTTTTTTGCGTTCATACTTAGCAAATCGTTTTTTTTTAATGAGAAGGAAAAAATGAGAGGTTGGAGAATTTGATCCGATCACTTCGATGAAATTTTGGCCAGTGTAATAAACATACTTATCACGAAGTAGTAGATTGTCGACAGTGCCAGCAAAGAGAAGGACGGAAGATAAATACACTGTACTTGTGGTTAAAATTGCACATATGGTTCCAATTGGAATGCTCTTCTGTGCATCAGCTAAATCACCCGAACGATTCGACCCAGCCATAATCCCTGTAAACGAAGTGTTAAAAAATAACAATATATTCACAAGGCATGGTGTTTGGATTGAGTGTTGTGGTTATTATTGCGAACGTCAAAATTGTTTTAATCACCATCAAAAGCGCACTTACCAGTTACAGATGGGAAGAAAATGCCAATCAAAATGGTAAACGATGTGGTTATATCGGCATAAACTTGATCGCTACTGCCTTGTGAGATCCGCTCGTAGTCACGTGGTTCTTTTCCGTAAGCAATATATTGGAATTTCTATTTGATTTTGGTATTTATACGTAAGATGAAAGAAAATGAGAACAGAAAGAATAAAAAAAGAAATTCCGGATAAATGCGCATAAAAACAACACACATCACAATTCACATTTCAAATTTCACACACACATACACACAAAATGGTACATACCTCGAGAAATGAGGCGCCAAGATTGTCAAAGAATACACCACTCGATAAGCCTTTGATGCCCTTTACAATGCTCACATTGTTTTCTGTTTCCAAGATTAAGCACACAGATTGATGAAATAAGATTACAAGGAAAATATTCATAAATATTTATGTGATATTGTCAACTTACCCGTAAAATATGGTTCACAGTTTGGAGTGCAAAATTTATTCCATAGTACGGGATCGGTCTTGTTACAGTGATCGATAGTAACATTTTTTAACAATCGCTTTCCAAGTACGCACATACTAAGAACACATTAAAACATAAATGGACGAGATATTAAAGAGAAACATAAACATTTTGGATAAATGATAAAGTTTTCGGCCAATATTTGGCCCAAACTTAAAATGATTTAGTTCCCTATCATTGAAGCAAATACAATAACAATACAATAGCACCCTTTTGGAAATTGAACACACTCTATGCGTGTGAATGTGTAATAGAAAGTGAATAGCTAAAAGACTTGTGACAAAGGTCAGAAACGTCAAAATTAAATGAAATTTTCAATGTGAGAAAAAGAGATAGATATACACATTTTGACAGATTGCTACAGGTCCTTTGTTTATTCAATCTTTCTTATGTAATACCGTAACAGATTCTAGTACCATGAGGGCGCTGTCGTATTGCGGTCAAAGTGCGAAGCGCAATCGTCGGATCGCTTTTGAATTTCATTGGTTTTGCGATTGTTGATGGCATTCACTAATTGCCACATGCCACATAGATTTCATCGACATACGGTGACGTCTTTAGTGCTATAGACGGTAACTATCACATTTATTGCAATAAAACGAAGACCTTAAATAAGGGTGGATTCCCTTTCCGATGAGCTGAAGAGATCAAGTATTTTATTGGAGCATTAAATGAGCTCCAGTGATTATCATTTCTCGGCTTCAAATTCAGCTTGGTAAATGATTAAATGATATCGAATGGCTGTACAAAGTCAAATAGACATTCCATTCGTATTTGAACGACGTGTTTTTAAGCGATTATCTTTCGTCATTTTCTAATTGACAGCAAATTATTTTCCACCCGAATGTCTATTGGTGATAACTGATTCGAAATTCACGCGCATCGCATGACTTTTTTTCCAATCTATTGGACTGCTCCCTCCTATTGCTATTAATATTTATTATGTATGCTTGGATTCTAATGAGACATTCATACTTACTAAAGTTTATCGTTGCCATTAAAATTATCGAAAATTCCGACGTAGACGGCAATTATGGAACAAATAACACAAGTTAATGCAATGGCAGCAAATTTATTCACGAACTTTACGCCGATAAATACAATCGTTCCTGAAAAATGAAAATCCAAACATGAAAATCGACTATGGTTATAAAAGTATTTTTCCCTTTTGCACTCAAAAGATTCTGATTATCGTTCAATATTTTCACAAACAAACGCACCCAAAATATAAAAAGTTCCCCACGCACATGAGAAAATACAATAACATTTCCACCAAACACCAATAATCACCCATTTCTAATTTGGGTGGGAAACATCGATTTTTTGGTATGTTATTTTTTTGTTTTATTCAGTTTCGGTAAAAAATTAAAGCAAAAAATGGTTTATTCACTTTTAAAATGTGCAAACAATAAATTGAATTTATTTTTGTTGACAAAATAAACAGGCTCTCATTTAACCAGAGGGTGTAGAATACGGTTCGGTTGTTCGATACATACCCATACAATAGAGCAACATAGTTCCATAGATACGGAAATTGTTATACATCGCATTTTCGGGATCGTGGTCGTCAATGAATATCGCCGCCCATGGTGCCATGTATTGCTGAAAACAAAATTCTTGTGTTAACTGCAAGCGCTTATTGTATTATACTTGAAGTTTTTGTTTTTTTGTATCTTCCTTCCCCTCGTATCCTTTCGTAAAACCAACTGGTTCTATTGTTTGCTTTAACCACTCTCAAACAACGATTCACGTTGTATTTAATATTTATAAAAAATGTCTCCAGAACCGAGATTTCGTTCCGTACTTACCAACACGATTTCAACCGCACCAACAATGTACATAGCCGCTGCCAGCGTTGTACCCGTATAAAATAGTAGCCCAACCGCACCACCAAATTCAGGTCCCAGCGATCTATTGTATAATTTAACGAAATATTGTATCGTATAATATCTTTATGATGTCAGCTGATTAATTGGACATAATTCAAGCTCATTTTAACGTGTAATGTTAATATAGCCGTCACACACAATGAAACGTGATACTCGAGAACCAAAATGTTGCAACTATTTGAATTGCCATACACTTTGGAATATTGGGTGACATGAATAGGTTTGAACTGATAACAATTTCATTTCAAATAGATGGACATTCATTTATGAACTTCTTCATGAACAACTTATTATGATACCGAAAGTGGCCAAAACATGAACACTTCAACACTTGAGCATCATGACATAGTGCGTAGTAGAAACGTAAAAACTTAGCATATGTGCCATGTATCTTGTGGTGAGGAAATAAACTACATGTATTCTTATTCGCTGAGTCCACATATAAAGAATTTTAACTATGTGACAATTTGTGCGGCCAATATAAATCAATGAATAAATAAATTTAATTACATTCATAATCATGATTTTTCCACATTGATATGAAATTTGGTTTTTATCTTGAGCAATCTAATTCGAAAACGGGCAACATGTTTTTTTTTTCATACGATGTACTGTAATTGCACGGTATATGCGCTAGACTGGCCAAAATTTCATCGAAGTGATCGGATGTGAGATGTTCTCCAGCCTCTCATATTTTTCCTTTTCATTAAAAAACCGATTGGCAAAGTTTGAACGCAAAAAAAATAGAGGTAGCGCAGACCGTCAGAAGGTCAACGACTCTCGTTTCATGCAAATTTTTAAAATTTCACCAAAAATACCATATTTGTCGATCAAAAACTCATGTCAAACTTATTTATTCTCAATTTTTTTACTTTTTAAAGTTCATATACAAGTTTAAGAGTTATTGGTACTCTTTGTGCAACAAATCTAAAAAATAGGCGTTCTTAGGCGAAAATTCTCGTTTTTTGACTCAAAGTGCTGAAAAAAGCACATTTCATATCAATGCTAAACCAATCTAGGAAGACTTGTGTTATGGGATGAAAAACTGCATTTTTTGTCGATTTTAGTGTGTTTTTTCACTTCAACCCGAAATATCTCGGAAAAACGAATTTTCCCAGATATAACACATATGCACCATGATTCACACATATCTACGCTAGAATCGTAGAAATTATGAAAAAAATTGTTGGGAGTTTTTTCGAGAAAATTTCGGATGTGTGTCGGACCTTTTCAGTTTTTGGCTCAAAACATCTCAATTAGGATGATTTGAATGCAGTTTGAATGTTGACTTCAATACCTTTCAAATGACACCCATGCCGTTTTGGTATGTTCTGAGGTTCGGCCACAGTGACCGTTGGAAGGGGGGCATTTTTTCAAGTTTGAATACCCCCCAGGTCAAAGGGGTCCCTAGATCGAAAAGTTATAGAACAAAAAAATCTTAGTTTTACTAGCCTATTATCTCCAGTGAATATCATTGAAATAGCTCACAACTACAAACAGACAAACATAACCCCTTTTTTCATCATTATCTGGGGGGTGGAGGTAAAACTTTGTTAATGTCATAACTTTTGAATGGGTCAACCGATTTCGATGATATAGATATCGTTCGATTTGTATTCAAAAAATTTCGCCGCTACTTTCCAAGACCTTTCCAATGATACTCAGCTCATTTTGATCGTTAATATGGTTTTAAAGTTCGAAACTGCGTGTATATATAGGCTTGTGGCATTGCACTTGTATGCATGCATAGTAGTTGCTTGCGTCACTCGCGTGGTCTACCGTCCACAGTGATTCGTGTAGTCGCATCATCATTCCGATAACCGTTATCCGCTTCACTCTTAGGTTACAGATTTATGTATTTCGTCTTTTATCAGATTCTATAAATCAATTATAGTGAATTTGCAATAAAAATATCGAGCGATTCTACCAAATTTACAGCCCCCTAAATAAATTGATATGGTAGTAATCCGCTGGTGAATTCAATTGCAAAAAAGAATTTGTGAAACTTTCAATGAACCTATACAATAGGATGTATCAATTTCAATTTTTGTTACTAGTCAAAACCAGATTTTTTTGTTTGGGGACCATGGGACATTTAATTTTCTACAGGGGAGGAGCTCGTTTGAAAAAAATGTGCCCATACTCTGTCAGAACTAACACACTGATACAAAGAATGACGTTTCTACGCGCTGCAAAAAGTACCACCGTTCTACGCGCTAGAACCTCAGCACTAATATTTTCTTAATTCAATGACGTTATTATATACATACACATTTGTATTAGTAACTAGGTTCTAAATACAAGAACCCTGGTACTTTTTGGCACTAATAGAGATGTCATTCTATGTGTCAGTGGTATTATTTTGACAGAGTAATGAAGTAAATCGACCCAATTGCTCTCGTAGATAAAATATACTGAAATATCAATGGTGAACATCACCCCCAACTCGACTCTTGTGGGAAAATCCACGAAAAAAACCCAAAATATCCCATATTTTGATATTTTGCAACAGATGCTGCCCCTGAAAGTTTATCAAATTTGGTGAAAATGGTCTAAATCGACGCGGTTTAATGTGTAAATGAGTAAAATGTCAATGTATAATGGAAAAATATTTCAAAGTTTCTTGGCAAAAAATTCTTCAAGATATTGAGGTCGAAAGTAGGAAAAATACCCCATAAATGTACTTGTTCCCCAAATTATGTTTAAACTATAAGGAAAAATGCATTTAAATTCCAATTGATTTGAAATAAACAATTGTTTTTTATATTTCAATGCTTTTCGAAAGCATATTCCACAATAAATTCGAATTTAAAGCACATGAACTGGATATTATGCATTAAATATATTGAATGAAAATGTGATAACTGATACTAAAAATGGTTTTCTAAAATACAAGGACGATAGTCTCATAGCATAAAATCGATAAATTAATTCAATCTAACTGCTCACTAGACTGGCCAAAATTTCATCGAAGTGATCGGATCAAACTCTCCAGCCTCTCATTTTTTCCTTTTCATTAAAAAAACCGATTGGCAAAGTTTGAACGCAAAAAAAAAATTAGAGGTAGCGCAGACCGTCAGAAGGTCAACGACTCTCGTTTCATGCAAATTTTTAAAATTTCACCAAAAATACAATATTTGTCGATCAAAAACTCATGTCAAACTAATTTATTCTCAATTTTTTACTTTTTAAAGTTCATATACCAGTTTAAGAGTTATTGGTGCACTTTGTCGTGTACTTGTAGTGCAACAAATCTAAAAATTAGACATTCTAAGGCGAAAATTCTCGTTTTTTGACTCAAAGTGATTATTCATTGCAATTTAAAACCATTGTTATCCTGGGATTTAACCAGTTAAATAAGATTTTACGCACACAAACGCAATGTGTGTTTCCATTTAAATTAATCACCTTAGTTCAGGACACTCGAACTCGAGATAGTTAACCTAAAAACCGATGATACATCAGAATGCTTTTGGTTTTAATCGTCTCAATAAATCATCATTTGAATGTTTCCACATTTGGCAAAGAATCGACGATTACTTTCGTTCAGTTTTTGGTTTTGCTGCTTTGAGCAATTTGCGTTTTGAGTCAAAACTTTTGGCTACAACAACAATAACATACCATTTTGGACGTTTGAGATTACACAGTAGATTGTCACGCGCCAAGCGGTGAATATGTGTCATTGTGTCGAATATACACAACACACATAGCCTAATAATGACGAGTTGGTTTTTTCAGTTGATGATTCGTAAGAAAATGTGTTACGAAATTGTGTCAGAGAAGAGAGCCAGGGGTAATTCTCTAACATTCATTTTATTCATAATATGCACACATATTCACGGAATCTATTGAAAATCCAAACAAACGTTCCACTCATCCAAATTTAAATAGGCGGCTTTTTAAATACGTTCGACAAAGAGGCCATTTCAATGCGAATTTCTCAGTGTTATTGAAATACAACGTGAACAAAATCCAAAATGGCATCTTGAATTTCATTCACTGCGTATTTCAATAGTACTGAACAATTGGCCTTGAAATTGCTCTTGTGTGCCGTGTTCAAAGATATAACACAGTGACGGTCCACGATTACAATCGTGTCCTGAGAAATAAACAGTGAATGTATTTTACTGACAAATTAGTCGCGCTTTAGCATTAGCGACCAACATTAACTACTAATACGTAGCGTCAACCGACTCTCCATTGAGAGGGGACAGAGAGCCACAGCAGTTAAACTGAGCGGTACACAGCGGCCGCTGTAGAGTGTGATCGAGAACCAAGAATAAGAGACGCGTATACTCACACATTCACATTCGTTTCATTGACTCTCTACCGCACCACACTCGAGCGTCGGTTGACGCCAAATATAAGTTGCTAAAGTTAGTTGCTATAGCTATACGTTATAACGTATACACGCAACTAATTCGTCAGTAAAATATATTCACTGGAAATAGTACCTTTACAATTTTCAAAACAAGCGTCGTGACAATCTGGCTCGGTACAATGGACCTCATATTCTCGGGCTTATCTGATAAACCATTTCGTGTCAAAATGACAACCGACTATCAAATACATTTGTCATGCTAACATGTGTAGTAGACTATCTCTACATGCTCGAGATTTCTTTTGGGAGGCGGTGGAGAGGGTCTTGATTTATTTGAACTCAATAGCTATCTATAGATCCGTATACGGATACCATGAGTGTGCTTTCAGGAACTGGAAGTGCAATAAATACAAAATTATTAGCATGAATATGAATTATCAATGAATTCAAAAATGCATTCGTTTCATGATTTTTCAGTTCGATTTTGTGAATTCAGTGTATTAATTTGATATTTATGATATGAACCAAATTACCTGGATATCATGAAGTAGCTCCCACCAGCTGGCACCACACCATTTGTAGCAATCGCTGACATTGAAATCGCTGTTAACATTGTCTAGAGAATGCACAAAATTATGAAATTAACATACAGAAAAAAATGAGGGAACATTTCAAATTTGTTAAGGAAAATGTGATTTCGTGCGGTCCATTCAACGTTACTAACAGTCATTGCAAGGCATGACAAAGTATGTGATGTTTGAACATCATCATATTTCTAAGCCATCTTTACTCATACTGGTCCACTTAGTGTACAGCTAAATGTAACGAATCGGAAATCACTAATTTATTTGCTCAATTCCTTTCTACCGCTTACTCTAGATTTAATCCAGATGTAGTGCATACGTTTGAATCCAATAACAAACATAAACATGAATTGATTAATCTATGCAGTAATATTCCAAAAATTGATGTAACTGAAGAAATAGTGACGCAAGCAATCAACAACCTACCAAATAACTTGGTTTCAGGCCCGGATGAAATTCCGAACTTATTCATAAAAAAATGTATTGAATCATTAGTGAAACCTATCACACTAATTCTCAGTGAATCCATGAAAACGGCGCAAGTACCTCAATGTTGGAAAACATTGTTTGTGAGATGTGAACCGATATTCAAAAGCGGGTCAAGAAATGATATTACTAATTATAGAGGCAGAGGTGCGCGAGCTCGGAATTTCCAGGGGGGGGGGTCAACTTTCATTTTCAGTGATTTGAAGGGGGGGGTCAGAAATATTGCTTGGGGGGGGCCTAGGGGGGGGGGTTAAATTCAAATTTAGATTGCTTTTTGGGGGGGGGGGGAAGAATACGATAAAATAAAGATGTGATTTTATGTGAAAATCTTATACGTATTTTAAAATACAATAAAATACCAGTCCTATTTGAAAGATGAAAAAGACTTAATTTATTTAAGTACGCTTACTTTTATATTAATTCATTTATTGATAAAAGGTAATTGTTATGATTTCGTCTTAAAATTTAAGAGTTTCTTCTTTAATTTTTGTCTGAAAATGCTTAAAAAATAGTAAAAGGATTGAATTTAGTAATAGTTTATTCAAAAATTCCAAGTGACAGTCAAAAAAATGCTTTGAAATTGAATTTTTCTTCTTTTTTATGTAAGGTGCCATCTGCTCCTTCTTTGGTTTCCTTATTTTGAACACTTTGATAGGCGCCCATGTTTTTTTATTCCACAGAAAACACAATTAGTTGCTTTGACGATTGATATTCGAATGATCGGATCATTCCCATAACTAGCGGATTTACCGAATTCAACATTTATGCATACAATCGAATGATAACATAAACAATAAGTAAATTGTTTATGCTCTGTCTTTTCTCAACTAATTTTTGGTCAATTAAGCGAAATATACGCAAAGAGACATTTTTTGCTGGCATATGCAAACTGAAAAAGGTCTTCAAGTGTTCGCGAATTAGGCGAATTTATTCATACAAAAAAGTCATTATAATCAAAATATAAAAGTGATGTAAAGGGGGGGGGGGTGAAAACAGAAAAATTGTCCATTTGAAAATGATCAGGGGGGAGTCAAAAATGCGAAAATCAGTTTTTGTGTAAAAATGTCTTGGAAACCCGACACATGTGCACTTAAAAGCACGCCCCTTCGGAACGGCTAGACCTATATGGCTCAAATTCAATACGGAACATCCGGTAATAATTTTGAACAAATTTGCTTTTGTCACTTTGGGATTTGAAACTCCGTTCGAAAGTTATCGTGTTAACGTACATATACAGACGACGACGGCGACGACGCCATTTTGCACTGGAGCTACCAGAACCGAGTATCTAAATTTAAAAATGTGCAAATCAAGATTTGTTTCCATGGTGAACTGAGACTCTGGTCAAAATTTGAGCCTGATCGGTAATCATTTACTCAAGCTATGTGGAGTTGAATTTTTGGGGCAAAACCAATACTTTTCCTGAGCACATTTCATGTGCGGAAAAGTAACAAAATATGTAATAAAGAGTCATAAAAAACAGTGTCAAATTCATTCATACAGCCATAATTCCAAAATACCCCCCATTTTAAGGATTTTTAAACGACCATAAGTCCCAAATAACCCCATTTTAGGGGAATCTAAATTGCCGCATGAGCTGAGCATGCAAAGTTCTACCTGTAGCAATATTAAAGCCCATCTGAATCCAAAAAATGTTGATGACCAAAAAAAAACATGGCAAAACCCATATGCTTTACATAATGTAGGCGAAATTTCATGTCGTGCATAAAAATTTCTTAACCCTCTAGAGCATAACCATGCCAAAAGACACGGTTAAATAATCGAAGATAAAATGCACTTCAAACAGCAATTTAATAAAACAATGACATAAAAAACATTTGGAAATCTTGAGATTTTCAATTGCAGCAAACCTTTGATGATTTTATCTTGAGCGGTTTTTGAGTTAAAAGCAAGAGCGTAAAAAATTTCCAATCTGACAAAAAAAATTACGAATTCTTAAAATTTGACAGTTTTAAATAATGGATTTCATTGTTCTTTTTCGATGTCAAATCCCAAGTAAACCATGCGGTTTCAAGGGTTTTCACTATTTTTTAAAGTGGTTTGAGACCAAAACCATCCTAATTAGATACCTCAAAACGCTGAGAAAAATTCATGCATTAGAGGGTTAAGAACCGAAAAATTGAATTTTTGGTAGAACTTCTCTACTTTTTTCTGTACTTATTTTGTTATTGATATTTTAGTGTTAAAAATCACTATGCCTAAAAAGTTGACGTTTAGTATGTTGGGTTGGTAGATAACTAATCGGTGAATTCTGTATTTGTGTGCGCCACGCATACAGTGAAATCCTCTTTGTCATCATACTTCATTCAAGTTTCTTTGCTGTGCATATGCATGTTGCTCCCAAACGACAATGCTGCTGTCGCTAGTGAACAACACGCGCTTGCCCAGCCTTTTGATTCAGTTTCATTGTTGTAGCTCAACATTGTTCCCATTTTCTGGGTACGTGTGCTGAAACTTTTGAACGGCTCAGGCGATTTCGATTGTTGGAGCGTAGTCGAAAATTTTATCTTTAAAAGTAACAACATCAAAGCCCACGGAAAAAAATAACCAATGGACGTAACCAAAATTGAAGCGCACTTGAAAAATTCAAATATACAAGATAACTTAACAACTATATGAACCAATTTCAAACATGGCGCGTTGTTTAGCTCGTATACATAAGCATATTTTGCATACATTCTGGTACATTTGTATTATTTGTTACATAACTTCAAGCGACGTGGTTGAATTAAAAAGCATTGGCAAGCCTCTACGTCGGGCATAGGTCGCGCTGTATGTCAAGGCCCAATTCACTTCTACAGCCTTGCGGCAGCACATTAAAATAAACCTATATATGCTCTAACTATACTGCTCTTCAGAATGTGGGCATAAATTTGACAGGAAAAACCATAAACGTATCCCGAAGGAAAATTGCTCGCTGAATGAAAATTTGAAAAATTTATCCGAGATAACTTCAAATTTGATCCGACCATAGCTATTGAACTTATCCGACCATAGCTATTGAACCACACGTCCAGACTATAAAAATGTTGCATCAAATCAGATTCGAATAAAATTAGCTTTCAACCGAGAAATGATCTGTCATGTTGAGTAGTGATATCATAACTGTTTCTGTGTCAATGAAGCTACAACAACAATAACATACAATTTCTGCAGTTGGAAAAACACAGTAGATTGAATCTAACTCGACACAAGGAAATTCATAAAATTTGTATAATATCAGGAGTTTGGGGGTTTTATTTGTAGGATCATTCCCACAAATTTTTTTTTTCACATTCAACATGAATGGGATTGGACTATTTCATTTTAAATATTATACATAACAATTACTGCAAAAATGAGAGAAATGTAAAGAATTTCAAGTCTATTTAGAAAAAAATGCGGTCATTGATTATGCTATGGTGAATGATAATTTTATAACGCAATTCGAATAATGAGTTTTGCTTATTTTCCATGTCCTCTTTCTAAAAAATGACTATTCATTCATTGAGTTTTGCATGTAATTTTCCCGCATAGACTCTGCTTTAATTGAATTGCATGAATTCAAGCAGATTGTTGTCGAATAATACATTTAACTACAAATACCACACAGAGAGATAGAAAAAATGAGAAAAAACGTCGAGTCTTTTTTATTTTTCCATTTTTCAAAAAAACAAGAAAATTAAACTAACATTTTCATTCAGAGAGCAAACCACATTTTCATTATGCTAAGAATCAGATGAGAAAACAAGTAAAACTGAATAATAACAAAATTACCACACAACAGCAGCAAAGGACGATGAGGAAACCGCAAACAGCACCGGCCGTACCAACGACCCATGTTAAACGAATAAATAAAATGACACCAAATATATTTTGAATGCATGGTAAGAATACGCCGATCAGTGTGCCTACATAGGAAGGAAAGTTGAGAGAAAGAGTGAGAACAAAAAACATGGCTTTTATTTTCTATACATATATAAAAAAAAACATGTTTTAAATTGAGATCTGGATTCCCCAGAAATAACAAACATCAAAATCAAAGGAAGAAACAATTAACATAAATCGGAATGAAAATAAAAGTAAAACATATGCCCGCGGACTGCACTTTTTATAAAATTATATTCTTCATTTAAAATTTTCATTGATACTTACCCATCCGAGCTGAAGGAGCTGGTGGCTTTGCATCTGGGTCTGTAGCGGCTGGAATTGTATTCTCGTAGCTAGCCAATGACGAAATAAATGTGGAGACTCTAGGACGAGTTTCCATCTCGTCCTAGTCATCAAATGAGAAAATAGAAGAGATAGAATGAATAGAGCGGAATTATTTCAACAACTGTAGAATCATCTGTACATATTAATAACTGAAATTTTCAAGTGGATTATAATCACTAGTTCACTAGTTGTAAATTTCGAGAGAGAGTAACACATCAAATTTGCGTATGCGTTCAATCGGTTTTGCGTATAATGTAGTTGGGAGCAGGCCCTCAACTTAAGCCTGCTCTCGTCTGCTCCCATCTTCACGATATGTAATACCGTTTGAACTTGCTAAGATGGCACCGCATATGCACATTTATTTACTTTTGTGTGACTATTGTCACTTATGTACTGGTCGGCTCTCTCGTATAAAGTTATTTTTAGACGAAAAATATTTCGTTTATGTTTAAACCTCTCGTGAAAATGCAAATGTTTTTTTTTTGGTGATGGAAAATCACTGCGGTAAAATATATAAGATGAAAAAACCTCTGAACGAGGTATAAACAGAGTGGCGCACTAGTAGATCTTGCCCACAAAATGACTGATATCAAATTTTAAGTGGCGCTTGTGAAAATATATTGTCGTTCCTCAGTCCTCAAATAATTCAACAATTTGTCCATGCCATATTACAATGAATGTGAACTAGAGTGCGCCAGTGTGAGCGAGGCGTTTTTCTATCAATTCGATTAAAGTTAGGCTATGATTCACACACTCACGGTGAGCCTGCAATCCAAAATGCGATTGTAAATCATTTGTATTCCAGTTTTGAATAGCCAGTGTTATTCAAAGATAATGAAAGTGAAAACGTTCGGGACTCGCACTGGCGCACTCTAGTTCACATTCATTGTAATATGGCATGGACAAATTGTTGAATTATTTGAGGACTGAGGAACGACAATATATTTTCACAAGCGCCACTTAAAATTTGATATCAGTCATTTTGTGGGCAAGATCTACTAGTGCGCCACTCTGTTTATACCTCGTTCAGAGGTTTTTTCATCTTATATCAGCAGTTTTGTAAGGTTTATTTGTAAAAAACACTTGAAAATAACAACTTTTCGAGATGTATCATCAAATTCTGTTCAACTCCATCGATCGAATTGCAAATTTTGAGTACCGGCGAAGATATGACAAAATGAGCCAAAATTTCGATTTTGAAGTTTTTGTTTTTTTTTACTTGTAATCCAAATTGTCCTCCAAATCGAGTCAATAGGCTCCGATTGAAAGCCAATTCTAATGTATATCGATTGTGATATATGAGTTGCGAGCATGTTATGTCATCATATTTAGTATTATACATACTTGGCCAGTTCAGTCAACACATTTCGACTAAAGGTGGCAACGGACAAGAAATTGTCCGTCCGGTCCGTCCGTAATTTTTTTCGGACAGTTCGGACACTGTCCGAAGTGTCCGTGAGAAAGTACGGACAGTTCGGACAACGTCCGAAGTGTCCGAACTTTCTTACGGACGGACCGGACGGACAACTCGGACGTCCGAAACTTTTTTATATACATTCGGACAGATCGGACGGACGGACGGACGGACAAATTGATACTAATTCGTTGTAGTTAATAATACGGGAACATACTAAAGATTAAAGTCATAGCTACTTAAATCGAAAGTCTATAATATGAACTCCCCAATTGTAACTGATTTAACCTAGGGGAATTTCTCACTTTCAATGAGTGAAGATTTTTGCAGATTCATACAGATTTTGTGGATTTTTGGATATGTGAATTTTTACAAATTCGTGTCAATATTGGGAGATTTCATGAATTCTTCCGGATGCGAGGATGCAAAATTTGTGGAATTCAAGATGGCGGCTGGTGAGAACGCTTGAACTGTCAAATAAAAAGCAATAGATTTCTGTGAATTCTTGCTGATTTCTGTGGATATGAGAGAATATTTTGACTTAGTAGAAACATTCAGATATCAATGAATTTTTGTTTGAGAAATTCCCCTAGGATTTAACCTAGATGATTCTAGAATATGGTGTTTGAAAACACACCAAAATGAAAAGATGCTAAAAAATCGTATCAACGCTGAAAAATAATGGAAAGACGATCAATTTTGCCACTAAAGTTAAAAAAAATAATGCGTATTTGAATCTTTCAATTTCATCGAGTTTATCATCAATTTCCACTTTATTAACGATTTTCATTTATTAAAATCGTTCAATTGCTTTAAAAAATATTCGCCTTTTGAACATTTGAAACCAAAATAAGATATTACCAATACAATTAACGATTTACATTTACTACTCAGTAACTATGAAGAGTACGATTTTATTCTCCCAGAGGGCGAATTTTCGCATATATTCTTCATGGGAGAATATTCCCTAGGAATATTCTACTCCTTTTTTCCTCCATGGAGGAATATTTTTGAAATGTCAATATATGTTTAGAATGTGCATTATTCTCCCAAGAGGAATAAATTCTCCCGATATTCCTCCAAGGAGAAAAAATGCAGAAACTAGCCCTCTGGGAGAATAAAATGATACCCTTTGTATTTACTGAGTAAAACCTTTGAATTGATTTAAATAATATTCGCCCTTTGAACATTTGAAATGAAATCTTTCATATTGGTCGTTTTTGAATAAAGTTAGAAATAGCCTCCAAAATGCTACTAATAAAATATTTGACGATATTAATTTGATCTGAATTGATGAAATAAAAGAACAATGCGTGTAATATTCTGTCAAGTTATTCTTATCTTATTTTTATTTCAAATGTTCAAAAATATTTTTTAAAGCAATTGTAAGATTTTAATAAATGCAAATCTTTTATAAAGTGCAAATTGCTGATGAACTCGATTAAATTGAAAGATTCAAATACGCATTATTTTTTTGAACTTTACTGGTGAAATTGTTTGTCTTTCCATTATTCTTCAGCGTTGATACGATTTTTTAGCATCTTTTCATTTTGGTTCCGTTGAAAACACACCATATTCTAGAATCATTTAGGTTAAATCAGTTACAATTGGGGAGTTCATATTATAGACTTTCGATTTAAGTAGCTGTGACTTTAATCGTTAGTATGTTCCCGTATTATTAACTACAACGAATTAGTATCAATTTGTCCGTCCGTCCGTCCGTCCGTCCGATCTGTCCAAATGTATATAAAAAAGTTTCGGACGTCCGAGTTGTCCGTCCGGTCCGTCCGTAAGAAAGTTCGGACACTTCGGACGTTGTCCGAACTGTCTGTACTTTCTCACGGACACTTCGGACAATGTCCGAACTGTCCGAACATTCTCACGGACAACTCGGACAATGTCCGAACTGTCCGAACTTTCTTACGGACAACTCGGACAATGTCCGAACTGTCCGAACTTTCTTACGGACAATTCGGACAATGTCCGAACTGTCCGAACATTCTCACGGACAACTCGGACAATGTCCGAACTGTCCGAACATTCTCACGGACAACTCGGACAATGTCCGAACTGTCCGAACTTTCTAACGGACAATACGGACAGTGTCCGAACTGTCCGAACACGATTACGGACGGACCGGACGGACAAAAACAGCAATATTTAGCTGTCCGTCCGGTCCGTTTGCCACCTTTAATTTCGACGTGTACGACATCTATAGGTTGACGCGTCAAATGTCACAGGGACATCGCATGTCATAATCTAACATAACCCCTAAAAAATGTATTTCAATTTCTATTCATCTGCAATTGTGCACCTTCATTTGAAATTATTCAAATAAATTTAAATGACACTTCATAATAGTGAAATCGAGTAAAAATCAATAAACAGATTTTCCGAGATTTTCAGACATTTTGAGGTTATGTCACACACATTTAATTTCATTCAAATTCATTTAATTTGCTGCAATTTTTTTTCTCGATTTTTTTCATGTAAATATACCAAATGAGAAATTATCAAAAATTACAATGAATTTAAATTCCGTAAAACTCACAAAAATTCATTACAATTTCCAATTTCTTATAATTCAACAGTTTTTGGCACTGTGCCAAATGCAAACGACCGTAAACGCACCCTTCACAGAGATTGAACGTACTCATGTCATTTTAATTTGTTTTAGTTCAGTGACAGTTGCTTGCATTGCTTAGATGGCGCCGCAGTGAAAAAGCACTGAATAAATTTACATGTAAATGCCATAAAACTGGCCAAGCACGGTATTATATCACAACTTGATATGATAGTGTTAACTCTGAAACACATATAGCCAAAACCCAATTTTTGCGAAAAATGATGAGTGAAATTCCAACTTCCATAACTTAGGAACGGTTGATCCTATTTTGATGGTTGAACCCTCGTTGGATAGGTATTGAGGTGTACTACCAAAGTGTAGTTTTTCAGAATTTTAGAAACTGGGTACGGGGGTCAAAATGGTGAAAAACCAAAAAAATCGATTTCCGATTTTTCAGTTTTTTCAATGTGGTGACCAAACCCCATTACAAACCCCATTACAAACCCCATTTTCATACTGAGAACTTATTTAAAGCCTAGCTCAATACCTTTCATTTGCGGTATCTGCGGATTTTCTATGTTGTGTATTATCGGAGTTATGGAATTTTGAAAAAAATCGACTCCTCGACACTCTCCCCCTGCTTATTTTCTTATATGTAAAGAAATTCGCCCGTTCTCGACGGTTTTGAACTGCCCCCCAGACTCCCTAAAAGTAATGTTATACATCACAGAAATCGAGAGAAGGTACAAAGTCACAAACACACACACAAACATACCAAACCCAATTTTCAGGGAAAACCCTCCTTTCTGGGAAAACGTACACAACTTTTGAATGGGTCAACCGATTTTGATGGTAGAGCACTCGTTGGAAAGGTATTGAGGAGTACTATCGATTGGTCACTCAACGACAGTGGTCAAGATTACCCACCGGGAGATATGCTATATAATCTGAAAAAAACACCCCCATACGTCCCCCAAGTGAAATTTTTTTTGGTTCCACAAAAATTCATTTTGGCGACAGCTTTCGTTTAGTTTGGTCCTAAGCTACACGCCAATGCCTATTCAACGAATGACATCGGTCGGCAACACAGAATCCGAAAACTCGCGTATATATAGTGTTGCACTCAAAAGTGTATTTTTTGGTGCGCCACTGGGAGAACTGCCGTTCTCCGTGATTTCTTTCATTTTCACGTTCATTTAATTATCATCGTGAAAATGAAAATGGAATAGTGGCGAAATTTTCGACAATCGGAATCCGATGTCAATATTTAGCTGACATCACTGACATATTCAAAGGACTATCAAGATCACTTTTCGAATCGTTTTCGCTCAAATTTTTACCATAATATGGAGACTGCATTTTCCAATTACCAATTTAACTGTTTGGAGCAGTGTTCTCAATCGGACCCAAAATTGAGTCCGAACGGACGATTTGTTTCTATTCGAGCTCGGATCATGCCCATTAGGTGGTAATGGGATTTTTTTTATCCCAAAACTGAAAAATTGTTAATCGGTCTGACGCATATCCCCCTCTATCTTATGATCCTCCGATTTTTTTTTCTCCGTAATTTCCACGATTCTAGGGGGTGATATTAAGATCGGAAGTGAAAAAATATCTCAAAAGGCCAAAAATGTACCTATTATTCAAAAACTCCAATCTTGGATGATATTTAGGTTGCATTTAAAAGATCTTAATACGCTGAAAAATTGATTTCATTGTGTCACAAATGGAAAATTTGGTATTTAACTGATAGTTTTTCAAGAAAAAATTGAGAAACAGTTTAGCATATAGCTTCTCAATAAACTGTCACACGTGTCCTATTATGTACAATCTAACCGCTAATCAAATTTTCCATGAAATCAATTCTGTTTCTGTATGTAATCTGAAGCTAAAAAAAGCATCGGTTTAATTCAAAAAAAATTTCAATGTAAAACTTACCGAATACAGATACAAATTGGGATCATATTCCGTTGGTTTTTCATTGTTTGGAACAAATGGTTGGTCGTCGGTTGCGTCTCCTATGGATAAAAAGTGATGTCACACAAAACAATTAAATATTAAATTCAAATATTGACTCATTTTTCAATAGATGTAGAAATTTATTCTTCATGTTTTGGGGGCATTTGTCGAAAAATACGCCGTTGTCATTTTATTAATGTATGTCATACATCCAGTGATTAATTTTTCATGTTGGAAAATGAAATTGAACAAGTCGGCTACAATTTTACAAGAAAATTAAATGTTTGCATTTTTTTTTTGCATTTTTACGAAAATACCCCTTTTTTCATCGAGGGTTTTTTTCATCGTAAAGTTTGAATGATTTCGGTTTGTCCTCATTATGTTCTTGTACGAAAACCTTATGTAGTATGAACATTTTCCACGTATATACATATATCAAACGATAGTTCGATATTTTTCAGCATAGTAACACATTACAGTTTAGTTTAGAGTGAGTACGTGAGTAGTCAGTCTCTGTATCAGTAATCATTTTTCTGAATGCAGACATTTTTATGAAGCTTTGTCATTTTTCCGTCATAGACATTGTAAATCTCAAATAAAAGTATATTATTTACATTCACAGTCAGTTATTTACATTCACATACCCACACAAAAATGACAGAAACGTGATTGGAAATACAGATAGTAATTTCGTCATATATTTGAAAAAAAATCCTTTTCGAAAAAAAGAGGACTGTTCTAGACGGTGTTTTCCTCGTTGAGTAATAATGCTTGCAGTGTCCAGCAGATAGCATAGACGCTGGAGTATTCCATTTTCCAAATTATAGTAAAACAAATTCTATGAAATTCCTACGTGACTTAACCATTTTATGTCAAAATTGAACCCTCGAAATGTGTATATTCTCACAGAGTGAAAATTCACTTTAGTAAATTAGATGTACTCGATAATTTTCTGGCCAACTGCAAACAAAAGAGTGTTAACTTTGGGTCAAGTTGTCATGAAACTCTCCGTTCTCTATCAATTCGAAAAAGATCATTTAAATATGGTCTTAAAACTGGTCGTAGGCTTCACCATAAAATAGTTTTACTATAGTCATCAATATCTGGGTATTAAAAATTAAATTCTTCAAACCAAACTATACAAAACAAAAATACCGCTTATCGATGAATTTCAAAGCTGGAAAATTTGCTGCAAAAGTTTCGTTTTGCCATGTCATTACTATATAAATAAATTCAAATATAATATAAACGACAAAATCAAAATTGTTATCATATCAACAGCATCAAAGAGTTTTCGAATTTCAAAGTTTAGGTTTTTTTTGTGCCGGGAGACCGAAATCGACACAAAATTGTATTGGAACAACGATTCAAATTGACAGCAATCGTTTTCATTTTAATCTATTGAAAATATGAACCCATACACCTTCAAGTAGTAGTAGTTTAAATGGAATTATTAGCAAATGGTATAGGTAATGTCAGTTAATATCAGTGGCATTATGCCACGCGATATTTGAATGAATCAACATGATTCCTCATTGGCTTGTTCATTCCGTATGAACGGTATAAATGCTGTCTTTTTTAACTCGCTCTTGTTCTCTCCCCCAATTTCCCATTTCCCATTCTCATATCTCTTGACATCTGCCGTTTTGGAGTATTTCCTTTCAAATTCGAAACATTATTGTCGTTTATTGCCATTAATTTTTCTGTTACCGTTTAGGAAAAAGTATTGAAATATGAATTCATAAGAAAAGCACACATTTTGCCTATGAGTCTTACTCAGTAAATACAAAGGGTATTATTTTATTCTCCCAGAGGGCTAATTTCTGCATTTTTTCTCCTTGGAGGAATATCGGGAGAATTTATTCCTCTTGGGAGAAAAATGCACTTTCTAAACACTGTTGCTGAATGGGTTTGACATCAGTCAAAATATATTGACATTTCAAAATATTCCTCCATGGGGGAAAAAAGGAGTAGAATATTCTCCTATGAAGAATATATGCAAAATTTCGCCCTCTGGGAGAATAAAATCGCACTCTTCGTAGTCACTGAGTAGGCGAGCTTCAAATCACTAGCTGTTGAGAGGTCTTCTGAGTTTAATTTCAGCGTATTTGGATTGGGTTTGAGTAGAACTAACTGACATTAAACCAATTTAGATGACCTCCGAGAACTTTTCAGTATGCAAGGAGTTTGTATAAACAAAAATTCAAATTTTTAACAACTATAACGAAATACTCAAATTTAGGACCATTTTGATTGAGAAAATTTTAAAGATATTCCAAATTGTCTTAAAGAGAGTTCGAGGTTTCAGTGAATTTTCAATGTGTAATTTCATTGCGATTCGTAAATTTATTGGTTTTCAAGCACGATAAAATGCTTTGTTCACCAATGCAACTATGGATGCCACTGAAAAATTCATTTTAAACTAGTGTGACGTATAAAAATATGGCTTGACACATATTCCCATTGAATGAAATCCAGCATATATTTTTCTTTCTCGACAGTCATTTTATTTTGTTCCGCTTTCAAAGTAACAAAATGACAAGTTTTTCGCACTTTATCAATAATTCAAAATAATTACAGTTATAAACTTATAGTATATAGAATAGTTTATACTATAATTCATAAAAAAAAGTCTTCATTACGAATGTAATGCATTCTACTGTGGGGGGAGCGAGGAAAAATGACAATATTGAGCCAAAAAACCCTCAGACGTAATTGTCATTAATTCAACAATTTTGGTTTTGTGCCTCATATGGTTGTTGTTTTTTAGAGAGATACGTTACGCATTTCGGGTTTAAATAGAAAAGTAGTGGCAGTCAGAGTATAAAAAGCAATGATGGAATTTTATAAGTCGTACAAATTGTTCTACGTTTTTTTTTTAAATTTAAAGTACATAATATAATTACGTGGCACATGAAATTTTAATAAGTGTAATTTACAATGTTTTTTTTTTTTAATGAGACGCGTTGATCTCGGCCATGACTGCAGCCATATCACACGTACTGCTTGTAGCTTCAAGCATTAAGCATGGGCGTAGCCAGCTTTTTTTTAGGTAGCGGCAGAACCAAATTTCTGTTCAAAATCGAGGACATTTCTGCTAAAAATCGAGGACATTCCTGTTATGAATCGAGGACATACTTTTTGTATTACTTTTCCGCACTTGAAATGTGCTCAGGAAAAGTATTGGTTTTGCCTTGAAAACTCAACTCGACCGCGCTTGAGTAAATGACCTCCGATCAGGCTCAAATCTTGACCAGAGTCTCAGTTCACCATGGGAACAAATCTGTCTTAGCACTTTGTTGATTTGGATACTCGGTTCTGGTACCTCCGGTGCAAAATGGCGTCGTCGTCGTCGTCTTCGTAGTCTGTATGTCAGCATGATAACTCTCGAACGGAGCCTCAAATCCCAAAGTGACAAAAGTGCGCAGTATTATTACCGAATTTTCCCTATTTTATTTGAGTCATATTGGTATGGCCGTTCCAGAACGGCGTGCATTCAAGTGCACATGAGTTCAGTACATTTTACACAAAAACCGAGCCCATAGTAATCCTTGGTTGTCCTCGATTTTTATTGGATTTTCAAAAATCTTTAATCCAAAATCGAGGACAATAAGTAATGTAAAATTATATTCGATTTTAGAAACTTCTCATTTCTTATTGTCCTCGATTTTTGCATGAATTTTAATACACTTTTTGATCGCAACACTATGAATACGTGAATTTTCGGATTATGTGTTGCCGACCGATTGAATACATCGAGAACAAACGGCAAAAATCGAGGACAATGTATTTAGGTAGCGGCATTCGCCGCTACCTGATCCCCCCCTGGCTACGCCCATGGCATTAGGTAGAATTGTCATCGTTTTGGGTGTGTGTCTGAAGGTTGGCGAAGGTCACGCGTTGCAACAACAATATCACATAAATTTCCTTTTGTCTGTTAACATGTGGACATATTTTTTGACTTAGTTGACTTGAATAGGTGCATGTCTCCTTCGAAAATTAAATAGCGTTTGTTACTCGGAACAATTTGTAGAATTTCGTACCTCAATAGTAGTTGAACGGTTACCGGCTACACATTCGGCAAAATCGATATGTTGAAATTTTATGTATGCGACATATGCAATTACATTGAATCTCTCTGCTTCATCCTGCATTGTTGTTTTAAAATTCATTTCGTTCCTTGTGATATCGGACGACCATGTCGAACACAATCAGTTTTTCATTGCATTTGGATGAATTTTTTGCTGAATTCGCTTATGCGATTGATATAAGCTATATTTTCCATTAGCAATCAAGAGAAAATAACAAAATGGCAATTTCATTACAATTCAGGAAATTGTATTCATTTTCTCTCTCTCCCATGACCACTCTTTGCCTCGAACTTTTTTATTATGAGGATTTTATTTCATGAACCGTTGCGGAATTCCATATCTAGGTTGCTTGAGAGATCAGCCGTTTATTCATTCACATTACAACATCTCTCAATCAACACTTCATTCCGTTTTACTTATGAATCACAAAGATTCTCTTAGATTTTCGTATCATTTGACAGATTTACTTGACATGTGACAAATGCACTAAATATGTAGTAAAGTATTTTATCGCCATCACAAACCAATGTAAGTATCGCTCTAGATGTTTAGAAAACAATTCTGGCAAATGCATCATTTGAAAAAAGCCGTGCCAAATTTTTTTTTATATATCTACAGCGATACTTAAATAACCATCTATTCCCGTGTGTCCCATGTACTCGAATTCAATTAGAGTGAATATATTTCGCACACGATTCAGTATTTGAAGGTGGAAAACGAGTGAGATTCGAGTGACTTGTATCTCACACGTTTCCAATGTTCAAATACTAAACCGTGTACAAAACGTATTCACACGAATTCAATTCGTGTACAGTAAAGCCTATGCGGCGGACAAACTGTACTCGAATTGAATTCGAGTGATAACGTTTCGTACACGGTTCTGTATTTGAACATTGGAAACGTGTGAGATGCAAGTCTTCACTCGAATTTCACTCGTTTTCCAAATTTAAATACTGAATCGTGTGCGAAATATATTCACTCGATTTGAATTCGAGTACATGGGACACTCGGGTTGGTTGGTGTTGGCGATATTGTACTTTGCTACATATTAAGTGCATTTGTCACACGTCAAGTACATCTGTCAAATGATACGAATGTTTGTTCCTTAACTGAAGAGATTCTTTATTCTTTTTATTCTCTAGATGCTTCGTTCTGCTCCTGTTGTTCACCGGAATGTTATAGTTGAAAGCCTATTTACATTCAGAAGAGTTTGGTTTGTTTTGAATTTCTACTAATCCTTAATGGCACTCAAAAAAATCCGACCTTCCCCATTAAATATTTAATAATGGAAAACATATTATTGCATTGCAATGGACGAACTTAGATAAAAATAAACACTGAGAAACTGACTGAATTGCATTTAAATGAAACATATAATGCTTGTTGAAGTGAAGTTGTCCTACAATGTGATGTATTTTTGATGGAAAAATTCTTAGAAAATTTCCAACGCCAAAAGCTAATGTTATTAAATTAAAGCTCTCAATTAAATTGCATGAAGTGACGAAACACATGAAATAAATAAATTGAATTACATTCGTAATCCTGACTTTTCCGCATTGATATGAAATTCGGTTTTTCTGTTTTTCTGAAATTTGGACCAGTCAAAAGAGAACGAAATGACCACTGCAATATGACTAATTTTCAACACAAAACATCGTGCGACAAGATAAATTTTGCGATTTGAGACTACTTTCTTGAGATATATTCATATCAAACTTCGATTTTCTAAGAATTTCGTACATTTTCACTTCAATAGCGTGGATTGTTTTGGATCTTGGCTCTTAATTATTTCAAGCTATACGAACTATCTCAAATGCTGTCAGAGCTTTCCGTGAGCACCCCTGCGCTATACGAAAAATGAATCAACATGGCATTCACAGTTTTCGAAAATCAACTATAGGCTCGAAGAAAATGTTTCACCAGAAAAATTAAAAAAAAAGATTCTGGGGAAAAAAATGAATTTTTATACATTATCAAATATCAATGTTTTATTGACCGATATTATTGTAAAATGTCATGTTTAGTCAAAAAATAGTCAATAAGCCACGGTTGTGCTTTATCAAGAAAAAAAAAGTTAAAAATATTGATGAATTTTTGACAATATGAAAAAAACAATTTTTTCCCTAGAACCGTTATTTTGGCAATTTCACGTGAAAAATTGTCTTCGGGGTTGATTTTCGAAAGCTAAAAGATAAATCCGGGGTCGGTTGGTCGAAATTTTCAACTTTTTGCAAAAGTAAGGGTAGATTTTGACGATCGATAACTCAACCATTTCGAAAGGTAAAAAAACCGCACGGATCTCACACCCACACACACACAGCGCAGTTCAGACTCCAGGCTGGGGAGGCACAAAAGCTACTGGAGAAGGGCAAGATTAAGGTGGGCTGGCCCGTGAACGCAATCAAAGTCATTGAGCAGGTTGAAGTGCAGAGATGCTACAAATGCATGGGCTTCGGACACCTAGCGAAACACTGCAATGGAGAAGATAGATCCAAGTGTTGCAGGAACTGCGGCCTGGAGGGCCACCTAGCCAAGACCTGCAAAAACGAAGCTAAATGCTTGTTGTGCACAGGAGAAGGGAACAAGAATTGACAAGAGGGCGAAACTGCCCAGCCTACAAGGCGGCAATGACAAAGAAATGAGCATGAGAGTTACATAAATAAATCTCAACCAATGTGACATAGCACAACAGCTACTCTATCAAACATCGATAGAATCCAGCTGTGACGTAGCGATTATCGCTGAACCCTACCAAGTACCCGAGGGGAACGGTAAATGAATAGCAGACAAGTCCGGAAAGGCCGCAATAACCGTGATGGGGAAATTCCCCATCCAGGAAATTGTTTCATGTGACGAAGAGGGCTTCTTGATAGCAGTAATAAACGGCACCGTCATTTGTAGCTACTACGCGCCCCCGGGTTGGCCCATTGAACAGTTCGATAGAATGCTCGATGGGCTTACGGAAAAACTGATCGCAAAACCAGCGGTCGTCGTTGGCGGAGATTTTAATGCATGGGCGAGAGAATGGAGCAGCAGAGCCACAAACCCGAGAGGTTTTAGCCTGCTTGAAGCACTCCCAAAGCTTGACGTAAGTCTTGCCAACGTGGGCACAACGAGAACGTTTCATAGAAACGGCCGTGAATCGATAATAGACGTGACATTCTGTAGCCCGAACCTGATGCAGAACTTGGACTGGAGGGTATGTGAAAGCTATACCCATAGCGACCATATGGCAATAGAGTTTACCATCAGCAGGACACCTAAAAAGACGAGACTGGAGAAAAAATCGAACGACCGGAAGTGGAAAACCAAGATGTTCGAAAAGGAACTCTTCGTTGAAGCTCTCCACGAAGACGGTGGTCGTAGAGACTTGACACCAGATCAGCTGACAAAAGCCCTGATGAGGGCATGTGACATGACGATGCCGAGGAAACTCGAACCGAAGAACTGGAGACGACCAGCATACTGGTGGAACGAGGAAATCAGCTCATTGCGGACTAAATGCCTCAAAAACAGGAGGCAGATGCAAAGAGCCAAGGACGAAAGCGAGAAAGTAGAGCGGAGAGAAGAGCTCAACAAGGCGAAACACGATCTTAATCGCAGTATCAAAGCGAGTAAAAGAAAGTGCCACAAGGAGCTATGCAGGGAAGCGGATGAAAACCCCTGGGGGAGTGCCTACCGAATGGCAATGAAGAGACTTCGCGGCCCATCTATGCCGACCGAAAAGTGCCCGGAGAAACTGAGTTCTATTTTCGGGGGTCTTTTTCCCCAACACGAACCGATGACATGGCCGCAACAACAACGCGTCCAAGAGGATGCCACCATACATCCAGTGTCCACGGAAGAACTTCTGGCAGCGGCAAAAAAGATGAAGACAAACAAGGCGCCGGGCCCTGATGGGATCCCAAACTTAGCCTTGAAAACGGCGATCCAAGCCAACCCAGAAATGGTTAGGGGAACAATGCAGAGGTGCCTCGACGAGAGCCACTTCCCAAACATGTGGAAAAGGCAGAAACTGGTCCTCCTACCGAAACCAGGAAAGCCACCGGGAGATCCATCGTCCTATAGGCCTATATGCCTACTAGACACCCTGGGAAAACTGCTAGAAACAATAATCCTGAACAGGTTGAAGGGGTACACGGAGGGCAACAATGGGCTGTCTGACATGCAGTTCGGTTTCCGTAAGGGTAAATCAACTGCGGAAGCCATTACGAAGGTGGTAGAGCGCGCAGACGAGGCACGAACAAAGAAGAGACAGGGATTACGCTTCTGCGGAATAATCACACTCGACGTCAAGAATGCCTTCAACAGCGCAAGTTGGGAAGCCATAGCTGAAGCACTGCAGAGCATCGGAGTGCCCCGCTCTCTGTACCAAATACTGGGGAGATATTTCGATAACCGGCTCCTTCTGTACGACACCGATGAGGGCCAAAAGGAGTACAAAGTCACTGCAGGAGTACCACAGGGTTCCATCTTGGGGCCGACACTGTGGAACTCAATGTACAACGGAGTGCTGAATTTGAACCTACCCAGAGGAGTTGAAATCGTTGGTTTCGCGGATGACATGATCATAATAGTAAGAGGACAATCCCCAGAGGAGGTAGAGACCCTTGCTGCAGAGGCGATAGAAACAGCGGGAAAATGGATGAGCTCAGTCAAACTGCATCTGACCCACCACAAAACCGAGGTGATGCTAGAGAGCAACTGCAAAAAACCGGTTTCAGCAAAAATCACAGTGGGAGAACATGAAATAGCATCAGAAAGACATCTGAAGTACCTCGGAGTAATGTTGGACGATCGCTTGAATTTCAACGAACACGTTGAGTACATTTGCGAAAAGGCAGCGAAGGCATACACAGCACTAGCGAGAATAATGCCGAATACGTACGGCCCAAGAAGTAGCAGAAGGCGTCTCCTAGCGAGTGTCACCACGTCTCAGTTGAGATACGGTGGCCCAGCATGGTCGAACGCATTGGAGACAAAGAAGAACCAGGTAATGCTGAACAGAGTACACAGATTATCGGCGATGAGAGTTATAAGCGCGTATAGAACCATATCCTACGACGCGGTCTGCGTACTAGCAGGCATGACCCCTATCACCATAATGATAGGCGAGGACAGCGAGTGCTACAGGGTGAGAGCAAATAACGCGCTGAGTGCCCGACAGGCACGAAAGCAAGCAAAGGAGGAGTCGATGCGCAGATGGCAGACGGAATGGGACGCCTCGGAGAAGGGCAGATGGACCCACCAGCTGATCCCAAATATAGCAGCATGGAAGAACAGAAAACACGGCGAAATAAATTTCGATCTGACGCAGTTCCTCTCAGGCCACGGGTGCTTCAGGAAGTACCTTCACAGATTTGGGCATGCAATTGAAATAGAAACGATGGGCGCGTGAGTGCAACAGGCCCCCCCGAAGTAATACCTCATGGTGGTCCCGGGGAGGCCCGGCAGGAGAACCTGAGGCGGGTTTTAGTCGGTAAAAACCCGGCACACTGTCGCGTAGCTCTGACGAACTCAGTGTCTATGCAAGATTTCCTCCTCCTAGGAAAAAAAAAACACACACAAAACTTATCCCCCGGGATAAGCTTATTATTTCAGCAAAATACCATCAAATAACAAAAAAATATATTAGTTGCAATACCCATAAAAAATAGTTTTTGTGAAAGCTTTTGAGTTTTGTCAGAACCAGAAATCGAAGTTGTCTGATCTCAATGAAATTTTCAACCAAAAATGATTGACTGAGTAGAAGAATAATGGCATGAGAATTGACTCTAAAAACTGTTATCAACCAGAGCTGTCCACGAACAGCAAATACGAACGAACGAACGAACGAACAAACGAACGTTCGTGGACAGCTCTGATTGATAACAGTTTTTTGAATCAATTCTCATGCCATTATTGTTCTATTCCGTCAATCATTCTTGGGGTTTTTGAGACAAACTCCAAAATGTTCCTCTGGGGAGCACCTAATTGTTCACAAAAAAATATCTTTTTTGAGTACGAGCTATCAAAGGGTACAATCAAGTTGAACCAACGAAGCCCAAAAATGATTATGCCAGTTCCAAGTGTTCGGACCATGGGGGTGAAGCCATATGGTAAAATATTTCGAAAAAAGCGCCGTCTATTAATTCAAAGTTAAAGCTCAATCTGGTCACTTTTGTGACCAAATAATAATAATTTGATCAATTTGACCAGAGTTTCCCATTTGAATTGTAGAGGGAGCTTATTTTGGATAAAAATGCGATGGCTTCACCCCCATGGCTTGGACTTTTAAAGTCGACTTTTAAAAAAAATATTGAAATTTATCACAAAAATGAAACTTTATGAAGGCAAATTTTCTTTTTTGCAAAAAATGCGCAGCATGCTGATTTGTCTGCAGACGCGACGGTGGCGCCACCACCGGTCAGAAGCAGAACTGTTTTATAATGGAAATTTGTATCTACCAATATTCATTGTAAAGTTGTGTGCATCTGAACGTGCTTCTGACAGTACATATTAGCACGCTGTGAAAAAATACATTCTGTGTTGATAAAATGCAATTTTTCGGTTTTGGGGAAGGAAAAACTGACAAAACTATTAAAGTCAACATTAACTTTTGAGGTTTTGAAATTTATCTCAAAAATAGTAATTTATCAACCAACATTTTCTCTTTTGGCCCAAAAATGTATTCTGTATTAAAAAAATGTTAATTTTTTGATTTTTGAAAAAATGGACGAACAAAATTAAAGTCGAATTCAATTTGTATAGTCGACCTTAACTTTTTTTGACTGTTTTTCCTCGCTCAAAACAAAAAAATTAACATTTTATTGAAAATGCCAAAATTGAAAAACGCCTTTCAGAGGTACGTCAATTATTTTTTTTGAAAAATAGTTTCAAGCTAATTTTTTGTGACCATGAAACCAAAAAAAAAAAAATTATAAATATTCGTTCAACCTGAATTGTTTTCGAATTTGAATCGAAATTGAGTTGAACTATGAAATCGAGATCGAATTATTGAATATAAATTTTAATCTTTATAAATAACATTGAAATTAAATGCTTTTTCACTTTGCCTTTGAATTTGCTGCTGCTGTAATTGCGCCACGTGGTGTACTTTTGTTGACTACAGCAAATTCGGACTAATATCAATATCTAGTATCAATAGCATAGGGCATATTACTGTGTTGGGATGAAACATTTGATTTATTTCGAATGAAAATTTGAAATTCATTATTCCGAGGCTTTTTAATGATTGGAATCAGTTTAATTGTTTTAAGCAACTTTTATTAAACATCAAAATAGAATAGTTCTGAAAAATGATTTTTTTGCTTGAAGTATTCAAAATTGTATGCAAACCAGAAAATTAAATTCACATTTGTGACACTTGTTGAGAACCATATTCATATGGTCCATAAACGTTTGTACATATAATATGTTTTTCATTATTTTCTTTCGAACACATAATAAACGTTCGTGTTCGTTCGTGTTCGGTTTATGTTCGGTTCGTCAAAAAAAATCTGTTCGTGTTCGATTCTAAATGCTCGAAGCTGCAAAAATGTGTTCGAGTTCGTTCGTGTTCGAATAAAAACTCGAACGAACACGAACATTTCGGTTCGTGATCACTTCTTCCCATTATCGTAAATTTTGAAAAACTACACTTTAGTAGTACAACTCAATACCTATGCAACGAGGGTTCAACCATCAATTTCGGAGCAGCCGTTCCTGAGTTATGGAAGTTGAAATTTAGGTCGTCATTTTCCCCAAAAATTGGGTTTTGGCTAAATGTGTGTGGGAGTTGAGACTATCAAATCAAGTTGTGATTTAATACTAAATATGATGACATAACTCATATATCACAGTCAGTGTGGAGCACGGGGTAAGCTCGGATGACCCCCCCCCCCTAGTCATTGTGAAAAAATGTACACTAGATAGAATAGATTTTTTAGGTGAGGACCGTAAACAAGAGTGCGCACGAGGCGTTTTTTTTTTATCGGTTCAATTAAAGTTGAGCTACGATTCACACACTCACAGTGAGCCTGCAAACCAAAATGCGGGTGTCAATCATTCCAGTTTAGATTATAGTCATTGCTATTCAAAGATAATGAAAATGAAAACGTTAGGGACTCGCACTGGCGCACTCTAGTTCACGTTCATTGTAATATGGCATGGACAAATTGTTGAATTATTTAGGGACTGTGGAACAAAAATATATATTTCACTAGCGCCACACAAAATGTGATATCAGTCATTTTATGGGAAAGATCTTCCAGTGTGCCACTCTGTTTATACCTCGTTCAGAGGTTTTTTATCTTATATTTTATACATTAATCATTGAAAAATGGAGTAATACGCAGAATTTCTTGTGTGTAGCAGTCACAATAGACTCTAGATACCAAAGTGACCACTTGATCCTTTGGATGACTGTTGAAGTTTTGTTCTTGGTATGTTGACGCTAAAATAGGTTCAGAACCATGTTGTTCAATGAGGTCAAATACACAAAACATTGAATCTCTGATTGCGCATCTACTTTTGTTCTCAGCCACAATGAATGTAATAATACTCGGATTCTATTCCGGATGGAATTGTGTCTATTTGCTGAATTTTGTCACGCTTCCATCTGTACTTCTTTCAGCCAAATAACCAATTTGTAAACAACCATTTCATTTTTAATACACTCAAAAGGCTGCAGTGTATTGATGAACCACGCGAGCGCCCTCATTTCAATAATCTGAATGAATGCAATTTTTGAAGTTCAAATCGGAACTAATGTAATGAATGTTGATGATATTGTCGGCCTTTGAATAAACAAAAAATTAAAAAATTTGTATATTGCACCTTGAATTTATCATCAATTTATACAAGTCCAACTGTCTCACTCTAAAAAGCATTTTTAAACAACACGCCAGTTTAATGAAGAGATATGACTGTAACCATTGTAAATGTCAATGTGACTCAACACAGAGCTGCTCACGAACCGAACTCGAACAGTTCGAGTTCGAAAACTATTCACTTTTCTTGTTCGAGTTCGATCGAATTTATTTTTGTTCGGTTCGAATTGTTTGAGATTCAAAAAGTGTGTTCGTGTTCGTGTTCGTTCGAGTTTGATTTTGGCGTTGCTGTTCGAGTTCGTTCGCGTTCGTTCGAGATTATTCGCCTTTTGTTCGAGATTAATGAATTCATGTTACTGCTGTATATGTTCTCCAGCAAATGATTGGCCATGGTTCAAGAAGTTGCTGAGAATGATTTTCAGTGAGAATAGAAGTTGCTGAGAATGATTTTCAGTGGGAATGAAAGTTGCTGAGAATGATTTTCAGTGGGAATGAAAGTTGCTGAGAATGATTCTCAGTGAGAATAGAAGTTGCTGAGAATGATTTTCAGTGGGAATGAAAGTTGCTGAGAATGATTTTCAGTGAGAATAAAAGTTGCTGAGAATGATTCTCAGTGAGAATAGAAGTCGCTGAGAATGATTTTCAGTGGGAATGAAAGTTGCTGAGAATGATTCTCAGTGAGAATAGAAGTTGCTGAGAATGATTTTCAGTGGGAATGAAAGTTGCTGAGAATGATTTTCAGTGGGAATGAAAGTTGCTGAGAATGATTTTCAGTGAGAATAAAAGTTGCTGAGAATGATTCTCAGTGAGAATAGAAGTCGCTGAGAATGATTTTCAGTGGGAATGAAAGTTGCTGAGAATGATTCTCAGTGAGAATAGAAGTTGCTGAGAATGATTTTCAGTGAGAATAAAAGTTGCTGAGAATGATTCTCAGTGAGAATAGAAGTCGCTGAGAATGATTTTCAGTGGGAATGAAAGTTGCTGAGAATGATTCTCAGTGAGAATAGAAGTTGCTGAGAATGATTTTCAGTGGGAATGAAAGTTGCTGAGAATGATTTTCAGTGGGAATGAAAGTTGCTGAGAATGATTTTCAGTGAGAATAAAAGTTGCTGAGAAT
Organism: Aphidoletes aphidimyza; assembly: GCA_030463065.1. NCBI lineage: Eukaryota > Metazoa > Arthropoda > Insecta > Diptera > Cecidomyiidae > Aphidoletes > Aphidoletes aphidimyza. The sequence goes on along the minus strand of CM059998.1, from coordinate 13,345,554 downwards.
GATTCTCAGTGAGAATAGAAGTCGCTGAGAATGATTTTCAGTGGGAATGAAAGTTGCTGAGAATGATTCTCAGTGAGAATAGAAGTTGCTGAGAATGATTTTCAGTGGGAATGAAAGTTGCTGAGAATGATTTTCAGTGAGAATAAAAGTTGCTGAGAATGATTCTCAGTGAGAATAGAAGTCGCTGAGAATGATTCTCAGTGAGAATAGAAGTTGCTGAGAATGATTTTCAGTGGGAATGAAAGTTGCTGAGAATGATTTTCAGTGGGAATGAAAGTTGCTGAGAATGATTTTCAGTGAGAATAAAAGTTGCTGAGAATGATTCTCAGTGAGAATAGAAGTTGCTGAGAATGATTTTCAGTGGGAATGAAAGTTGCTGAGAATGATTTTCAGTGGGAATGAAAGTTGCTGAGAATGATTTTCAGTGAGAATAAAAGTTGCTGAGAATGATTCTCAGTGAGAATAGAAGTCGCTGAGAATGATTCTCAGTGAGAATAGAAGTTGCTGAGAATGATTTTCAGTGGGAATGAAAGTTGCTGAGAATGATTTTCAGTGAGAATAAAAGTTGCTGAGAATGATTCTCAGTGAGAATAGAAGTCGCTGAGAATGATTTTCAGTGGGAATGAAAGTTGCTGAGAATGATTCTCAGTGAGAATAGAAGTTGCTGAGAATGATTTTCAGTGGGAATGAAAGTTGCTGAGAATGATTTTCAGTGAGAATAGAAGTTGCTGAGAATGATTTTCAGTGGGAATGAAAGTTGCTGAGAATGATTTTCAGTGAGAATAGAAGTTGCTGAGAATGATTTTCAGTGGGAATGAAAGTTGCTGAGAATGATTTTCAGTGGGAATAAAAGTTGCTGAGAATGATTTTCAGTGAGAATAAAAGTTGCTGAGAATGATTTTCAGTGGGAATGAAAGTTGATGAGAGTGACGCACGCATACAAACACAAATTCCATACGCTGCTCAATAGCATACACTTATTTTGCTTCTTTTTGTTCAAACGGGAAAGTAGTGAAGTAGTCACTACCAAAATTTGATTTGTTTGAAAGAGTTTATTTTCAATTGACTTTTGAGAATTTTTTTCTATTTTCTGTTTTTGTGTGTGGTTGGAATGGATTCAAAGAGTTCAGAGGCATCCTATAAACTGATTCCAATCAGAATAATGAATTCCAAATTTTCATATGAAAAAAATCGAATGTTTCAGCATAAGCTATTTTTTCAAATTTTGTTATTTTTGACTCGGCTGTCTGAATGAATTGAGAGAACGAAGAATAAAAATCAAATATTCCCTAAATGAATTCAAAAAGTTCAGTGGCACCACAAAAATTAATTCCAATCATTTAAACTCCTCAAAATAATCCATTTAAAATTGTCATTGTAAAAAAAAATCGAATTTTTTTGGTCCACCCTATTTATATATGGATTTTTTTTTTTTAATTTTGATATTTCAATGTTTTGAATGGATTCAAAGAGTTCAATGGCATCTCGTGAACAGATTTCAATCATTGGAACGCCTCAACATGTCCAATTTAAAATTTTAGCTAAAAAAAATCACTAAAAAAACAGAAAATAAAAAAAAATCCGTTCATTCGAAATAATTTGGTTCAAAAAAATCGATTTCTTTTTAGCGATAATTTGAAATTGCACATTTTGAGGAAATTTAATGATTGAAATCTTTTGCTGTGATACCATTGAATGCTTGGAATTGATTTGGACCATTAAAATATGCAACATGAAAAAAAAACTTCTCAAGAATCGATTCAAAACATTCTATTTCGAAGAAATCGAAAAAAATTGGAGCGAAAATTTGAAATTGGATATTTTGATTCATTTCAATGACTAAAATCCGTTCATGTGATACCATTGAATTCTTCGAATCCATTCAACCCACCAAAATATAAGAAAATGTAAAAAAAATCTTCACGGGTTGATTGAAAATGCATTCAAAGAATTCGATTATTTTAACGAAAATTTGAAATTGGACATTTTGATTTTTCCGATGATTGAAATCTGTTCACGAGATACCATTGAACTCTTTGAATCCATTCAAAACATTGAAATATCAAAATTTAAAAAAAAATGTCTCATATGGAATAGGGTGGACCGATCGATTTTTTTTACAATTACAATTTGAAATGAATTATTTTGAGGAGTTTAAATGATTGAAATTAATTTTTGTGGTGCGACTGAACTTTTTGAATTCATTTAAACTTAAAATATCAAAAAATCGTCTTCTTTAACCAACATATTTGAATTGAGGAATGAATGTTTTTTTTCTGTTTTCATCTAATGAATGGATTGAATATGTGAGGTGGGCCTTTGGAATTGGTAAAAAAATGTGCAATTTTTCTATTTATTTTCCAACTTTTTTACCCCCTATGGTCACTGTAACCGTGAATTGGATGAAATTATCGTGAAACTTGCGGTAGAAACGGGCAAAAGCGTAACATTTTAAGCGGTTCAAATTACTGGAAAAGCGTTATATAAATGTTTACTGGGTCGGTTCCACCGCAAAACCTAAAACCAACCGCAGTCTTGTCTGTGTTATCTGGATTACATTCTGTTCAGTGAATATTTGATGGCAAAATTGTGTCCGCGTGCGACCTATGGCCACTGAACTCTTTGAATCCATTCGAACCACCAAAATCTCCAAAAGTCCATTGAAAATAATCTGTTTCAAACAAATCGACTTTTTTTAACGAAAATTTTATGTGTTTTGTTGATTAGAAACAATTTATGTGGTGCCATTGAACTCTTTGAATTCTTCAAAACTATTAAAATATCAAAAGGTCTTTTAAAAAAAAAAAAAATATTTCAATTGAGGAATGAATGATTTTATTTTTTCTGTTTCCATCTAATGAAAGGATTGAATGTGTTCAGTGCCTTATATCACAAAAGTCGTTCAGGCTTAACAGGCGTTCAGCTTGTTCAGGCTGTTCAGGCTGTTCAGAGGTGCCTAAACAACCCTGAAAATAGTTTCTTGCTTGTTCAAGAAACTGCTCAACTCGTTCACTGTGTAAAATTTGCATATAGCTTGAACATGTTGAACAACCAAAGTGAACAGCGCTATAATTTAAAAAAAATCTTGACATTTTTTTAAATTATAGAGTAGAATTCTTAGAGTCTGCAGGGTGTCCCGCAATTACATGTCAATATTTCTACCACACATTCCTCAGACCATGAGGCGAAAAAAAGTCTATGGGCAAAAATGTCTAGGACTCGTTCTTAGTGGGGTTACAGCAGTCAATATTTCATATGCTAGAATGGCCATCATTCAAATGCGTGTTGTTGTCGCATTTTTCAACATAAATACATGGTTCATAGCTTATTCGAAAGATATTGACGTCTACTAGATTACACAGTCAAGAAAAAGTGAAAAAAGTTCAGTGGAGGCGGTAAATTTTTGGTTGGTCTGAAAGTACAAAAAAATCGGAAAAATCGATGAAAATTTCGATTTTTCTCGAAAAAGTGTCGTAGAAGACCCCCTTTTTTTATTTCAGATATCAAAAGTGCATGAAATTTTGAGCCAACGAACAGTTCGTGTTCGTGAGCAGCTCTGGTGTAAACCGAGTCTGAGAAAAAATTGAGGGCCTAAAAAAAAAGGTCCTCAGCTCAGAAAATGTTGAAAAGGGGTTTTTGGTTCCACTCAAATCAAAAAGGGCTTCTTGTGCGTGAAATTTCAAAGTCCATTCTATCTAGTGTAAAGCCGTTTCAAAACCCATTCTATCTAGTGTAAACCGAGTCTGAGAAAAAGTTGAGGACCTAAACAAAAAAAAGGTCATCACTTTTGAAAATCGATTCAAAATCTTAGAGGGGTAACGAAATCTTAGAGGGGTAACGATCGCTGAGGGAGGGGGGTAATTGGACCCCTCGGACCCCTGGTGAGAACCTATGAAAAAACCTAGTAAATACTATGTTCTAGTTTACTACCTAGTAAAGTAAAGTCTTGCTAGTATTTACTAGGTTCGGTATGAATTAAGACTTTACTACATCGAACTAGGTCTAACCTAGTATTTACTACCCTTCCTAGCCTAGTATTTACTAAACGACAACTGTCAAACTAATTTTGATGTTGTGAAATTGGTGTTCTGCTCATTGTAAGTTGCTATAAAAATGGCCTAAGACATGAAATATGAACAAATCGAATAATTCGAAGAAGGTGAAAAAAAAACAAAAAAATAATCGAATCGGTGGGCAAATGTCGGTTGGAGACAGCACAAACCTCAGCTATTTCGAAATTGGTAAAATGACATAGTAAAGTCAACCTAGTATGGTAAATACCCTAGTAAATTCTACATAGTAAAGAGTTTACTCGGTTTTATTCATACGGCCCATTGACAAAACATTTTATGTTAAATTCAAAGTGAATAGGAAAGTTGATGTGGTCGGACACAAACACATTTTTGTGAAATATTTTCTTATCATCATCATTTTTTCGCAAGTGTGTTGAACGAAAACAAGATTTGAAGGAAAAAAAAAGTTGACTGGGCGATGAATTTTCCGCTAACTGGAGGTACATTTTCCGCTATTGAGAGGTCAATTTGCACTAGGATTTCAATGGCCGAAATTTGTTTCCGTTAAACGCAGGGATTCCGCTTTTGGGAGGTTCCGGTATTCGGAGGTTTAACTGTAGTATGTTCTTTAAATTTTCCACTGGATACTGAATGGTTTTTCATTTTGAATCATTTGAGATTCATGAAATTCAAAACAGAAAGAAAACACAAAATTGTGTTGAGCTGGAATTCGCGAGATTCTAGTCAATGAATGATGAAAATTTGATGGGACAGCGATACAAAAAACCGTTTGCGATAAAAAAAATCGTATTGACATCAAATTTAATAACCGGGGCCTTGCTCTGTTTAAAAGCTTCGTGAGTGTGATTAATGATGATAATTACCTTAAATTATTAGTACCTTGAACTTTTATTCAACAAAAGACTTAAGTTTGATCGATGACAACAACACAATATATAAATCGAAAAGTTGTAAGCAACGACCGAAAATGAAATGCGACTTTGTTGAAAATGATAACCGCCTCCCCTAAATAAACTATACTCACGAAAGGAAATGCCGGCTATGCGATAATGAAAACATGATGATTCGGTGTCAACATGCAGTAAATGCATACGTAAACAGTAGCACCTTGTTCTCATTTCGGCTTCTGTCCAATGTAGTGCGTGTGAATTGTCATAACGTTGTGCTAATTACGTTTACTACAGCATAAAACTCGCGGCTTAAAGATTTCAATAGTCCCAATAGTGAGTGTAATCGTTTGCTGCTTACGAATTTCAAATTCGGAATTTGGTCACATTTGACTTTGACAGTCAACAGAAATTTCAGAAGTTTCTATGCAAGAAAGCTTTTTTTCGAAGAGAACAGTGTCATTGAAATAGTAGAATGTTTGTAGAATTTTGAGTAGGTTTATGAGTTATATCATATATATAACTTATATGTATACATAGTTTTCATACATATGTTACGGTCGGTGTGAATCATCGTTCACAACTGTTGTTTACGTAACATCGTACGAAAAATTCTATTGAATACTTGATTTCAACGATTGTGTTAGCTTGTGTAATGGCATACTATCAGCAAAAATATCTTTACGAAACGATTTTTGTTCAATAATATTCAAATGAATGTTTGCAAAAACAGTCGACTTCTCAATTTGTTTGTGCAAAAATTTGTGCGTTGATTTCTCGTCAATGCTATAAATTTATTTTATTATTAAGTTTTTATCAAAAACTACCCGAATTTGTTCAACTTCAAAACCCAATATTATAATTTTGATGTTTTTTATATCAAATCGCATTAATCTCCCAAGCTAAATTTTCCTATTGGGACTAAAATACCTAAGATGCCCCAGAAAAACGTGTTTTTTTTAATTTTTCTAATTGAAAACTCTGTGGAAGTACGCTAATTTGACTTTCTGAAGTAGGCTAATTTGGAATTCCTCATGTGTGAGTGTGTGTGTTGCACGGTGTAAGCATAAAACTGTTTATTTGAATTTACAACGAGTATTTGGCCGAAAAACTAATTTTAACCATTACATATGAGTCTTAAATGATTGAAAACAAAATGTATAGATAATTTTAACAGTTTTTGCAAGCAAAGTTTGCATATAAATTGCAAATTTTAACGAAAAACCCTCAAAAAATGTGTGACATTTGATTTTTCAGTGTTTTAGCTAAAAATTGACACTTGAGACCGAGTGACTTACATTTTAAGATTGACGCAGCATGAAAAGACAAATCTTTTTGGAAGAAAAAACTGAGAAAAAATATACGTCAATTCGAGTTTTTTGCGTTTGAAGATTTGAAAATGAATAATATGTACCCAATGTACATGGAGGTATTCGATCATGTATTATTCTGATAGAGCATAAATATCCATTTACGGTTTACAAAGTTATGTTTGCTCTAATGGTATGGTTTTTACGTGTTTTCAAAAAAAATCGAAAAATTCGATATTCTTCGCCAGAAAACCAGTCTACAGCTAATATTTTGGCTATCTCTTTTTTTAACAAAAAAATGAAACTAATAAGAGGCTCAAACCAAAGGATATGTAATTTCTGGTATATATTTTTTAGTTTGAAACTCGTTGTTTGTAGAAAAGTGATTTTTTGTATGAATAATTGTTTGATTTTTTAAACTAAAAATGCTAGAGAATATATGTTTCTGCCTTCTAACTATATAGTTTGTGACGAGGGATAATATTAACCATAGCTGTTGGTAAGGTCACAGAGATACTTAACACACAGAATAGACCTAATATACATTGGTTCACACAAACACACACACGTGCATTTTAATATTGCTAACATTTGGTAGTAACTTTATTGAATATTCAAGCACATTTACGTTCTTTAAGTTTGAAAACAAGCGTTGGAATTAACGAAGCGATAAATAATTCAAATTTAAACGGAATTTCTCAAGGGTTGAATGCAATCAGCCGTAATTGGAGTGGATGATACAGGTGACGAAAAGGAAAAAGAATCATACAGTAGAAATAAATTCAAATAAATTCAAATAGAGAAATAAAGAGCAAAAATGTGCAAGAGAGGATGATAAGAATATGTTTCATGTTCACTCAATTGTTGGGCTTGGAATTATGAGAGAAAAGGACAAATTCAAAAGAAGTTAGATTTTCTCGCTCTTTTTTTAATTCAATGAGGAATAATACACTAATAGCCAAAATTATACTTTCATATCATCAGAAAGCACCGAATTACAGGCGCAAATGTAGAAAAATTAATAGGAAAATATGAAATAACTTCATCCTTTCTCTCTATCTCTATCGTCTATCCACTGATTGTTTCGAGGAACATAAAAAGCATAGTGGCATTAAGAGTGGATTTAAGAACATAGAAACGTGCATGTCAAACCGTACTTAATGTGGAAAAGTATGCTGTTTTCTTCGTCATAATCGTTGTCGCCGCTTACTTCATTTAGTCTCGTTGCATCGTATCATTCCAATTGATGATAGCATTTGCACAATAACGTATAACAAATTTTAAGGAGACACACATGCTCCTAATATAACATATTCATGAAATTTGCAGATTAAAGCCATACGAATAAGTGGGTGTTCGAATATGTGGTTGAAAAAAAAATGAAAAAATTCAAATATACGTGCGAAACCCAAATATTGCAATAAAATGGGATGGGTATAAAAGTGTCCATATTTTTGATAAAGCCAGATGAAAGGATTGATTTTAACTCAAAAACATGTGTATACGTGTTTTCGAGATAATCACGTTTAAAGATTCAAAAGTGGATATCTATGTCAAAAATATCTTTTTTCAAATATTTCAAAAACCCAAAATAATTTAGGACTCAATACTTTTCAAACGAGATTTCTGGTTGAGAATTTATCGTCAAAAGTTACCCCTTTAGTTGGACTTAAACTAAGCGAGCCGTGTATACATTTTTCGAATCCGGGAGGAATGGTCGATGTGTGTGTGTGCGCTTTGAGTTGAGTCATGTCTCGCAATCGACCATATCAAATTGAATGTGCCGAGTCTTTGAAGCTTTATGACTATATATACACCCACGTGACGATATATATGCGACTGATGTCTCTCGCCTAGGCATTTTTTCCGCTCTCGCTTTATGTTTATTTGGTATTGACTTATTCTTCAGAAACACATATTCATCTGACATTTTTTCGTCGGATTTTATTGAGAAGAAAAAAACTCATATCGATTTCCATGATGTGATTAAACGTCATAATCAACTATAATACACAATACACGGGGTGTCAAGACGCTTCGAATGATGCGTGCCTAACAAATATTGACAGTTACTGAATTATCATTTTGTTTGTTGAGGTTGATCATCCTCAGGAATTCAGGACAGCCCTCTCTCTCTCTCTCTCTCTCTCTCTCTCTACCTCTCTACCTCTCTACCTCTTCCTCTACATGTACCTCTCCCATTATTCCTTACGTAGAAGTTAATTTTCAATTCAGAGCAATCGAAATTGTGAAACAAGAACTTTCGAATCTAAATTTTGAATCCATTTCTTAATGTAATGCGAAATGTGTAAAAAGTTCGCATCAACTCCTGCCAGAGCATTTTTCTGCCCATCCCGTCTCACACTCCCTTCCCTCCATACACAGCTGGAAATGTTGTGCTCGTTTTTAAAGCCACATTGGAATGTGTATTGTAAAATTGATTTCATTTACATTTTATAGACATTTGAGAGAACTGGTAAGCCATGTGAACAATCCTAAGCATATGACAGATTGGTATAAAAAATTTTATTCCCAAGAAAACGTGACGACTTCGTCACATTGGCATTTAAAACCTATATTTACTTATGTGAATAATCGCATATATTGTTGAATTTTGAACTTGGTGCCGAATTCTTTAAACGCAAGAATCAAAAATCCATGTCCGGCATGCAAAAATACCATACCTGCTGATTTGCTGGGTGATGGCTTACTAGCGGCTTGAGCCTCGCCGCCAGAAGCACCTGGCGCTTTTTCGTTGTTCGCCATTTATGCTCGTATGTTCAGTTTATGTTATTGTTGCTACAGTTTCTATTTTTTTTCAATTCACACACCGCGCGTCAAAAACACCGCGCACTTTACACACTTTCACACGGATGATTAGTTTTGTTTATATTCTTTGAAGATTCTTTTTGTCGGTAAAATCCAACAATAAAAACAAAAAACCACGCAATGTCTTTTATGCGGTCACGACAGTGCGTGCGATATTTATGTGCGTGTGTGGTTTTGCTTGCAGTTTATCTCGCTCTCACCGCGTTTACATCAATTCACCACAATAATGTTCTGTTTTCGTTCCTAGATTTCGCTTAATTTTTTAAATTGGTATTTTGGTTTTTGTACTGTATTTTATTTCGTTAGTAGACTGCCTGTGACAAGTGAATAGTAATAACATTTGATTTTTTTTTTTGGAAAAAATGATGAGTCAAGGCTTTAAAAAAACAATTGTTTTTGTTCATTATTTTGTATTTTAAAGATCAGTGTTCGTAATGTCGTTTCATAATTGCATCGATTCGATGCCAACAAATGTGTTCAATATTATAATTTTGTTCATCGACCGTGAATAAAAACAAACATTAGCGTTCAAGTTTCGACCTAAACCCGATTTCATGGACTTTCTTCAAAAACAAATGCGGATTAAATTTTTGGATGAGTTATAAACTGTGAAGGAATTTTATTATTTTGGCCCAAAAATACGAAACATTCTACCTGAGCCCAAGCTATAACAGACGAGGATGTCTCTCTGTCTACGGCTCATTAAAATTCCTAAGATCATGCTTCAATGGAACTTTTAATATATATTTAGTTTTGAAAATAAATCGCATTTCAATTAATCAACGCATTTAAAGCATGTATTTTTTTCTTATTCTCCGTTCATATGTTCGATTTGGATGAATCAACATTTTTCAAAGTATGATATAATGGCTGATTCAATATCCCTTAATTACGAATCACTATATTTTTTCGTCTACATTTTTCGGATGTGATTTTTTGTCGTCTTTCGAATACAGCCAAGTATGTTTTCCGACATCGAGAAAAAATCGTAGAGAAAAAATTCTGCAAAAATGCTTTACACAAACTTTTTTCGCATATTGTCGTTGGCAAACGAATCGAATTAACACAATTTCCACATCATTTGTTTATCGTCTCTTAGCATTTTCGATTATTGAATCACAATTTATGACTTGATTTGTCCAATAATCATAATCAAACACATTCGAAATTTTTAGGAAGAAAAATGCGATCTGACCAGAACCGCCTGTATTATTTTTAACGAAATGAATATCTTTCCAAGTGAATGTTCCTCACCCCAACGAATATGAGGAAAAATAAACTGAAACGGTTGACAACATGAATTAACAATTCTAGAATACCAAATTCGATGTGGTTTTCGTTGGTGTTAGCAAAAACCTCACTCTCTCAGAGACTAGCTTTTTTGTGAAATGAAATTGAAGCATCAATTTTTTAGTTACATTTTCCTAACATTTGTAAAAGAATAAAAGAATTCAGTCGTGACTTTTCATTTTTGAAACCACTTGCAAAACGTTTATTGTGTGGATGCTTTGGAAATGATGCTCTCTCTCTCTCTCTGTGTGTCTCTCTCTGTCTCTCACCCCCCCACCAATGGCAAAAGAAATATCGAAATGAAAGCAGAGAGTGAAAAGTAAATAATTAAGGTCAGGTATTCATATCTTGAATATTATGGAAGAAAAAAAAACGCGTCTTTGACAGTGGAAAATGAGATAAGATTCTGGTAGAAAATCGGATAAAAATGATACAACACAGGTTCGGGTTTGTTTGATCGTCTTCAATCGTCTCGCTTGCGAATGGTTTTTTGGGGCCGAAAGGAAAAGCGAACATTGAGAAGTGTCCGTGTGTATGTACAATATGGCATATAATCCCTGGATATATGATTGTCCTGAAATTGAACTAGCAATCATGCAGCCCAGCAAGCCACTCGGTATCCAAAACGGAGTAATCACGTTTGGCAAACATTTTTCGCGCGCGTTTAATGTGGAATCTACACGGGACTTATGTATTATGCAATGCTCATAACTCTCATATATTCAGTGTACAGAGTGAGTGTTGTGATGTTAGATGAATAGAAAAATGCTTTTGTTTCGCGCACATCCAACAACACACACACACACACTCAAATAAATATACACACACAAGTTCATTATCGGGGATGGTAACTAAAAACCACCACTATCAGTTATTTGACTTTTCGCCCAATGGATTGAGCCATAAAAGAGCATTTAGTTTGAATGCAGAACTTCACTTGTAAATTGTATTTCAAGCCATCCTCTATCTCTCTCGCCTTGAGAGAGGGGGGGAGGGGTAGCTCTCAAATTTCAACTGTTCATGTAATCACATTTTAACTCAACAAAAATAATGTATCAAAGCATTTGAACAATGAACATCGATTGATGCACGTTATGTTTAGGTACAGTGCAAATGTGTGTGTGTGTCTTTATTGCGAGTCCTCCACCCTAATAGATAAAAATCGATCAAAATCAAATTTGTAAGCTAATTGTCGTTGATTTTTGGCCAACCAAAATTCCAATGGATAAAATCATTTTTTTCATGTGAGATAGAAAACATAACAGATGGAAAAAAGGAATAAAAATGAACGATAAAAAAATTATTAGGTTAAATTGATTATTATTATTTTCGATGGAAGAAAATAATAACATTGGATGCGAACGAATGAAATTACGCGGGATCAACTGATTCTGAAGCAAATTAATTTTGGACGTGAGCCAACATTGAGAGGGTGCGGCAAGCTACTGAATGTCGTGTATGTATTTTTTTTCCTTCATTCCATTCTTCCCGCGTTGATCCCTTTAATTTTTGAGTACACTCTAGAGGAGGAGAGAGAAAAAAAACGCTTCAAAAGTATACAAATATACAATGTACGGTAGTGAAGGTCCTCTGATCAATGTGTACGATTTATTTGCATTTTTGCCACTTTCTTTTCTATATCCAAACCAGCGAGAAATAACAGGCGAAGTGAAAACATAAGTTCAATTTCACGTTTCGTATTCTAATGATTGTTTGTTTGAAGTTTTTTTCTCGTGTTTTTAAGTCGATCGATTGATTCGCTTAGGGTCTTGTGTTCGAACTATAAGTGAATAAAATAGCATAAATTGATTGTTCTTCATATTTATTCATTGCTATTTAGTAATCTTCTATCTGTGCGACACGTGGATAGATGCCGTGGTTACTAGAATCTTAGTTCAATTCATTCCACATATTTTCAAAATCTCGAAACCTGAGCATCACTTGAAATTACAAACAATTTTTTTAAGCAAATAAAATGTTTATCGAGTTCGTTTTTTGTTTTCAACAAAAGAACTGTTGAATCGAAGCTTGGGTGGCCACTTTTACAGTAAAAATTCGGTTTTCGGTGTCATTTTGTGTACACTGCACGAAGAACTGAAGATTAAAAGTGAACACATGATATAATAAACCGTTGAAGACTGGTGGCAACCAATGTTGAGAATTAGAATAGCAAACACTTGTCATTGAATTGACAATTGCCAATGCGACCTAGTTGCTCAGAATCTCTTGAATTCAATTGACTTTATTGTATTTCACACCATCAAACAATCCTCCAACAAAATGCTTTGAAAACATTGTTTTTACTTCTTCTTCTTCTTCGATTTGCGGAATACATTCTTTCGCTTACTCCTTTGTTGAAACTGAAGTTTTTCATGCATACACAGGCAAATGTTAAATATTTCAATTAGTTTTTCACGTCCCCTTGCGGTGAAACCAGTACAAACAAATATTCGAACAGTTTGAATCAAAGATTCATGAGCACTAAATTAATTTTGGTCGACATTAAGATGCCTGGTTTATTCAAAAAAAAAAAATTGGCCGTAACGTGTTTGTCCGTATGTATTTTATACGGATATCGATAATCTTTCAGTAATAAAAACACACTCATTATATCATGCCGTGAAGCCAACGGCACAAAAATTGAGAGGGAGTGACAAATGTTCTAACGGTGGATTGGATGTCATATATCGACGACACACATCAAACTTCAAATCCACACAGAGACTATTAAATGCCATTTTCGTCTTAACATTTATCTCTTGATGCATATCGTTTCGTCGTATCAAAAACGATACTAAATACACGCACACACAAAGAGAGAAAGAGAGAGAGAGAGCAAGCAATGAGTGTATGGGAATTGGTTATGTACATATTTAACCCCAGTAAATTTCCTTGCGAGCCAAAACTTTATTTATGTTTTCTGATTTTCAACCAGTTTTCAAATGTTTTGATTTGGTTTTGGACAAACGTGATGTAACAAATAACGAGATCACATATGCGTTATATTAAATAAGTTGGTTTTGGCACCGAAATTTACGTCAATTGTTTGACCGTTGATATTTTCATCGTCTCTTCATCGATTGATTTTTTTTACTTTGGATTATCTCATCCTTGCCTTGTTTCAATTTTTTTCATTTTTTCTGGTTTCGCTTGTTCACCAAGGGAAAAAGACCACAAATTACGATCGAACATTAAACATAACCCAAACAAAACTAGGGCCTCAAAAACCATTGACAGTAAACATGACATATATTTTCTTGCTTTTGTTCGGATTTCATTTATATTAAGTGCCTCTTGCTGGCCAAATATTGCCAATGTAAAAAAGCGATTTTTTTTATTATTCCATCTTTTATATTTTGTTTATTTCTGTTTTTTTTTATTCTTCGTAATGCAAATTTCTTTTATACCCGTCGAAACACACAATTTTTATTTTTTACAAATAAATGATATCCAACACAGCAGCGAGCGGAGAGTTCGAATATAATTTTTAACACACTCGTCGTTGACGTCAGAGGTCTACTAAAATGAAAGCTGTGATATTGAGAATTTCAAAGTCTCTGGATTTTTCCTCTTTAGATTGTGTGTGCTCACATCGGTGTTTTGATGCTGCTGCGGCTGCTACTGAAGCAAATTTGGAGTTGGATGCTATGGTATTGGTGGGAAAAACTGTGATGATTGTCAGTGTATGTGTACAAGTTTCACAACAAAAATTTTCTTGAGTACCAAATAATGCTACAGTAAGCTGGTCGCATGATTTCTCTCCCGTTTTCATGATGCTAGCTTTTATAATCATTATTTGAGACCGTACTGCATGTGCACACACACACACACACACACACACACATATATATATATATATATATATATATATATATATATATACACCCAAACGATTATTACCGAACGTACAGTGTGGTGAGGTATCGTTGATGCTCATACATACACACACACTTATATATGGACCATTCGGTGTGGTCTCCGGGTACGAGATGAACGAGCGCGCATTTCATATGTTTTGTTGACGATGAGAGGTGATGTGCAGAACATTTCAGGAGAGCAAGTACAAATAAAGCTCAACGAATCAAAATGATAGCATTGGAAAAAAGCTTTCTTGCCGTACAAGACAAGCGTGCATAGTGCGACCGCAAAAAAAAACTGCTAACATACACATTATTCAATACGCATAAAAATGTAAGCTAATGGTTCATGTGTTTGTACGCAAGCGTATGTGTGCGTGTGATATAGCTATAAACATGTACAAATCTATCTTAAAGATGAAATGGAAACGAGTCTTGATGTTTGACCTGATGGCTCTTTATTATGTGGCGCTCGAAAAAATACTCAAACCGTATACAGTGACTCAACCGTCAAAGATTAAACGCTTTTACCTCATTCCGTTGATACTAGAACAAAAATTATTTTAAATATCAAACAAGCTTTTCGGGGCCCATTATACAGACTATTTGACATTTTCTGCATATTTAAATCATTTTAGTACATTGTAACATAATGCGTAATACATCCCACAGACACACCATTCTTAATCTTTTGAACAAAAATTATGGAATCTTGAAGCAAGCATATGAAATAAGCTACTCCCTTACCGCTGCTCATCTCTCAGTCCCTTTGTCTCTCTTTCTTTCGCTCTCTCTCTGTCGTTCATTCTCCTTTTCTTCCATATCTCTGAATTTCTCTTCTTTTTGCTTTAGTATGAATGATACATGTATTACGCCCTGGCTAGTCCGATTTTTTATCGCAGAAAAATAATTTCACTCTCTTTTGCTTTTGGTTCTATTTGGTATAGAGTTCTTTAACGCTCGGTACATTCTCTTCATTTCCCTCTTTCCAGCTGTTTTTCCCACATTCACACACACATTTTACGTTCTCCGCACTTCTTATGGGGATATCTGAAATGTGGCTTTCTCAGCTAGTTGACATTGCCAGCCAATTCGTGTTACCACTATACCATTTTTCAACGCTGTATTTGTATATTTGTATTTCGAATTAAATTTAAAGATTTCTTTATATGCACCTTTAAGCGACCGCGCTCACTCTCACATCCATTTTGCGCTCGCAAAAGCAAAATAAAAAGAGTTATTCGAATAAAGCAAGAAGCGTCCGTAGGAACTGCGGTAAATGGTTTTATGTGTATCAGCTCCCGTACAAAGCTCGTTGCTGGAGAATGCTCATTACACATGGATTTCCTTGGATCAGTTGCAATAATCGAATATCAACAGAGAGCAAGCACTATATGAAGAATCGTTGCCGTTTTGGCGAAATTGGAGCACAGAGATTCAACCGAGTAGCATGGTTAGTGAATGAGATAGAGATATGGGAGTGAAAGAGCGATGGGTATACGAATGAAAAGTGCCACAATAGTTTGGGAGCGAACCGAATCGCATGAGCGAATTTAGCGTAACCTTCAAAGCAAAAAAATAAAAAAAAGAAAGAAAAAAAAGTTCCAAGGCGAAAAGAGACACACACACATAAAAAATAATAATACAACTTCCTGCTGCAACTAATTGAGCCGAATATTTGAAATACTTTTATTTTGTTGGAATCCGAAAACTGCTAGCTGTTTCTGTTTTCTTCTCTCTCCCTCTCTCTCTCTCTCTCTCTCTCTCTCTCTCTCTCTCTCTCTCTCTCTCTCTCTCTCTCTCTCTCTCTCTCTCTCTCTCTCTCTCTCTCTCTCTCTCTCTTTACATATTTTTTTACGGCTCTATTGTTCAGTATGTTTTTGCTCGCCTTTCCACAAGCATAGAAGCTGCACATGCGTATACGAAACCGGAGTAAAAGCACACGCAATCTGGATGGATCGGTGTATGGTAAGGGCAGCCACTGTTTCTTAACACGCTTATGCAAAACGATGTCGCACACTGCACTTTCTCTCGTTCGCTTCGTATTGGGGCTTCTGGCTTAGTTTTTTTTTCATTTCTTCGAATGATTTGCCTTGAATCGCCTTAGAACATTAGACATTAACATTTGTGCAAATCAAGCTCATTATAAACAAATCCAATTTCGGTTCGAGAATAATTTTGAATCGTAATTGAATAAATCATATTTTAACTTTAACAATACGCCTCGGTATTTCCTCAATGCGTATGGAAACCCCTTTTTTGGGGGTAGGCTTGATTTTCTTTGAATGTGCAAACTTTTCATTGTTTTCACAACCGAAATTAATCATCATTTTCCACCAATTCATATTCACTAAATTGCGCCAATGCATTTCTGGACCGAATGAGTAATGAAAAACAAGTAAAAGGACGGTATTTTTTTTTGTTATTGCTCAGTGTGCATTGTTGGCGACAAATTCTACCTTTCACGTGTTACGTCACACATACATCTAGACGTGTTTTGTTCTCTTGTCTTCTGCACCTAAAATTAACCAAACCGTTGAAATGATAGTTGAAACACAAGCATCATAATCGAAAAGTAGCTTTGCTATTGTCAGATGACCCAATTCGAGTGACTTCGTTGAGTGCATTGTACAATGTACAATGTGTACATGCCTCATGCAGGCATATTCATTTGTTCAGTGGCATCGCAACCATACAATTAACAATAGAGCGGGCGAGAGTCAAAGAATGAAAAAAATCTCATTTATTTCCAAACGATTTCGAAATATTTTGTGTGATGCAATTTTAAATGCAGATTTACTTTGTGGTTTCATATGTCAATAATGTTTTTTTTTTAAATCACCATCAACCCACTTGCCATTGTCAACATTTGTCAATTTGAAATTATTGCATTTCTCCATGAAAATTTCCACCATTCTGCCCTTTTTTCATGTGCCATGCAAGTTTGTATTGCATTGCATTGCATTCTGATCTTTGTTATTACTATCTATTAACTACTATTGTGTATAAAAGTGTTGCCAAAATCCATTCGAATTTGGACGTTCGTGCACAGAGTAAAAAAAAATCCACCCAAATCGAGTCAAATCTTTACAAAATTTCCATTTGTTTTTCCATTCGTAATTTTCTTCTATCTTATTCTCCTGCTTTCGTTGAGTTTTCGAAAAACCGTTAGAGTTTATTGACAGAAGATTTGTTCGAATTGCCTCTCTATTCTGCACGTTCGCACAGTGCATTTCTCTCGAGAATATGTTGGCAAAGTACAGAAAAGAAAATGTAATAAATCATTATTTATAGTGGAAACACATTTTTGTTGCCGGTGCGTTGCTTTCATGATAAACAAAAAGCTCCAGTAGGCGATGAAAAAAGAAAAATGTCATAAAATTTGGAGAAAAAAAGCACACTGTGTGATTTCATGCGAGTGTTAAAGAAAGTGGATGACTATGGGAGAAACAGAAGAAAGCATCTGCATGAGTTTTCATCAACTTTGTTTGAAAGTTCTGGTAATGAATGCGCGAAAGAAATGCAATTAATTTGCGAGAAAAAAGAACTTTTCGGCCTTGCTTTCGCGTCGTTCTAATGCCGTTTTTTTTTATTCGCAAACATAAACGGATGCAATTAAATTGAGGGCGCTTATCGATTGTCGTGTTTTCTGACAGAAAGCAAAAATAAAACCTAACGAATGTAAACTAATGTTGATGTGAATAAGCGAATGCGATGAAGAATCGCATAATTTATATGGCATAAAAATACATAGCGAAATCGAACAAATTTCATAATGTATGTGTAACGAATTGCTTTTTTAACGATTTCTATTATTGTTTTTTTTCTCTTTTCTAAAGATTAAGAACACAGCAGTGGCATGAAGTTGATGTTAGGAGATAGATGAATAGAGAGAGAGATGAAGCGATAAGTAAAGGCGGACCAGCGAAAACGAAATGCAATGTTCTTTCATCACAAACTGACATAATTCTATTGACATCATATGCTCTGAATACGACACATCCATAATAATAATGTTGGATGCGAATATTTTTCACGTCGAAGTTAATTTGCTTTTATTGAAACATGCTTTACTTCGCTCGTTGAATATATATTTATTCATTTCGTTCAGCACACGAGCATGTCGCTTTCGTATTAAATGTAATGCCTTAGGCAGGATGAAGACAGAGTAAAGGGCGCAACGATGTGTAAGAAATGCCAACACCACCAACAACAACGATAACATCAGCAGCAGTAGCAGCAGCAGCAGCAACAACAGCATAAAGTAACGTAATTTCCTATTCTCCGCAATCGTCCTCCCCATACTTATTACATAAACAGGAAATGTCCGATTTGCATACGTAAATCTACGACACTCAATCTCCAGATTGGCTCTTTTCGATTTCACCTATTCAATTGCAACGCAAATGATAAATATAATTTTGAAGATGAAGCAGAGAAGTGAGTAGAATCAATCTCAAAAATGCTATCTTATTAAAGTGTAAGTCTTTCGAAACCAAATATGAAAGATTACTAAAAAATCGTCCATTTTCGAGATTTAGGCTAGGGCGCATCGTCAGAAAAACAAATGATAGATTGTTGACCCCTAGCATTTTTCTTAACCAGAATTGAAAAAAAAAACAATTTCCAGTTGTAAAAATTCATTTTTTTTTTGAAAAATACGACGTCCCGGGCGATTTGAATTTTACTTGAAAACGCCTTAGAAAATCATACAAAATATATTCAAATCTTAGAGAAAACTATCTTTATTCGAAGTAAATGAATCAACAAACTATTAAAATCTATAAAATTCATCGAATTTCATTATCTCATGCAATTTATAAGTAGCTTGTTGTAATATTCGCACCTCATGATATTAAACCACCTGATTATATTAAGATCTGTACGTTAGCACGTTAACTCTCGAACGGAGTCTTCAATCCCAAAGTGATAAGAGGAAATTTGTTCAGCATTATTACCGAATGTTTCGTATTAAATTTGGGCGATTTTGTGATGTCAAATCTGGATGGTTTCAGCGGGCTAAAAAAACGAAGTTTTACGTTTTCAAAACATTAAAAATATCCCGGGAAGTGGTGGCGCAAATCGCATTTTATCTCATAACTCCCAAACCTGATTGCCCAGAATGTTGCTACTATGGTGGCATATGTCGCCCCCGGAGTGCTGAATAATCGGTGAGTTTTATAAGCTTTGAATTATGGCTCTATTCCCTTGATTTTGGCCACTTTTTGCAAAGATACGTTTCATTGCATATTTCAAATAATATAACTCAGACATACGCCACCTGTTTCATGTTACTCTGACAATCTCAAATGCGCCTTTGTTGTGTACACTATACACAAACGTGTGCAAAATTCGGTACTGTTTATGCTTGTGCATACCGAAATTACTTTTTATATGAGCATTAACGCAGCCCCACGAGGGGTGGGGAGTTTGAGTGCGTCGGATAAAAGAACTATAAGAATACAGTATACCGGCTACCAACTTACACATTCAAATTTGACCGTTAAATTCATTTGAAATAAAAATAAAAATAGTGAAAATTAATAAAAATAATACATCTTCACATGCACCAAATATATTTCTGCAAAACATAATTTTACATATCTATTGCGCATGTAAAGTTTTAACATAGTCGCATGAATATTAAAATTGTCGAAATTCAGAAATGTCAGTTATGCCAATAGTAAGACGTCAAAAAATAAAATGAAATGGATATAGTGTACGGAAATCACGTAAAGTGAACGATGGCGCAATGTAAAGTGTCTGATCAAGTTTTATATAGGCGTATAGAGAGTAATTTCGGTATGTGCTTGTGTGAGTGTCTCATCACTGACGGCCACCGCAAGTGCTTAAATCCGGTTTTCGTAAAGCCGGCTTTATGGCCGTAAAGCCGGCCTTACGGTCATAAAGCCGGCTTTACGAAAACCGGATTTAAGCACTTGCGGTGGCCGTGAGTTCGTACCAATACAAACGAACAATATATACCTTGAACTAGATGGCGATGTTCATCGGCGGGAAGATGATTTTGTATGGAATCTGTCAAACGCAATGTGGGATTTATTTTTTGTAAATTTTTTTGAATTTTTACTCCAGACCAGTGTAGACTAGGGTGCATCGATTTTTTAAAAAAGGGAGTATCAAAATTGGGTGCTCTATAGTACACTTCAATACGATCATTTATTGTACTGGGTGAAGTCTGTAAGTTGATTTCTCTCGCGGCGCTGTCAATTTGAAATTTGGCTGTTTTAGGGCTGATTTTCATAAAAATTCACTCAAAATGTCCTTAAAGATGTCAATAAAACTTCATTTTTTTTTTGTCTACGTGTGGTAAAAAAATGTTTTTCCGAATAAACTACGCCACTTTGAATAATCATCAAAAATGAAAAATCTCAAAATATATAAAATTCCAAAAAATCACAAACAAATTGTGCTTTGAATGCATTTCAAAGAAGGAGAATCAATTCAATCAGTGTATTCAATATTCAAGTCAATTTGATTCAAATTTCTGCATAAACTTGTTTTTGTCATGTTTATAAACATATATAGTTCATGTTTACTGTCATTTTCAATATTTTCACACAAAAATTAAATGAGAATAGAACCATTTTGTTTCTGTAAGCTTGAAAGCTTGTACCTCAGAAGAACATTCTTATATCCACCTGTTTTTATTGATTGTATTCAATATCATTTACATGAATAAATGTTTCATTCATTACAATTATGTGAGTTAACTTCAACATTATAATTGCAGATAAATTCATTTCAATTTCAAGTTTCGCTAAAACCAACAGTACAGATTACAAGTAAAGAAATGTTTCAAATAAAATTCGAGTATCACAGAATACCGATAAATAACCATTTTTTTTCCATAGAAAACCAAATAAATTACCGGCGAAAGATAAATTATAAGCGAAAGCTTAAAAATGTTGACATAAATTAACAGAACCGAAATAGCGTTGACCTGCGTTTGTTTCATTTCATACGGCCATAAATTTCACCGTCAGTCACTGTTAATGGCATTCAACACCACCGTGAAGAGCTATGCTGCTGAGAACTGTAGTGAAATGCTTCGATATTTGTACTGATGCTGAAAAAAACTTTAACAAAAATTATAGCAGAGAATTTTGAATATTTTTTTTCTTAACTCACTCTATAAGCTATGGCTTATTAATTATTAAACTAAATTGCTGTCAGGCATCCTCAGGCAATATGTACGCACCATTAACAGAGCAATCCAATGTAAAACACATCATCATTAATGAATATTCATTATTCGTTTGAAAACATAATGAAAAAAGTATACCGAATTTATTAGGCCGTTGATATATACAGTTGAAAATTCTGTATTTAGCCGCATTTGCTATATACAGGTTCACTAAAATTTTACTAAATCAGTGAATCTGTATATAGCAAATGAGGCTAAATACAGATTCATCAAAAAATGAAAACAGCATCTGTATTTAGCTGCATCTGATAAATACAGATTCATTTGAGCATATGTACGAGCGTCGGCGCGCGCGCGCCTTTCGCTCGTGCATATGTCCAAATCATATAAGTTGAAATTTAAAAAAAGTTGATTTTGTTCATATAATTCACATTCATATATTCTATCAATTGATTATCATTAACGTGCAAGAACATTTATCTTTTTTTTTAATTTATCTGTATTTAGCTGCATCTGCTAAATACAGATTCATTTGACTCAAAACGAAGAAATTCAATTCACACGAACACTCTTTACACAACACGAAAAAAAGAAGTTTGTGCTATAGCATAACTTCTTATAAAAAGTTTGCATTGTAAATATGTACCGTTATTCGATTTAGTCGGTGGCATCGACTCGGTACTGTGCGTTGCAAATCAGCAAAAAACGCCGAGTATATCAATCACTCAATAGATTTGCGTAAAGAATAATGAACACTTTGGAATCATTTTACAAATATATAAGAAATATTTTTTACAAATATATGAGAACTGTCAAATGATTCCAATTTCGGCTAAAAATTGAACATTATTCTTTCCAAGCTTACTGTTTTTACTCTCTATTGAAAAATATAGAACTAAAAAACGATGAAAAAAAATTTCATCTTCTACAATTATTTTTTCATTTCCAAAAAGAATCTGTATATAGCCACAGCCGCTATATACAGATGCTGTTTTCATTTTTTGATGAATCTGTATTTAGCCTCATTTGCTATATACAGATTGACTGATTTAGTGAAATTTTAGTTAACCTGTTAGCAAATACGGCTAAATACAGAATTTGGATCTGTATATATCCATGGCCAATTTATTTCGAGATTGATTGAAAGTGCAATTGTAGTCGAGTAGCATGACAAAGGAGCCTAATAAGGTAACAACTGAAAAAACATCAATACTTCCGTTGTTCTTAAAACTTGCATTAAAAAAAGGTCCTACTACATTAATTCATTTACGTGCCAATTAAACTTTTTGTCACACGTTCTTTGAACAGTATGCAGACTGAGGTCCATTCGACAGAGAAAAAAAAACAAATAATTTCGTATATTCAATTGGAATATACATTCATGGACAAATTTGATTAACCGACCATATGTTTTGATTTTTTAAGCATATCATACATTTTTCACCAAAAGTATCAATGAAAAGTTGAAAGCACTCAGAAATTGAGTTCCAATGAGTTTTTGAATTTTCCAACTTTTGTGTGGATATCCTTCGTCTTTGCTTTGCAATATGAAATATTCTCTGGAATAATCTATATTATAGTCTATAATATAGTGTGCGTATTATAGTATGTAGCGATGCGTATCGATAATATTTCTATAGTCAGCCCAGTGTCTGAATTGAAGTGTATGTAAAAAATACATCACGGAGAACGGCAGTTCACGCAGTGGCGTACCAAAAAATACACTCTTTGAGTGCAACACTATATATACGCGAGTTTTCGGATTCTGTCTTGCCCACCGATGGCATTCGTAAAATAGGCATTGGCGTGTAGCTTAGGACCAAACTAAACGAAAGCCGTCACCAAAATGAATTTGGGGGACGTATGGGGGTGTTTTTTTTCAGATTATCTAGCATAACATGGTAACTTTGACCCCTGTCATTGAATGACCAATCAATAGTACTTCTCAATACCTTTCCAACAAGTGCTCAACCATTAAAATCGGTTGACCCGAATCATTTATTCAAGCTATGTGGAGTGTAATTTTCGAGGCAAAACCAATACTTTTCCTGAGCACATTTCATGTGCGGAAAAGTAAAAATCCGCGGCTAGCGAGCTATTTTCGTTTTCATTAATTCATTTTTGTCTAGAAATTTCAGTAGCGGATTTTATAAATTACATTTTAAAATCGGAAAAATGAAAACAGCTTGCTAGCCGCGTCACAAAATTGATATCAGATATTTTGTGTACCGTTTTCGCTTGCAGCACGAGTATTTACCACGCCAAGTGGTTTTTTATTTGATATCAATCATTTTGCATAAACAACTTTTTAGTCATTTGTGAAATTCTCAGTCTTAGAGTTAATGTTCTTGAAGAACCAATTCTACATCAAAAACCGATCATTTTACAGAGTTTTGATATCGAAGAACTATTGTCTCCTTTGAATCAGAGAATACTATAATCACAATTAAATGACATTTTTGTCGGTATTTATTATGTTATGGGATGAAAAACTGAATTTTTTTTCGATTTTAGGGTGTTTTTTTCACTTCAAACCGAAATATCTCAGAAAAACGAATTTTCCCAGATATAACACATATGCACCATGATTCACATATATCTACGCTAGAATCGTGGAAATTATGAAAAAAATTGTTAGGAGTTTTTTCGAGAAAATTTCGGATGTGTGTCGGACCGATATGCACCTTTTCAGTTTTTGGCTCAAAACATCTCAATTAGGATGATTTTTTTTCAAATTGTTTGAATGCAGTTTGAAAGTTGACTTCAATACCTTTCAAATGACACCCATGCCGTTTTGGTATGTTCTGAGGTTCGGCCACAGTGACCGTTGGAAGGGGGGCATTTTTTCAAGTTTGAATACCCCCCAGGTCAAAGGGGTCCCTAGATCGAAAAGTTATAGAACAAAAAAATCTTAGTTTTACTAGCCTATTATCTCCAGTGAATATCATTGAAATAGCTCACAACTACAAACAGACAAACATAACCCCTTTTTTCATCATTATCTGGGGGGTGGAGGTAAAACTTTGTTAATGTCATAACTTTTGAATGGGTCAACCGATTTCGATGATATAGATATCGTTCGATTTGTATACTCGAAACGAGTTTGAAATTGATATTGATGTCTTCAGCAAAGTTGTAGGCCTTGAAATGCTGGACAACTCCTGAAAATTTCAACTCCCTTCGACCATTCCCCATAAAACTGTGGAGGGTTGAATATAGCAAAAATGCCAATTTCAGTCAACTTTAGCGTAAGCCACTGTCAAAACGAGTAGAGGAAATGATACGGGTCTGTCGGCAAATTGTAGATTTTGAGTTGGTGAGCAAATCCTCTGAATATATCAATTTTCAAACTTCACTCCTTGTGGGTCAAAAACCACTTTAAAAAAGTGTCCGGACAATTTTGTGAGCCACTGTAGGTTCTAAATACAAGAACCCTGGTACTTTTTGGCACTAATAGAGATGTCATTCTATGTGTCAGTGGTATTATTTTGACAGAGTAATGAAGTAAATCGACCCAATTGCTCTCGTAGATAAAATATACTGAAATATCAATGGTGAACATCACCCCCAACTCGACTCTTGTGGGAAAATCCACGAAAAAAACCCAAAATATCCCATATTTTGATATTTTGCAACAGATGCCGCCCCTGAAAGTTTATCAAATTTGGTGAAAATGATCTAAATCGACGCGGTTTAATGTGTAAATGAGTGAAATGTCAATGTATAATGGAAAAATATTTCAAAGTTTCTTGGCAAAAAATTCTACAAGATATTGAGGTCGAAAGTAGGAAAAATACCCCATAAATGTACTTGTTCCCCAAATTATGTTCAAACTACACACAAAATAAATATATTGAATTTTTAGACAGTACAGCATCTAAATCCTGGATTTATACAGTAAATCGTATAATTTTTTATATTTCATCTAAAATGTGTTATCTCCGTTTGAAGTGTAAATGATATTGATTGATTTTGGTCCGTTGGCGACTTCAACTAATATACGGTCACTCTGATGTTGTCGAGTCAGTGGCTAGTTACTGCGTAAATATCATTGTTGTGCAGTGATGACAGAAATAGAACACTGTTGTTGTGTACAGTGTACACTGTACACTAGCTCGTGCACAATTCGATGCTTATGACTGTGTGAGTGTCTCATCACTAAGTTGGTACCAGTGTGAACGTGCATTGTTGGTGTTCGTTTCGTTGTGTCATTTTATGCAAACCAAAACACAAAACGGAAGATTTAGCGAATCACTAAATACTCGAAACGTCAAGTGGAGTAGCAGCAAAATTCAAAATATCGTAAAATACTACACATTTTAGATGAAATATAAAACAAATAGACGATTTACTGTATAATTCCAGAAATAAGATGCTGTATTGTCTTAAAATTCAATATGTTTCTTTTGTGTGTATAAGCAAAAATGCATTTAAATTCCAATTGATTTGAAATAAACAATTGTCTTTCATATTTCAATGCTTTTCGAAAGCATATTCCACAATAAATTCGAATTTAAAGCACATGAACTGGATATTATGCATTAAATATATTGAATGAAAATGTGATAACTGATACTAAAAATGGTTTTCTAAAATACAAGGACGATAGTCTTATAGCATAAAATCGATAAATTAATTCAATCTAACTGCTCACTAGACTGGCCAGAATTTCATCGAAGTGATCGGATCAAACTCTCCAGCCTCTCATTTTTTCCTTTTCATTGAAAAAACCGATTGACAAAGTTTGAACGCAAAATTTTTTTTTAGAGTCAGCGCAGACCGTCAGAAGGTCAACGACTCTCGTTTCATGCAAATTTTTAAAATTTCACCAAAAACACCATATTTGTCGATCAAAAACTCATGTCAAACTTATTTATTCTCAATTTTTTACTTTTTAAAGTTCATATACAAGTTTAAGAGTAATTCGTACACTTTGTCGTTACTTCTAGTGCAAAAAATCTCAAAAATAGGCGTTCTGAGGCGAAAATTCATATCTTTCGATGACATACTACTATAATGACGAGTTAGGAAGTTTGTCCGGAACTTGTGCGTTTTTCGACTACAAAACGGACTTGTATCGTTCCAAATCGCTCGGCAATCGATTCCTTGGCAAAAATTGGTCAGATAAGGTACGTAAGTCTTTCCTAATTGGTTTAGCATCTCTTACAAATATTGCATGAAAGTCGTTGAACTTCTGACGGTCTGCGCTACCTCTAAATTTTTTTTTAATGAAAAGGAAAAAAATGAGAGGCTGGAGAGTTTGATTCGATCACTTCGATGAAATTTTGGCCGGTCTACTGCTCACAGATAAGAACGATAGATTGATCAAATAAATCAAAGCTAGCGTTATTACTTTTCCGCACACCACGTGATGCGTAAAAGTATTGCGATTGGCCAAAATTTGAGAAACCTCAAAAATTAGTTTTGTACGCGTTTGGGGCCCACAGGAATGCGGTGGAACCGTTTTTAGCTCATGTTGATGTGGGGCTGTGGCACGTTGTCCTTTGTCCGCCGTCTTTTGTCCGTTGTCACGTTTTTTGTTACCGCGATAGCTCAAAAACGGCTCCACCGATCGATTTCAACTTTTCACCGTTTTTTAGAAATAATTAGACTTAGATCCCATTAAATTTTGAGCAATATTGGTACAGACGTTTTTGCGCATCATCCTCTCAAGTGAATATACTATTACTACTAAATGTTTTTCGCGAGCCCATATGACTTTCCTGGGCCAAACTATATTAGTTCTGAGATTCCTAAATACAACCATTCCATATTTGTGGTCATACAATAGATTGGATTCAGAAAATAGGTGGAACAATTGATTTTTGACTCACTGCTCCAAACCCATATAAACTACTCATTTTGTGGAAAAAATGGTCTAAACAGAATTTGAGGCCGATTGGATGGCGTTTTTTTGTAATTTCAATATGTTTACTTTCACATTAAAACAAATTTCACAAATCACTTGATGGTTAAAGGTGTGGGAAAGTAAGCCTTACGCATGTAAGCCCATTTATTTACAATTACAAACAATTTAACATTTAACAAAGAAATATGTACATATTATTGTGCAGTGACATAGGCCAGTTGGCCGCGGCGATTTTTATTATGCGGGAGTTTTATATTTATAGTTTTTCATTTCTTCGAAATCATCACATTTAGTTATTTCGATCAAATATTCGTCGCCTCCATTTTGGATGCGGTCAAAGAACTTTATTTGGTTCTCATTAACGAAGACATCAAATCTTTTGCATTTTGCTTTTTCATAAACTTTCGATGAATTTACATATTTGAATGAATTTTCGGTCCTGTATAGTCTAGTACATGCTCTTAAAAACGAGCGTTCAAATTTTCTTATTTTTTTCCATATTATAACTGTTTATAGTATTCCAGGCAACAAAGAAATATGAAAGAATTGATCTGATTAGTGATTTGCACAATAATGATTTAATACCAACATTTAGTATTTTGTTCTCAAACAGGTTATTGCATGCATAAAAAGCGTTAGTTGCACGTTTGTTCATCTATATGTGTTCGAAAATGAAATTGTTTATTGTAAATTATTCCTATATATTTTATTTCTTCTTTTGGTTGCAACACGAAATCTTGATTATTATGCTATTAATTTTTTTCCTTGTAGTTGCACCAATGTCTTTCCAGCGGCCCATTACATAAAGCTCGCATTTCGTTTTGTTTAGTTTAAATTGGAATTTGTGTGTATAATGTACTACTTCATTTAAATATTCATTAGTATCTTTTTCCGCTTGGTAAACGTTAGGATTTGATACAATTACCACAACATCATCTGCATATCTTAGTGTTTTCATCATATCTTTTTCTGGTTCCGGAAAATCAGAAGTGTAGAGCAAAAATGCAGATGCTGAAATTGACGAGCCCTGTGGTGAACCCTTGTTTATATTTTTTACCATTGATTTTTCTCCATGAACAATCGTTTGGAATGAACGATTACGCATGAAGTTGTATAATATTATGGCAGTTGCGTTTGAAAAATTAAACTGATTTGAGCATTTCCATATGCGTCCTTTGACCCAAAGCAAGTCGAATGCCTTCTCAAAATCGAGGGTTACTATTAGGGTTGGGGTGTCAATGCTTTTATTGAGGTTGTTTGCTATTGTGTGACTCATGTAACAAGGGGATGAGTCGTTGATTTGCCACTTTGATATGCAAATTGTTGCTTGGGAAAAATATAAATTTTTTTGCTATAATTTATTAGTGTATCACTTATATGCTTTTCGAGTAGCTTACTAATATTGCTTAATAGTTGAATCGGACGATATGAACTGACTTTATTTTTTGGTTTGCCTTTTTTGTGTACTGGAATGACCACACCACGACGTCAGTTTGCCGGGTAGTACCCCAGATTTATAATGTGATTAAATAGTATTGTCGTCTCCAGTACTTTTCTTATTGTTACGAGAGTCAATGATATCTTTGAGATCTGTGGAATCAAGAAATTTTATCGAAATATCATCCTCAATATCTTCTTGATTTTGATATGGATCGCTTGCCAAAATTTGATTCGAAAAATTTGTAATTATTAATGATTTATTCGCATCATACCAAGCATCGATTTCATTTTCAACCATGATGCATCATGTGAAAATCCTCATAATGTTCATTTTCGGTGTCAATGTTGTTTATGCTGGCAAATTGCTCAGCAAAACCATTTGCTTTTTCGAGATTGGAATTATATGAAATATTTTCACACTTATTTGTCATGATACTTAGTAGGTCATTTTTTTTGTAGCTAGATATTTTTTTAATTTCACGAAACACGTTAGAATGTCTTGTATCCAGGCTTTTAATTTTGTTTATAAAATGACTACGATAATCATCTGTTATGCTGTTTTTGATCATTGAGCTCAATAATTTAATTTCAATCTTCGTGGATCTCTCAAAAAGAAAAAAGTTTGCATCGTTTCTTAGGGAAAAGAGCTTCCGTCTAATTTTGTTTTTTTATCAAAGCAAGCGATCTTTTCGACAATTTAATTAGTTTGATTTTATTTAATTTAAATCTAGGGCAGGAATTGTTTGAGGCATTATTAAAAACTAATTCAGTTTTACTTACAAAATTGTCAATTTCGGATTTATTTAAATTACGGTTGACAGGAATGGCCAAAATTTCAAGTTCGCGATTTACAATTGTGTTGAATAGGTCCCAGTTGCAGTTCTCCCAGTTCCATACCATAGGTGGCTCTGCTGTAATTATTTCGGCGTCCAAAATAATTTGCAGAGAGATGGCGCGATGATCACTGAAGAAATCGTGCGTTCTGACATCGGTTGTTGTTGTATCGCTGCTAACTATAAAGCAGTCCAAAACTGATGGTGTTGTATTCTCACGAATGCAAGTCGGTTCATTTGGAAACTTTATTTGAAAGTCAACAATACTTTCGGTAGCCCAATTCTGCAAAACGACCCCATTCGGATTGTTCCGACTATTGTTCCATGTGATGTGTTTAGCGTTTAAGTCGCCGGCCAAAATTGTGTGTTTGCGCCCACAGTGAGACATAATTTTGTTCAAGTCATCAACTTTGAGCGTTTGATCGAGAATGCATGCAGCAATTATTGATATATGTTCGTTGTTATTGCCCCTAATTTCAATAATTGTGCACTCATTTCCTATGTTATTTGGTGGTGTTACAATTTCAACTAATAGATTATCTCTAATCAGGATAGCAGTGCCCCCGCCTATTTACTGTTCTATCGGTGCGGTACATAGAATAGTTTTCGAAATTTGGCTTGAATTTGGCGTCCAATTTTGTTTCACCTATCAACATGATGTGTGGATTGTGTGATTTGAGATAGTCGGCAAGATGGTGTTGTTTTGCTTTTGATCGAATGCTATTCGCGTTGACATGGTGAATATTCAAAAGGTTAATACAACCCATTGTAATCCTCATTAAGTCGATTGATACGAGTACGTGTTAATTGTTCGATGATTGAGGCTAACGAATCCACTTTTGCAGTGAGTTGGTCAAGTTTAGTCTGAACACTTGGCTGATTTTGAGGAACTGATTTTTCATGCTTACTTGATGCGTGTCTTTGTCCAGTTACTCTACTAATCGGTTGATTAGCTCTAGCCATGAGTGATATGCTGGGCTGTGAAAGGGCTCCAGATGCCATTCGATTCGATGGTGCAATACGATATGATTGTATTGTCGAAATGGTCGATCGATTTGGTTTACCGTTTCTACCGATTGTAACAAAACCATTCTGATTGTGATGTACAGCTGTTGTTTGTTTGATGCTCAATCCTTTTCTTCGTTTCAATAACTGGTGATAGACAGGATATCTTGGTGAGTTAGCAGGATGATCTACTTTGTTACAATTACAGCAGTATGGTTTTGTACAATCAGGAAGTTGACAGTTGCCAGGATCGTGCTTTTCAGGGCATTTGATGCATCGAAATTCGTTGAAACATGATGATTGTGCATGTTCAAAACGTTTACACTTACGGCATTGCATGATTAGTAATTTGGACGATGGTTTCTCGTACCGCACAGTAACATTGAAAATTAGGCGTGTATTGCCCTATTTTGCCATGTCGGTTTTCGGATGGAATTGCACATTGTTTTGGTGCTCCAATGTGCTGCTTTTATAACTTCAAAACCGAATTTGGCATATTCCGATTTAATTGAATCCACATTCAAATCATCGACATACTCCAGATTACGAATGAGCAATGAAATAGGCTTGAAATCCTTGGGTGTATATGTATTACCCTCCAGACCGGCTTTTTTCACGTATTCTAAAATATTGTTGTAATTATCGATGTTATCGGTTACACAAATTCGGTATCGTGATTTCGCGCACTTTATTCCATATTTCGGAACGATTTCCATTGTCTTCCACCACAATTGGTGGTATTGCTGTATTTCGATTGTTCGATTTCACTAAATTCGTTGGCACAGTGTTATTGTTGTTGGGTTTACTAACCTCACTATTGTTCACGTGTTGCTGGCTAACCACGTTAGCAAACGATGTTGATGAATTGTGTGTGTCCGTTTCCATTTCAATGTCATTCAAGTTGTAATTAATACCATTTTGATGGAGTAATTTCGATAACATTTCGTTTTGTTTTTTAATTTCGTTCAAATCACTACGAAGCTTCTTACATTCTCTACACATTGATTGTTATCATCTAATTTACTTATTTTCGATGGTTTCCCAGAATTATTGGAATCGGGTGGTTTATTTTTCCACGTACGACCCATTTTTAATAAATAAATAAATTAATTTGATAACCAAAAATAATAAATTGTTGCTTAGTTAAATGACACGTCACAACAATACGTCTATCAGCTGTCACTGTTACAATGATACTGTAGGTCGCAAAAAAAATTCAATGTTCTCTCTATCCTAGTGGTATTCTACGGACCATAATAAGAAACTTTTTACAAGAGACCATAGCTCTATCTCGAATTTCGAGCCCGCGAATTTTTATGAATCCATCCGTCTCCATCGCAACTTTTTTCATTTTTTTAATGCAGTCATGTAATAGAGCCCAAAAAAATATCATTCCAGTGGTTGAAAAATCATTGATCTATTTTGAAAAATGAGTTCACAGTGTCCATGTGTAAAAAAGGCTTTTTTTGCAATGACCAATCGACATACTCTACTATGTATGTAAAATTTTAAACTTTTCGTTCCCACATTCATTTTTTGTCTTAAAAATTGGTTTTAACCATAGGTTCTGGCATAGCCCTGTGAATTCGTGGACCCTCTATGAATTTTCGGACCTGATGACCTTTGTTTTAGGTCCTTAACTTTTCTGAAACTCGGTTTACACTAGATAGAATCAATTTTTTTTGGGACCCCTACCGCATTTTCGGCCATGAATGTTGAACAGTTTGAATTTAAAATAAATTCGCCTCGGGAAAATACCCAGTAAATTTCATTCATTTCAACCCATTTAATAGGTTTGTATCAACATTCATGTATTAATTTAAATGAATCGGAAACCCCATAGAATCTGACACATTGCTGTAAAACTGTTGACAACACCGTATGACAGCTATATGTCAGTTTCTTTAGGGTTTTGTACCAGTTTGGTGCACAGGGGGGAGGGGGGGTTGGTAAGCCCGGATGACCCCCCTCTTAAATTATTTTTGAGGACCTAAAAAAAAGGTCTTCAAATTTCTTCGAGCTTGAATTTACACTAGATAGAATGGACTTTTGAAAAATTCTTTCAAGAATTCCCATCCCCGGTCATCACTTTGATTTGAGTGGAACAAAAAACCCCTTTTCAATTTGATTTTGATTTTGAGGACCTAAAAAAAAGGTCCTCAACTTTTTCTCGAGCTCGAGCTACCCTCCTCCCCCCCATTCATTCGACGTAACCCCCCCCCCCTTAAGTTGCCGACCACAGTGTTTTCTACCACACAACATTTAAATGAACTTCATCCGCAATCTTGGAATAATTTTCAAAGTACTGTGCATAAAATTATGAAGATATTTTTTTATTCAAAACAAAAGTATTCAATTACCTTCTTCCGCATCGTATACATCCATTTCAATGGAGTTATGACGTGTCATTGTAAATTCAGCGTCTCACAATTCGATTGTTTATTATTTATTTTCACAGTTTGATATTTATTATATTCATTTGCACAATGTTTTATCACTTCACTGTAGATCTTAAGAAATACACTGGCGTCAGAAAGTTTGGGTGCGATCATAATTTTGTATTTTTTTTTTTTGTCTAATTCACCCCAAATTAAATTCAGAATCTGAAATTGCATTGAAATTCTGCCCTGATGAGAAATTTTGAAGACAACATTTGAATTTTCAATTGGAAATGTTGACCAAAATCCAGGTTTCGAACGGGCTTGAATTAAAAAGCCCATAACGGGCCATATTTTGACCAAATGCCGGTCAATTTTGATGTTTTAAACCAAAAATAACATCCCCTGCTCGAGATCTTTCCAGTGGTAAATGTAGATTTTAAATCCAATGCATCGATTTTGCCCGACAATCTTAAATGCGTGAAAAATGGCCTAAAGCCGGCCAAATTTTGTCTTCAAAATCTTTCGTCAGGTCAGAATTTCAATGCAATTTTAGATTCTGAACTTAATTCATGGTGAATTAGACAAAAAAAAAAAATTATTGTCGTACCCAAACTTTCTGACGCCAGTGTATGTATTTTGTCGATTAAATTCAATTATAGTGTCATTAAAATGATTTTCATTTATTGATGAAATCATCATTTCATTAGTATTTTATTTGTGGCAGTTAAGGTAAAAATATTGGAGTTTCTAGCACGAATTCTTGGAAACGAATGAAACAATAGAACTTAACATCATCAAATCATGAAGAACTTTAAAGTAAACGCACGTGGAAGGAAACATCGAATTTATAGAACGAACGAAAAAAAGGAACTGTTGAATTGATTTTCCAACACTTGTTCACCAAACGAAGAAATGTTCAATAAATAAATAAGATTCCAACAAAAATGGTTTGGTTGTACCGTTTGGTTAATTGTATTAAAATATGTGATTTTATTTCGAAAAAAGCTATTTGTGATCACCATTTCGCTTGAAAGTAAACTAATTACTTGTCAAAAAAATATGTCAATTTATTTGTTGGAATTGTTGATTGAATATCGTAATTGAATTGTAACATGAATCGGTTTCAACGCACATTTGTGAAATTTAACGCTATATTTTTGCTTTGGAATTTAGTAGGATTAATTGATGCAAGTCGAAATATGTGTTTGTGTGTCGCACACGTGGTTCAATTCAATGAGCAGTACAGTTTTCGGAACTTGAATCATTTACTACTAAAAATACGTATATTTCAATTGAAAAGCTCATATATACTAACCCAGAGAATAAATTCAATTAGAGTTCTTAAATATGCAACTCTTTGAACCGAAGTGAGACAGTGGGAGAATAAAAATGGGCATGCTGGAAACATAATTGGAAATGTGAAATGAAATGAAGAGAATTGTAAATATGTACACCATGTAAATGTTCCTCTATCGGTATGTAATGAGAATCGAAAGAAAACGCATTGAACAAGAAAATCACTTTGGTGTTTTTGTTATACTGCAGTCGCGAGTCGATAGAAATGGTTTAACAAACTCCCAGTATTCAATATTCAATGTTTCCACTAAAATCCAATTAACGCAGTATAATAA
This sequence comes from Aphidoletes aphidimyza, assembly GCA_030463065.1. Taxonomy (NCBI): domain Eukaryota; kingdom Metazoa; phylum Arthropoda; class Insecta; order Diptera; family Cecidomyiidae; genus Aphidoletes; species Aphidoletes aphidimyza. The sequence goes on along the minus strand of CM059998.1, from coordinate 13,311,023 downwards.
CTGAACGTATTATATTGACGACATGGAACGACCACGGTTTTTGCTAAATCAACCATAAGCGAAAGTATTGTCGACAGACAGAACTTCCAAATGTCAGCTATTTATTATAGTTCGGTCCTGTCTTTACGCCATTTTATTCTCTTTGCGTTCACATTTTCTCTTTACTGTGAATTGATTGGGCACAACACTTTTATTATGTTATTTTTTGGAAATTATTTCCAATTTATTTTCATGAATTCCAATCATCGGCGAGTTTCATCGATTAATTGAAATAATAAAGCGTTTGAATAAAAGAACCGAAATTATTATACATGAGGATGGGGGAAAAGTTCTATGACAGAAACAAATTGAAAGAAATAATTCACCATTGATAACTTTCAAATTAAGTGTCTGATTTTATTTAGGCACATTCAAGTGGCAATTAGCATAAACAGCTCGAACAAAAATACATTTGTTGAGCATTTGATTTGAATGTTCAGGCACTTAAATTATTCACATCGTAAATTAATCAATCATCTTTTGGTAGATATCGTATATCGTTGATCAATTAAAAAGTGGATGTCAAATAACTAGTTCCTACACGGTCAAAATGGCCTATAAGTGTTTGAATATTGCACCAATCTGCATCGCAATAGATAGCACGTTTCGAATTTGATCACAGTCTGATGCGCCTGAAAAATGTCTCAATTTATGGATCACAAAAAGTAGGTGGCAAAATGTTATCATACACACACACATGCAGAGTGTATGTCATCGTTGGTCATCTGTAATGCTCAACTGTGTCGTTCGACAGAAAGGAGAAGAATTTGATGTATTGCCGGTATTTGTCGTTGTTTTCATTCGAAATTCGTCGAAGGGATCGCAAACGAGAGGCGCTTGCTTTCATTTTTTTGAACTCATACGACATTTTTTTTCAAACTTGTTGTTTTAAACATGTTTATCACAGACACTTGCACAGAAGGCGACAAACAGGCACAAAAACGTGTGTTCAACAACAAATAAGAATGCGTTTCATTGCAGACTAAAACTAGCACATACTGATCGATCGATGTTCGAGGTGTTCAGCCGCTTTTCACATAGGAAATAGAGCTCATAATTAACATTTTGGCCATTGCATTGAAAGAAATGACAACAACAACAACTAGAACTAACAAACAGAAAATTGGCAGAATACGTCGAGCTCTTATCACCTTCGGTCCGAAACTCAGGACAGGCCAAAACGCAACGAACGCGAAACACAACAAGCAACAGTCAGCTTTCAACCTTCTACTCTCAACAAGTATCAAAGAAAAAACTAAATGAGGGAAAAATTGACATGCAAATAACAACCCTTATAAGTATAGCAATCACACAAACACAATTACTCATACATACACAAACACACACGAACACACACTAACACACACTAACACACACTAACACACACTAACACACACGACGGAATCATAGTGAAGCGAGAGTCGTATGCGGAATTATTTGTGCCTATGCACAACATACCGTGAAAACAGAAAAACAACACATCGGGTGCTTAGGTGCTTGGATGGTTTTATGACTTCCCTTCGTGTGTTGTTGTTGTTATTCTATATTTTCCATTTGCCACACCATTTTATTTTTTTGTTTCCTATCATTTTCTTTCATTTTTCGATTGGAAAATTTGTAATACGTGCTTACAGACGAGCAAGCAAACAAGAGAGCACCCCGTGTGTATCCTCAACAGCGTTACACAGTGGTACAATTTAAGAGTCGTTAGTCTCTCAATCCAAAAAAAAACTATCGCCGAAACTTTACAGAACAAATATAGCGTACATTTCGTGGATTTGTTGATATTGGAACACAAGATGAAATGTCATCGAATGCGAAAATATCCGCGTAGAAATATGAAATATATGGCTATTGTAAATTATACGCTAAATTGTTATGTAAATATATTGTAAATAAAATGCATATAATGGATAGAGTGCGCATATATTATGATTTTGTATAGTTCAAAGTTCCTGGAATAAACCCCTTGCGTTACACTCCAATATGTGCTATGAATGGTTGATATGTGACACTTCTCCATTTACCACCTTCGTTAAAGAGAAACAACAATAGTTTTAAAAAAAATGAAATGAGACTGTCGTGCATTGAGCCAAACAGATTTTCCCGGTATAACCTACAAGCAAAACACTTCCAGCAGCAGCACATAGAAATCAACAGCAGCAACACCATGTGTTGTACAAATATTTCTCTCAAATTCACAACAGAGTTGGGAAAAATGTGGATCATTCGCTCTCACTCTCTCGCTCGCTCGCCACATACTTAGTATCACCTGTGCCATCCATATCCAACGATTCTCACCGCACACAATAAGTATTCCGTACGCACACACATTGTGCACCAACGATGACGACTCATCAAACACAATCACAAAAAAATTATATTTTCTCTGTATGAAAGTATTCTAACGTTGATAATTATATTTCAAAGCCATACACTCATGGTGGCAGGTATGACAAGCACGCGAACTTTGTGAATAAACAAAAAATGAGTCGAGAAACAAACAAAACGAAACGATAAAAAAACTATAGAACTTCAAATACAAAAAAAAACAGACAACCAACCGAAGACAATGATAGAAATGAATAAGTCGGAATAGCATTTTCTCTCCCTAGTTCAGTGGAGGTCATTCTCTCTCTCTCTCTACCCTTTAGAAAAATCAAATGAAATACGTCTATAACGCGTATGTGGTATCGATGTGTATGACTGTGCTATGTTGGGCTATGGAAAATGTAAATAGCTAATGGGTTTTTCATGTTGATGATGATGATGACGACGACAATGACAACAGAGCAATGGTCGATACCGAACTTTCGTTTATCTAAAAGTAAAACTATTGCAATGTTCGTATTAATGACATCGAATCTGCTCATATTATGTTGTTGCTGTAATTTGTTTGACTTCTTGGCGTGATCAAATCAAATAGTGTTGAGTGTAATGTTCAGTTAACAGTGTACAGTATACGCACCACAGACCCTATCTATTCGATGCGAATATTCATTTTTGTCTCTTTAAGGGCAACCTTTGATCAGGCCCGCCCTCTTTCAAGTAATTTATTTCCTTGGTATTCTCATCAACAATTTGAAGCTTCTCCAATATCAATCATTCGATTCAATGCCCGGTTTAGGCTTTTAACACTCACACAATTCGGCACCACATTTATGGCATGTGGACAGTGTACACGGCATAGAGATATAACTTTTCATATATATTTGGATAGACAAATCTAGCTGAAGAAAATGAATAAATTTATAAATAAAACAACATCAATATATACATACAGCCAAGGACGAAAGTTAATGCCTTTTGGCGTTTTGAATGGCGAAAATTTGCTTTCTCTCCTAAAAACATCAAAGAAAAGGGGTTAATTCAATTTTTTCGAATTCAATTTAAGTTTCTTTTTTCAAACGAGCGAAAAAAATCTTTTCGTTGAATTACTGATCACTCATTTGCTCTCACTGCAGATCTCAACCCATACAGAAAGATGCGAAAAGCTCTCAAACCGGATGTGAACGGATAAAAGAGAGTATTGATGCATAATTAAAACACCATCGAAAAAACACCGTTCCATCAAAAACAATGTGACAAATCACGATACCAAACTAAGTTGCGTAGAAGCGTGATGTCCAACAAAACCAATTACCCAAACTTAAAATATCTCAAACATTGTATCACTTTTTACTTCTTTCCCTTCGTTTTAACGAAAACAATGTAATATATGTAACCGTCCAGTAAAAGATACAAAATTTCTTTTTTCAAAAATTGTATTGTAGACACACAAACAACATCAGAAAAAAAATTCACATTGAGGTGTTCTATCACTCATGCATAGTTGAAAATGACTTAGGGCGTCAACCGAATCCCAAGAGAGAATTTTGATAAAGTCACCTTTTTGATATATTAAATTGGGGCTTGGATTTTTTTTTCTTTGCGAAAGTCACTGTCGCGATTGCGTTGGCGATAAAGTTTGATTTAAAGTCAAAGCTTTGGTACAAAACTCACATAGCAAATATCTTGTTTTGCCAAATGCTGTTACAGCAACAAACTTTACACTTTTGGTGAACATCTTTTTCTAATCAACAACAACTGGATTCGGTTATATTAATTCAAAGAGCACTTCATTTGAAACAAGTATTTAAACTAAGGTTACTGTTTAACAGCACTGCGCTTTTAATATCAGGTCGAGTGTAGCGGTATCTATTTAGTTTGTTCATCTTGTGTATTTTCATTTATTTTGTCCTCGTTCGATGATCATTCTAGTGTTGTGCTGTGACCTTTCCGCTGTGCTCTATATACCCATTTTGCATGCTTGAAATTCTTTTCATTACTCTCTAATTCACACTCTTTCTCTCACTAGCACGTTCAATTCGCTCAGCAAACTTTCTGTGCGGCATTTTAATTTCGTTTCAATGCCTTCAACGGAATAAAAGACAAATCACACATTGGTTTGTATGCTTGTGTGCTGTTTTTTTTGCATTCGTGTGCAGTGCACACACTGAAACACCCCAGATATAGATTCTGCGATTTGGCATTTATTTCATTCGACCTTTTTTTTGTCAGCCAACCTCAGATTGTGCCGAGTAAAAGGGAATTTGATGAAAATTCTATCAACGGATTTGTGTGCGAATTTCAAGAGATTTAATCTCATATAAACGGGTATAACCGAAAAAAATACCTGCATTTGACCATGAACGCTACATATACTTGGTACTGGTTTTTGCACATACCATTGATCCTGACGTACACATAAATGTAAGTTCATGTTCCTACACATCGACAAAATATCATCAGTTTTAATTTCCAATAGCCAATTTAAGTGTGTCTGTTAAAAAAAAGTGAACGTTCAAGTCCGCCACGGATGAGAGGAAAAGCAATCAATGTAAATAGCATAAATGTAGAAAAGAGTGAAGCAGAAACGAACAGAGAAAAAAAGACCAACACAAAACACGGTGATCAATATGCGCGCTTGCTCATTCCAATTATTGAGTAAAGTTTGTTGATGATGAAAAATTGCACGAGTGTGTCCACTATTTGGGGGTGGAACATCAAATGTAGTGCGCGAACATTGGACTCGACAATCGATACGGCTATTTGCCGTCAAATGTTCGTGAGTCACAGCGGCGAAGGATTTTTGTAATTAATTCATTGCTTTTAACGATATTTTCACGTCATCTTCGTCTTCGGTTTTGTGCTGACGTGAAAATTCATTGAACGTTTAAACTTGACCTTGATTAGCAAACGAAAGAATAACAAAAATACATACAGAATATTATCATGGAAAATCAAAATAAGGTCAAAAAATGTATATCCTTCATTAATACTTTAATGCTTTTACTAGAGCGATGAAAATAGCTCCAACTGATATTTTGCGAATCAAATCGGTGGGAAATGATTTTGAAATGCCAAAAAAGTGATGAAAAGAGGGGGGGGGGGGTGTATGTGCAAATGTGCATGCAATGACTATGTAATGATCGAATATTTAATGCAAAATTGATTCAAAAGTTGTTGAGTTGATTCAGCATCGTGTTGGGCCTATGGAACCAGCCGGGCCATGGGCGTAGCCAGGAGGGGCAGGGGGGTCAGCTAAACCCTAAACGATTGTCCTCGATTTCTTCAAGAAATTCAAGCTTTGAAAACTTAAACACGATGTAAGAAAATCGAGGACTCTTCGGAAAAAAACGAGGACATTGTAGGATTGTAGTTTATTTTCTGTGGAAAATTATCGAAAAACGTGGAAAATACGGAAAAATCTCCAAAATTTTCTCGGAAATCGATAACATAGCGAAAATTTTCTCAAAAAACGAAGACTTTGCATGAAAATCGTAATTTTCTACAACAATCGAGGACATATTTTAAATTGATTTTTCTTAAAAATGTCCTCGATTTTTCTTTAAAATGTCCTCGATTTTTCGGCCAAAAAAAAAGTTTCTCTGTCTCACTCTTTCGTCTTCAGTGCAAAGATTGCATTCTTCGCTAGAAATGATTTACGAATGTTTTTTTCTCTCCTTCCGCTAGCGAGTGCTTTTCCATAGCTATACAGATACTTAACGAGCTTATCTTCTGGCGACAAAATCTTGAAGATTTGAAACAACAAAAAATGCATTAGAGAGCATTTATTAGTTATTAAGTTTCTTAGACTATGAATTCGTGGAACCTAACAAAATTTGCGACGCAATACATGAAAATTCACAAAGTCAACAGCAATAACAACGTCAAAAAAAATCAAAACATATGAAAAAAATGAAGGTGAACGTTGCACATGCAAAACGTTTCGTCCTGAATACTTACTTTAACACAAAACATTCATTTTATTTATTATTTTCATTACAAACAACTAAATAAATATACATTTCAGGTATACCAGGTTAGCTCCCTGTGGATGTTCCATGCATTTCTTTATCTCAAGCAAAAATAAAACATAAAACGAATCTTTTATGTTGAAGACTTCTGAAGTACATTCAAAATGTGGCAGAATACACCTTAGTTTGTACATATACATAATAGTTTTCTGTGTCGATCATCATGCTATACCTCGTCAATTGATGCCACAATTTCGAACGAAACGAGGTGTTTTTGATCGCACAGAATTTATTATTTGATGTGTCCAAACCGTGAAGTCTTTTCTACAATTTTAAATATCTTTGAAAACCTAATAAGACCTGCTTTATTATTTACTATAGATAGAACTAAAAAGTTGAGCAAAATTTCCATTCAAATGTACAGGATTTTCAAGAAATTCTTCAATTGAGATATTATTTTATCGATATAAGAAATCTTCGTTTTCCTCAAAATAAAACATTATTTGTCGATGTAAGTCAAAGAAATGCAAGGGTGATATAAAATGTCTGAAAAATGCCATTTTGGATTTTTTTTTTTTGATAAATTCGGCGCCCGAGGGACACCCACCCTTAAGAGATATCAACAAACGAATGATGGCGTTTTAATCAGGACGACACAAGGGAAAATTTGAGACCTGAGCGCGCGTTTTTCATTTGAATGTTCATATATCGATCCCTATTATTCACCCCAAATTAAGTTCAGAATCTGAAATTGTTCTGAAATTTGGTCCCGTCAAAAGATTTTGAAGACAGCATTTGGCCAGCTTTTGGTCATTTTTCGGCCATTTAAAAATTTCGGCCAAAATTCAAATGCTAACCGTCTCTTGGATTAAAAATTTACGTTTATTGCATTTTTCAAATAATCATTTGCAATGGAAAGTTCTAATCATTACCATAGTGATGTCAACAGGACGCTGACAGGTAGCGAATAGGTTTTGTTCATGTGGGTACGGTGTCACATAGTTTATCTTCACTTTGATACTCTTTTCCTATATTCAATAAGAATTTTATATTCTAAGAATTTCGTATATTTTGAAAATGGTTCATTTTCGATGATTTTTCAGCATAAAGATGCAATTTTTTGCCTTACAAATTTCCATTCTGTAGAATTGATGCAGAACAGAACGAAACAAAAACTTATCAGACCAATCAATGTCGTTGTTATCGAAACTCATTTACCTAAATCAAACAAAATGATGTCTTTATTATGCTTCCTCAATATGTCGACTTTAATCAATTGGCCACTTGTCTCGATTAATTGAAAATGAAACCGAAATTCACGAACCAAGAGAAAATGAGAGAGAAAGAGACATAGATTGAGTAAATAAAGATTCACTCACAACATTTGAACAGTCAAAATAATTTGCCTTGATAGTCGCAAACTATTGATAGTGCCGTTAGTCACGACAGGGTTCAATCTAATGTAATTGATCTACAAGACATAATTGTGTGCCATTGGAACAATGTTTCACTTGGACATTTATTGTGATACGATTCGATATCGAAATCTGAGCCCCGAGCACTTGCAACCGCAACACATTGCGATCAAAATTAAAATTGTGAATGTACAATAAATTGTTTCTTGTTTTTGTCGCACGAGCGCCTAATCAAATGGCTGCGGCAAATTGGTAAGCGGTCAGATGAAGTTACACATGCTAATAACAAATTAAGCACAATAATTGCGCATAAATGTTCCTTTAAAACGGGACTCCACCACGCATATTGAGTGGCGACAAACGGCTATTGGTATGTGATGTGGACATTTTTTTGTGAACTGGTTCAAAGTGACTTAAAACTGGATATTTTCTATGGTATTCTACTAGTTAGGTAATCCTACCTAACGTCGATGTCAACAAAATCAGTATGTGGACCAAAAACCGCCGAATATTGAGTCCAAAGTCCAGCCGAATATTGTTTGGATCGAGCTTCGGATTTGAACCGCTCAACCAACCTGCTCCAATGTTCTATATAAACAGTCTATTTGATATGTAGAAGAGTACAGCAGAGCCAATGAGTAAAATAGTTCATAATCATCACAAAATATGATCTCTGCGATTGGAAATGTTGACAATATGTTAAATTGGTTGGTGAAACCATAGCCAATCAAAATTTCCATCCATGTACACTCATGGAAAAAATTGTGAGTACGGCAATCGACAAAATATTCAACGAAGAGAAAAAATTGTGTTCATGTGAAATTTGGCGGCGGCTCCATCATGGTCTGGGGTTGTTTTTCGTGGTCAGGTGTTGGTAACTTGCACAAAATCGATGGAATAGTGGACGCTCGTCATTATATTCGAATTCTCAGCACAAATCTGTCTCAATCGGTTGAAAAAATGGGTATTGCTGAGCAGTATATATTCCAACAGGACAACGATCCAAAACATACGGCCGGCGTTACCAAGCGATATTTCGAAAACAAGTCAGTCAATGTACTCGAATGGCCACCTCAAAGTGCTGACTTGTATCCAATCGAAAATTTATGGGCTGCTCTTGATTCAAGCTGTCGCACAAACCAGAACACATTTTTCGAAAGTCTTCTAGCAGCCTGGCATGAACTGAAGCCAGATTTGTTAAACAAATTTTAGCGACTCTCTAAATACTTAATGCTAAAAACTGAATTTCATGTGAGAATTTTTCTTTTTTGGTAGAAAAATGTGTTCCGTACGAGAGTACGGTAATTTTGTCCAGCTCAAAAACGCCATGATGGCTCATTTGATCCAAAATACCAATAAATGTAAATAAATTTTAAAAAATATCTTCACAACATCTTAGTAGACATTGCATTCTAATAAACAATACCGAATCTCTTGCGAAAAAAAATAAAAAAAACGCAATTTTTTTCTTCGTTGAATTTTCTTTCGATTGCCGTTCTCACAATTTTTTCCATGACTGTATATCAGACCCCGAGAGCACAAAAATATATTACACGAAAAGCTTGCTTTGATGCCGGAGTCCGAAGAGATCCGACCCAATTTTGGTTTCAGGTTCCGATTGAGAACACTGATAGTTTCAGAATTCAGATATGATTGAAATATGTTTTCATTTAGAACTAGTCGATAATAATGTCTCCACATTTGGAAACATAAATATTGCCCAATTAATTTCTGAAACTGCGGAATTGAACAATCGATGAACATAATTTTCATGCAATGTAATCGATTGATATAATGTCTTAGTATTTCAGTGAGTCAAAGCAGCACTTTTATCACCAATAAAAAAACAACAATCATTTCAATGGCGTATTTTACATTCGATTAATTGAGATCATTAAAAGAAATTCCAGAGCAATTTGAGAATCACTGTAAAAGGAAGACTGCTTTACGTTGATTTCATTTTGAGATTCGTTAAAAAAAATATCAAGCTTTTTCAATCGGACGGAAAAATGACTCCGGAGTTCGACCGAACTTTTCTAGTGCTTGGTCGACCCAATCCGAAGCCGAATAGAAGACCAACCTTGGGTATGAAAGAATTTTTTCAGTGTAAAATAAAGCACTTTATATTGAGCCTTTGAAAACGTTACACGCATATTTCATGAATACGAATCATGTATTAACAATAAATTGTAGTAACAATTCATACTTCTGGCGAATTTGGACCATTCCATTTTCTATACTATAGTATAACAAATCATAAACAATGCAGAATGTTAAATATGTAAAATATACTGGAATGAAATCTGTAATTTTATTCAGACGAACTTCAACCGTAATGAAGTTATTAAATAAATGGAACATTCCATTTTGGTAGTGTTATTTCAAATATGAAGACCTGTAAAATGTTATGGATTAAGAATTCAGGATTTTTGCAAAACACTTGATTTGAATCGTCGATGAGCATGTGCAATCTCATTACCTGCAGCGATTAAAACGATACCAACGATGATAATTTATTTTCGTTGAACGATTAAACATCTTTGGTTTAATCGAGGTAGTTTCGGATGTAAAATTCTTAGTTAGTTATTGAAAAATATTCTGTTTAGGCATAATATGCTTGGTATACACCTGTCAAAGCGATTTTGATATGCATAGCGGTTTGATTGGTCACTTTTATGCCTGAAACCTACCGAAATTGCTGAGCAATGCGAAAAATTCCAAAGGATTCATCTGTTACTTTTTCGAATAATTTGTATTATGCAAAAGTTTCGACCTTGGGATTATTTTCTTGCATATTGTTGATTCTGCACTATTGTGGTTTCAATGTGGTCCTTGTCGAGGACTCTTCGATATCAATACATCTATAGTTTTAATTTTGCTTTGGACTATCTTGTAATTGTTTGGGCTACCTTCAATTAGTATGTTATTAAAAAAAATAACGAAAGTGATGTATTGTTGAACAATGTACGCAATACACAACACAACGTTCAGAATTAAAGACTAGAAATAGCTGTTGAGTCTCAAAAAATTAGCGGCATCATTCATTCGAGTTTGTGAAATGTTCGGCTCAGTTTTAATGAATCCAAGGCATATCCAAACGTGTGTGTAAAAAAGGGTAAAGAATAAAAGTAAAACAATTATGGAAGTGATCAATGGATACCATAGTCTTCATAATTGAAAAATAATTAAATTGGTCTGTTTGTAACCTGTCAGATACAGTTAACGCTCAATGTTTCGAACCAAGCTCAGACATAGTCGAAAGGATTGTAAATAATTTGAACAAAAAAAAATTAATCGAATTGCAACCAATGTACCAAAAATGTTCAATGGGATATTGAACGACGGTTGAATACGGTCAGCCATCCATCACAATACACAACATAAACAATAATATTCGTTAAAATTAAATAGGCCCAGAATTTTATACGTCCAAGAAACATACTTACAACATATCTACGGGGCATTTTTTTAAAATGTGCGAACGAATGTTCGTAAAATTTCTTATTCGTTGACAGCTCCAAACATATCCTGTGCTAATTTCATTGATAAATCTTCAAAACTCGATGAGATTATGGATTAACAAATTGGCGTACGGCGGACAACGGATTACAGCCTGCCACCAGTTTGTACTCCCTTTTTAGTATGGTTAAACTCAACGCACGACGATAAAACTCATACCATTTGAAGGGTAATCGAAGTTTACAAGGGCATTGACAGAGTATTCACTAAAAAAATTTACTTGAACTGATTGATATGTCACTGTCTCGGTGATAACAAAATCAGTAAAATGGTCGAATTTCGACCACCTGGCGATACTAGTAATTTTAAATCTCTTGAAATCATGTAAATCATTTCGAATGATAGAAAAAGATAAAATATATCAACACCTCCGGCAATCGTTCAAACTGCTTCAAACAATCCACCATCGACTGAATTGTATGCTGACAACAGACCTTTTACCATAGTAATTGTTGTCATGAGATAGGTCCAAGTGTGACTGCAAAATATCGTTTGTCATTTCAATGTGATGTGTCGAAAACAGCAAAAATAATTAAAATATCCAGCAGTAAGCTTCCGTGATATTGGAATGGATAAAATCTTAATAACAATTGTGTATGTTCGCCAAATAATGGATTTTCGTTAAAGTTTCGTTTAAACTTGACGCATCCAATAGGTCCATCAACAATAAATTATTGATTCCACTCATTCAATTCAAAGCATATTAAATATTCATTTTTCTATAGGTGAGAAATAAAACAACAATTGAGAAAAAAAAACCAAAATTAATTAGTCGAGTACATTCCGAAATGGCATTTTTTTGCTGAAAATCCATTAGACAAGCAAATATATCAACCAAATTTCAAAAAATCATCTCATTTGATTGCCAAAAATTACAAACATATTCAAGTTTTAAAATTATTTATTAAATTTTGCTAATGTTGCGCCCAACAAGTGTGAGATTTTGTGAAGCGTGTGAATGTCAAAAAGAACGTGTGTGAATGTCATTTGTTGAGTAAATGCAAGTGTAAATGTGTGAGATAAACTCTTCAATTTACTCATCGACAAGCAGAAATTTCAAGTTTGCCTACAGTTTGCTTGAATGGTCCAATTTGAAAACAAGCGACAGCAGCACAACAAAAACTGTATAACGATGTGATGATTTATCACGAAACGGAATAAATGGCATTACATTCTTCAAGTTCTCTTGCTGTTGCGCCGTGATGTAGTGTGCAAAGCATTTGAACTGGGCCATGCATCTATATACAAAACTAAGCTTTTCGCGCTACATGAAGCGATAGAGCAACCAAAAAAAAAACGAGAGAAGAAAATCAGGAAATAAATTCGTATTCGTCACAATACGAAGAGGTGGTGGAATTCTTCCAACTGAAAACCATTTGTATTTCGATTTTATGGCGCACAGAAAACTGAATTCAATATTATATGAAAACAGTTGGTTGTATTCATATTTTGTTGATGTGGTGTCGTTGATGCTGTTAAATATTCATCCAAATCACATTGTGGATGGGTCGATTTTTTATGACACTTGCCGTTGAAATACTTCGAGAGAATGAAATCGAAATCAACGAAGACACAGAAAATTGAGGAAACAAAAATAGAGGGAAAAATGGACTTACCTTTCTTTTCGCACATAGTAACATTGCTGGACGGTGGTAGTAATTTACCAAGCACACTAGCAGCTTCATCATCCTTCAAAATTGAATTATACGTCGCATCAATCTCAGGGGCATCCGTCTTGGTTACTTTAAATCGATCCGGCATTTTGAATACACGTCGCAAAAATTTCGTTGACTCTCGAACAATATGGGTTGATTCACTCGTACTCAACAGCATACAACAAATATGGAAGCACTTTCACAATAGTGTTTAATTGTGATGAATTAAAATGCAAATCAAAATTGATTCTTTGAAATGTTTTCTTCTTTTTTTTCTTCTCTCCCCCTCTCTCTTTCTCTTGCTCTCTCTCTCTCTCTCTCTCTCTCTCTCTCTCTCTCTCTCTCTCTCTCTCTCTCTCTCTCTCTCTCTCCAATTAACGGAATTTTAATTAAGTCAACTGCAGTTGAACGTTTTCGTTAAACTTATTTTTGTTGTTGTTTCTAATTATAAATTACACGATAAGGCAATGAACCCCGTGTCAAAAAAGCACGAATAGGAATAACACGCTAAAACAATCAATGTTTTATTGGTACATTTGTATATTTTAAACAAATTCAATGTTTTCGTTTGAAGTTAATCAAAATTCATTGATAAATCGTAACACACTTGTGGTTAAACTGCAGGCAGAATGGTCCCACACAAAATGCTCACATTACCTATCAGCTGCAGCAGCAACAACAACAACAACAACAACAACAACAAGGAAATGAACAAATTTAGCGAGTCATAAGATAGCTCAATTCTTTAGTCTACCAATGCTTTCTGTTTATGTGTGTAAAGACTGCATATGCAACACATTCATAATTCTCATAGACAGGAGAAGAAGACGACAAAAAATGTGGAAAAAAACAAGAAGTGAATAGGAACAGTGAATCAAAGCAAATGCGCTCAAAACAATTTATTTACAGAGAGCATAGTATTCAATGAGTACGAAAAATCATATAAATGTTTGTCAATGGCAGTGACAATGCCTATGTTCATATGTTCAATCACTTTGAATATATTCCTTTATCGCCGTTCTTTCTTTCAATCCATCGAATTTAACCGTGAAGAAATGCATAAATTGTCCTCCGATTCAAGGATTTTATACGAATGGAATTTGATGGAACATTTCTATTTTGGGCTGGGGTTAGAACTTATATAATCCATGTATTTGCACGGTATTCAAAAGTTTTCCCCATCCATGTTCATTTTTTTGGTTCGATTTTGAGAGTTGAAGCCAAAATGACTCATACAGCCCTTGATCACATACAATCAAATATTGAAGCCCGTCATAGACGATACAAGTTACATTGCATTTATAGTGAATCTCATATATAGAATATCTTTTTTATACTTCCAATCTGAACACCTCAGTGTTTCTTTTGGTGGTTGGCTATTGTTCACTACAATTGTTTTTTTTCTTGTTTATATTCTTGTGTGTTCCCAATATGATTCTCTGCGCTATACATCGACTCGTATTTTGTTTTCTATGTGGTTCCATGGTTTATATCAAGTTCGTTTTCGTGATGCCATTTAATTTTAAAATATCGCGGGTTTGTGTTTATATATCGTAATTCATCGTATAATAATCAATCGGCTGGAGCAAATATAGCATTCAAACGAAAAAGCTTTTTGTTTTTTTTACAAACAATGTGCACATTTAAATCCCTTGTTTTCGTCGCCATATTTTATCCAAACATCATCAAATATAATTTTGATGAAAGAATGAAAGCAGTTGAAAAGATCAGAAATAAAAGGACAGTTGAAACTAGTATATGGAATACTATGTTGAGAATGGCATTCCAAATACCTGAACTAATGAATCACTGTATGAAACCGCAAACGTTTGAATTTTTCGACCCTACATTTGCTTTAATTGAATCGATTGGTAAAAAAATAAACTTTACAAACATTTGAAAATTTCCAAAAAACCCGAAATTTATTCATTACTTAAGCAAGACTGAATACAAAACGCAGGAAAAAAAATCAAAAGTGTCTAGACACACGACATGAACACATAAAAAAACACAACAAATTCAATTCAAGACTTACAACTCACAACGAAAGTGGTCACTTCTTGAATGAATTTCGATGAATAATTGTCAATGACTTGTTTATCCTCCCGTCAATAAATTGATTGGAGTTTCAGGCCCGCACACACACACACACACACTCATGTTTAACCAGCTATCGGCCCACAACATTCTACTCGTATCAAATTGCGTTAATTGGTTTTCGTACTTTTCAATTTGCCTGACTGAATTAGTCTCATCTCTTTTTCTCATTCCATTACATCCATATGTTTATTATGAAAATCAAAGTGTTGCATTGTGGATACAATTTGATTGCTTTTATCGGACGCGTACACATATAGTTCATTTAAAGTTTCACACTTGCCATGACGATTACACTCTTCGCATTGATGTTGTTGTTTTGTCGCGTGAGCAACAATCGATTGAACAGTTGAATGGGAACATAAAATGAACTAAGAGAATGTGGATGTGGATGAATAGGCAAGATAAAGAAAGACAGAGCAAAACGCAAATGGACATGTATTGACTAAACTCACTATTGAGACAACAGATATAACGAGTAGAAAATTAACGAACTATGAACAACATTTTTGTTTCAAATTGAATAAATAAAAGCTAAAATACAGTTACAAAGACATTGCATAATATTATCAAAAATTATATTCTTTATAAATACAATTTTAGTTCGGGCGGCACTCAACATTTTGATCACACACAAATCACTCGATTCGTTCCCCGTTTACATTTTTCTCTCGTTTGTAAAAAATGGTTTCACTCGCTCCTGACTCGCTCTCATTGAATGGTATACTGTAAATCTATATGTTTAGTTTTTTTTTTGTTCTAGTGTTATTCGTTTTCCGAATATTGCATAAATGAAAATTAAAAGAAACAATGTGGGAGCGCAACTTAAAACTGTCGTATTTTTTGTATAAACATAGCTTTATTTCATGAAAATAAGTAAAGAATGTGTCATTCAAAGTATCGTCTATTGCATTGGCCGATTGGCTCAGAAAAAAAACTTTTCTGTGGGATATCCTTGAATCGACCGATTTTTCTCTGGCTTTTCACCAATTGTAGATGTTCTACTCAGAATGGTGAACTACATCGCAAGAAACTGTTTCTGGTCGGAAGCAGCAATCATGAACAAAGCGGGGGAGGTGAGACGTTTCAGTCGATCGTTGGGAATAAGTTATCTTTATCGAGAACTCAAAAGATGAAAAGTTTGTTCGAAGCAATATTTAGGCCATTTAATTTCATAAGATCATTGTTATTTCACTTATTCGTGTTTGATCACTTTTAGAGATTCAATAAAATAATTTATTAGAAAAAAAAAATTCAATTTCCCGTTTTTTTTTATTTGTTCAGTTTTTTAGTGAATTTAAAGAACCTTTGATATCAAAATCAACATTTCCACTTCAAAATGGTTTAAGCATTTATGGTTTAATTTGCTGGCTCTATCTGATAGAGTATACCCACCATTAGAATTCATAGAAATACAGTGAAATTCGGTTTAGTTTTATCTGAAGATCGAAGCAAAACACAAAACCTCCCCCGTAATACTGCCTTTTTGGTACGAAGGTGGATCTGCTATATTTTCACTTTGAGAAAAGTTGAGTTTTCATGCGCGTTTTGTAGCGCAATAGGCGTCAGAGTCAAAGTACTATATGTCTACGGTGTCGTGTGGATATAAGTTTGTAATAAATACGACATTTTTAAACTGCGCACCTAATGCAATTCAAATATGTCACAATCTAACTATATAACGATATACTGTTCTAACTGTCATACTTTGCCACTAACAAAAAATTTATACCGCACAAACGATTGTTTTTTGATGAAATGCACGACGGCCTCAACACCGAATTATTAAAACGAAATATTAATGCATATTTTTAACTGAAAAAAGAGAGAATAAAACAGAAATAAACGAAAACATATCGGAACAAGAATTGGAGAGTTGTTATTGACACATGTTGCGGTCACTCAATTCAACAAGCTCATATCTCGCCTCTCTGTATTGAGCTATGCGTGTTTACAATATACACAAAACATCTGAAGAAAATAAACTAGCAACAGTGCAAACGAAACAGCAATACCAACTTATAATCGTTCTATATATATATATATATATCATTCTTTTTCTCTTTCTCGTTCTCTCATTCATCGAAGCTGGAAATATCAGTTGAAAAATGCGTGTATAAACAATATCAGGTCAGCGCATATTTTTAAAATCTTATTGTACACATACAATGCATACGGTATATGCATTTTAGTGGAAGATAAACAACAACATTTTTAAAAATAAAAGCAACTCATTGGGCTGAAAAAGTATCGAATTTCAGGAAATTTTGGCATTCTTTTGTTGTCTGTCTTCACACAATCGCCGCATTCAATGGAAATGAAAATATTTGCTTCGTAATCATTTTGCATATCAGAGATTATAAGCGCAGAAATATATTTCATATCCGTTTATATATTGAAAAATATTTTGATGGCTGAGCCTGTGCTATCGCCTACATTGAATGGTTCAAACATTCATGAATTGAAATGCGATTGAGCTGACTATTTATAGTGGCAAAAGTAAACGACGTTTGTTTTGTATTTTTCATTTCAAAGTGTATGAATGTGCTGGTGTTTACTGTATAAAGATGAATCATATGAAGTAAGAGGAGAGCAGCAGCAGCTCATTTCGATTCAGCTTGAATTCTCGATTCACTTCTCAAAATAATTATCGCCGCTATTTTGCTGTATTGTTCCATTCTTTCAGGCGTATTTTTAAAGAATATTATATACAGTCATTCATCGCAATACAAACGGCAGCTAAAGGAGTTTGTGATGCTATAGAGTTTGTGTATTCATAACAATAGTTATCGTGTGTATGCGAATGGAGAATGAGAAGGAAAGCGAGCGATCGCCTCTACTATTTAAACTCAGAGGGATCAGTTTTAATTATTTTAATGGCCAAACAATGCCATAAAAATACCAATTAATATTGTTTTCGATTGCATTCTAGATGACATTATGCTATTGGCAATGTTGATATTTATGATTGGAGCGAACGCTTAAGTGACAATTGATGGTTAGTTGAACAAATAATCGTAACAACCGTTCAGAAATGTCGGTTTCTTTTGATCGTGACATTATACCCCTATTCTTTATGTCGCTCGACAACCTTGATTGTGCTCCAAAACGTTCACAATATTTGCGATGGCTCTGTGCATATGAGTTTTTTTGTGTGTTCTTATTTATGAGCCACACGACTCGTGAGTCGAGTCGACTGTTACTTTTTTTGTTACTTTTGACGATTATTCCCACCGAATTTCCATGCACATACAATTGTCAGTTGATTCACATTCACGAAACACTTCTACTTCATTTTTTATCGCATTGCATTACACCATTTCTCTCTTTTGTCTCTTTCCGATGAGATGAAAAGGTCACTGTCAAGCGATAGAATCCGATTCACATTTCGATTATTGATAGTTTAATTTTAATTTCACCAGAAATTTCCTTTTACTTAATCACATTTTGGGAATTGAATGAAAATAACACATTAGCCAACAATAAAAGCATTTCAACTAACTCGGTTTTAATACATTTGGTCGGAATTTTCAATTTCACTGTCATGCGTGTGCGACTTGAACAGAATTTTGTTGACACGAAGAAACTTGAACGGCGAGAGAAGAAATACGAAAACAAAATAAACCAAATGTTTATTTAAATATATTGAGTCGAGTTTTGCTAGTTGAACTTCATGTGTAAAGTTCTCTTCGCTCTTATTAGACGCAACGACATAGAGAATACACAGTTTATCATTGTATCTTTTTTTGTAGTCTGTGATAAACTAAATGCTTTTCATTTAAAAAAAAAACACACACACAAATAACAAATCTCTTTGAATTTGTTATTTGACACGATTTTTTCTGCTACGATTCGTATGAACGTACCAGGGTCCTATTTCACAAAGATTGAGATTTGAACATTTCTTTAAACGAAACATGTATTTCCAATGGAAATAGTCACACTGCGATGACAAGGCTCACTTTGTAGGGTTTTTTTTAGATGTGAACACAGAACGAAAAGAGATGGAAATATACATCTGTATCTATCCGTCTCTCTCCAACATTCTCTGCCAGAAAAAAAACCCTTTAAAGTGAGCCTTGTCATCGCACTGTGGAAATAGTGAATAAACATCTTTGACACACCGTCTAGACGCGAAGAAATTAATTTGCTGAGGAAAACTACGTTCCGAAACGCATGAAAAAGTTTGAAACGATCATATTACTTTTCAGCACA
Organism: Aphidoletes aphidimyza; assembly: GCA_030463065.1. NCBI lineage: Eukaryota > Metazoa > Arthropoda > Insecta > Diptera > Cecidomyiidae > Aphidoletes > Aphidoletes aphidimyza. The sequence goes on along the minus strand of CM059998.1, from coordinate 13,291,784 downwards.
CCACGTGATGCGTAAAAGTATTGCGATTTTCCAAAATTTTGGAAATTCCAAAAATGAGTTTTCTTTACATATGGAACCCATAGGAATGCGATGGAACCTCATGTTGGGCTGGGGCACGTTGTCCGTCGTCCGGTGTCACGTTTTTTGTTATCACTATAGGTTGAAAATGACTATACCTATCGGTTTCAAATTTTCACAATTTTTTGGAAATGATTGAACTTAAATCTCATGTCCCATTGAGCAATATTGGAGTTGACGTTTCGACGCGCCATGCTCACAACTGAATAAACGTTTATTGCCCTAAAAATACAATTTTTATATGAAATTATCACAAATGAGCCCACAAAATGTCTTCCGCAGGCCCTAATAAGGACAGCTTATAATGGTTTAGAGATTTATAAACACCATCATTCCATATATGTAGTCATACAATAGATTGGATTCAAATAATAGGTGGAACCACTAATTTTTGACTCACTGCTCCGAACCCATATAAACTGCTTATTTTGTAGAAAAAGGGTCTAAATAGAATTTGAGGCCGATTGGATAACGTTTCCTTGTAATTTCAGTAAGTTTGCTTTCACATTAAAACTAATTTTAAAAATTATTTGATGGTTAAAAATGCGGAAAACTAAGTCCTACGCATTTGTTATTTGATTTCTTATTTTAATGGTCATTATCTAATTTTATTCGGTGATAAACAGGATTCGCAGGCTAATGTGTGCGGGAGCGCTGATCAATATTTGATTCAATCTTTGTAGCAAAAAGTCGCTCCAAACTAGTAGCCCAAAGAGCATGTGCACTCCAAGTAATCTCACGCTTTTGATTTGGTATTTCTCATAGCATTGAAACTGTAACAAAAGATGGCGATATAAAATTGAACCTATGCGAGCGCCCCCATTTAAATGGGCTGAATCAATGCAATTTTACGTCTCAATTTGGAACTAATGTAATAAATTTTGATGATTGATGTTACCGGACCTTTGGACTGTAAAATGAAATTGGTCGTTTTTTTTTCATTTAAAATCCGTTGGCATTTTAATAAATATATTCGACGGTGTGATGGTACATGGCATTTATCATAGAAATTCACCTACTGGTTTTAATATCGTGTGGATTTCGCACGTTTTTGTGAATAATATTTACTATGGGATTTCATTTTAAATGGTACTGTATTTATGAATGAACTCAAATGTTAACATCATAAAGTTTTCAGTGAAAATTATGCCTTACTTTACGAATTGATGCGACTAATGTCATAAATAGACTTTAATTTACTAAAAACGAATGCATTTTCACAAGTTTAGGTATGTTGTGGCCTATGTTGCTCAAAATTATAGCCACTTTTGACCAAATCAATTTTTGGCTCTAACCCCATTTCGTCTTGAATATGTTTTTCATATTATGTTCGTCATTTTTCACATTAGCGACAATAATGACCGAAATTGATTTAAATAAGTTTAACAGATCAATGATGCAGCTCTCCTAGTCGAAAATATTTGATCGGTCTTAAGTGCATACTACATAGTCAATCACATTTTGTTACTATTATCATTTGCATAGCAGTCATTTTATAGCAATATCACGTGTTTACGTTTTTATGGTCTGCTCATGTGACAACGCAACTGGACTTATTAAATATTTACACCTTAATGTTAAGTATATCGAGTTGCTACAGTGATTTCAATTGTGCGCAATTTGTCTGATACTGCAACAAAATATTTATTTTAAATGGAGTCTTTTTTTGTACTTGTCACAAGTTGCAAATATAATTACTATCAATAAGAAGCATTGCAGTTTATGTTTTAATTAGGAACAAGTTCGAGTCAGAGAATTTATGTTTTAGGTTATTTTAAGAAGTGAGTAGAAATGATCTATTTGTCGATTATTCCTCTCAGAAAATTTGAAAAAGACAAATTCCGAACAAAATGTTTTGTGAAGGGAAAAAATAAAAAACGAGTCTTGCACCTCACCTCATGTTAAAAATGTCGATTTCAGCCATATTTGACTTTTGTAAGATGATCGTAAATAGCTATGACCATTCGTAGGCAAAATGCCCGTATATTTTGGTTTGAAATCAAACATATCATTCAGATTCGACACGCCAACAACAGCAAACAGAACGTCGCGCTAAAGTTAATGTGATGATAATGCTATTAACAGAAATCCATTTCAAAAAAACAAAGCTCACATACATCGAAACTGGCTCATCAAGTAATTTATCAGGCGTCTATATAAGGAGAAATGTCAACTCGGAAACGAGTTCCGTATGAAAATAATTACCATTCAAAATGGTGTGATTGTCTGAAAACACGGATAAAAGAGTTTTAATGAATTTAAATTGTTCCTTTGGAACAGTTCTTCGTACTACTGGCATTTTAAAGTCTTTCTCAAAAAAGAATAATCAAATGTGATAATTATATACCTCAACACGGTAAGCACTCTAGCCGATTGACGTATGCAGCTTTTAACTTAAAATACTCTTCGTGCGTAACACACTATTCACTGTCACATTATTAATTAGAGTATACATGTTTGATTTTGACTTTATCTTTTCAGGTTCGTAATTAGTCCCTATTCAACATTGGCTTGGTGTGCTTCCACATATTTTGGTTTCGTTTTACTGGTTTTCACCAATATTGCTCAAAGATAAAGTATCTAAATAAGATAAGATATGATGATATCTTTTATCTCAACTAAGAGCAAGAATTTTCCATCCTTAAATCTTATCTTCGTCTTATCTAGATTTGTCACTTTCATTGGTTATTCATCTGGATAATTTTTCAGATAACACTCTGTGGTATTCATAACAACAGTGTGGGCTGTAAAGCTGATTTTTAAATTTTTTTCTTTAGCTTCCGTCCCTTTAAAATGTCACTCAACGAATAAGCCCGTCAGTAGGTGGCGTGATGTATATTTATTGTTGCTGTATTGTAACAATGACATTCAAGAAGGAAGGTTTCTCCTTACTTAGGAGATCCTAATGCACAGACCTCAAAATAGCTAAGATAATGCAAAAACATAAATTTATGCAAATAAAATATCACATACACTGCCACTGAAAGTTTTCTGTACTTTTTAGTTTTATTCAGCCCAAATTAAGTTCATGATCCGACATTACAATAAATTTCTGTGTTGACGAAAGATTTTTAAGATAGCATTTGGCCACCCTAAGCCATTTTTTCCATTTAAAAATTCGGGAAAAATTGAGCATTCGAACGCTGGAATGATCTCGAAGAGTAGATCACATTTTTGGTATAAAATCTCAAAATCGGCTGGCATTTGGCCAAGATATAGCCGTTTGAAATGTTCGGCCAAAATCTTCAAACGATTGATTATGAAGGTATGGCATCTTGGCCAAATGCCAGCCAATTGTGATGTTTTATACCAAAAATGAAATGACGGTTCCAAGCTCCTTCCAATCATACATGTGTGAGATCGAAAATTTCCGGGTACGGGATCCACGGACGGCGTTCACAGTTTTTACAGCTGTCAAGAAGCCACCTATGTAAGACAGGCGAAACAGATAGAGATAGTTTTTGTCCGCGCCCAAAGTTAGGCTATCGAGCAAATGCTTTTGTTTGAGGTTTTTTATATTGAAAAAAAAAAATTCTCAAAAATGACACGGCAAATTTCAAAAAACATGTGGTTGGATAATTTTGAAATTTGCCGTGTCATTTTTTGCACGCAGATTGAGCAGCAAAGAGGAAATTTACTTTTGTTCGATGTTTTTTATATTGAAAAAAAAAACGCTTAAAAATGGCACGGCCAATTTCTGATTTGTTGTGTGAAAATTATGTGTGTTTGTACTTGTACATTGAATCGCATTGTGTATTAGTGTATACAATAGCCAATAGTTTGCCTGTGATAGTTGGGGGGCGCAAAGAACACACAATTTATTGCTCTGTATTACTCGCCATTGAATGTGAATGCCTTCCGGGGATCCACTGATGAATAGCTATTATAAAACTATTGAATAGCCCATTAAATTTAAAAATTGATGACCTTTTTGTGGGAAACCACCAATAGCTGCACCCAGAAAAATTGATTTTTGGCCATTTCTGACTTCATTATATTTAGTTTAAACTTGAGATCTATTGAATAGCTACTCCACTATTCAATAGCTCTCAATGCCCACGGGGACCTAATTCTGAGAGGGAACTGACATGTACATGTCAGCAAGCAAATCTGAGAATAAATGTCAAGCACATTACTCCATACATGTATAATTTATTGGTCAATCCACTATGGTATAAAAATGTATTGAGTTATCCCAATGTGGTGCAAATGTAGGACTTACTTTCATTGCAAAATCGGTTTGCATGTAAATGTAAGTTTGACATTTGCACCGCATTGGAGTGACCTATGTATTGGTTATACCAGTATAGAGTACGTTGCGCTTACACAGGCGCAAATATAAAATCTGTCAAACTACACGATTCCCAGATTTGCTTGTGTGTAGTATACTTTTCGAGCGAACCATCTTGTTTTTTTTTGAAAAAGGTTTTTGGTTCCACTCAAACCAAAAGTGATGACCGAGGAAGGGAGGGCACTGCCCTCAAGACAGTTCCCAATCATGATGTCGTTTCCCAATCATGAAACTTTATTGAAAATACTGATTACTTTGGATGAGAGTTTTATGTGGATCTCTTTAATTTTTTGTAAAAATCAAATTAAATATTATTGCAAATATTTGATCCCCGAAATTAGGGTGCATATTAGGGTGCATCGATTTCTTTAAAAAAAGTGTATCAGAATCGGCGTAGGGGCGCTCTATACTACACTTCAATACCAACATTTTTTGTACTGGGTGAAGTCTGTAAGTTAATTCCTCTCGCGGCGCTATCAATTTGAAATTTGGCTGTTTTAGGGCTGACTTTCATAAAAATTCACTCAAAATTTCCTTAGAAATGTCAATAAAACTCCATTTCTTCTCTCTATGTTTGGTAAAAAAAATGTTTTTCTGGATAAACTACGTCGAATATTATGATTTTTTATAGGTTATTTAAAACAATTTTCAATTTTTTATTAGCCAAACCGGAAAAGTGCCCAAAAACGGTAGTCGAATTGTCGATATACCATAATGAACATGTCGCAAAAATAATTTCAAATATATATTTCTCGGCTTGATGTCGAGAATCAGTGGAGAAAATATCTGTACTTAATTCTGAAACACCCTGTTTATACTATTGAACTGATTGGAAATATGCGATTTTTGGCCATTTTTAAGAAACCTAAGGGATTTGTGACAATCAAGCGAGTGTTTGATGATTTTGCCAAACTCTAAATTAATTTTACTGGAGAAACTGAATGAATTTGATAGCGCAAAATATAGATAAATGGGTGTTTGTAACATATTTGGTCGAAAATGGCTCAATATGACGATTAGCCCAATAAAATACAATCTTTGGTTAAATTTTTGGCCTTATTATGGCATTTAATCGATCGTTCTCATCAAATTGAGTAGTTTTGGTCACATCAGAATACATTTGAAATTATTTTTGCGACATGTTTATTATGGTATATCGACAATTCGACTACCGTTTTTGGGCACTTTTCCGGTTTGGCTAATAAAAAATTGAAAATTGTTTGAAATAACCTATAAAAAATCATTATATTCGACGTAGTTTATCCAGAAAAACATTTTTTTTACCAAACATAGAGAGAAGAAATGGAGTTTTATTGACATTTCTAAGGAAATTTTGAGTGAATTTTTATGAAAATCAGCCCTAAAACAGCCAAATTTCAAATTGATAGCGCCGCGAGAGGAATTACCTTACAGACTTCACCCAGTACAAAAAATGTTGGTATTGAAGTGTAGTATAGAGCGCCCCTACGCCGATTCTGATACACCTTTTTTTTAAAAAGCGATGCACCCTAGTGCATATGTGCCAAAAAATGCATATATTTTGGAGGCGGCTTTTGAATAATTATGCCAATATCTCGAAAAAACCAATTTTGTGGGATATATGCGATATGGCTTATTTTAGGCCAGGTATTGGCTAGGGCCAATAACCATGAAAATATGAATCAAAAGTCTTGGGCCATTTTCGAGTAAATGGTAAAAATGTGTAGAGAGAATGGCCGAAAAGTGGCCGTTTTTCAGTTGTTGACCCAGAATGGCCTCCCAACTTAAAAATTTAAAATTCAAATGGGTTTCATTTGAAAGCTTATCTCAATAGCATTCCATCGATATGTGTAAGTGTATGTCTTAGAAATGTTGGGTGGTTCGGCCACAGTGGCTCTGGCCGTGATGGTCACTTTTTGGCCTTCAGAGGTCAGCCACGGCCAAGATGGCGGCCAAATCAAAAACTTCCAGAACAAAAGTTGCTTAGTTTTTTATGTACTACCAAAGCGGTGAAGCGACATACAAATGCACTAGGGCACGTAGTAGGCTACACCATATGATTTGCATAGCGTAGTTAGGGCACGTAGTCTCATCGTTGCACCGCTTTGTGTACTACAATCCCCGAAGGTTTGAAAAAAATCGGACAATGGTACGGTCGCTGACAATAATTCCTTTCTGTCTTTATTTCAATCTATTTGCATTAAATTCAATGTTTGTGCTTATACGTTCAATATTAAGAAAACAACACAAAACACATTATACTTCGTATACGAAGAGTAATATAAATTTTTCATCAATACATTGAAACGCACGCTCGCTTGCAGCGAGAGACATTGGACAGCTTGCGTTTGTGTGGTGACTGAAACAGAATAAATAATCAAATGATATATTAGATATACTTACTCTTTGAACTCTGTTTCGTGCGGTTTTCTCAATTTAGAACGTATAAGTGAGACAGAAACATTTAATTTAATGCAAATTAGTGTGAAATAAAGACAGAAAGAAATTTTTGACAGGGATAAAACATATCTATCAATGATAGATGGAGGCACAACGAAAAAATTTCAAATGGCCATAACTTTCCAACGTTTGATCCGATTTTAATGGTTGGGGTGTCGATGGATTTGTATTGGCGCGTAGAATTATAATATTTAGAGTTCAACATTATTTGACTTTTTTTTACCCGGGTTATGGCTGACATTTTCCAACTCGTGGGTGGTAAAATTTCGAGTGTGTATACTTTTTTGCGATAGATTTCAAAGACCTTTCAGATGGTATATGACACAAATCGCTCGGACTCATAGATAAAAAGTTCGAAACTAGCTGTATTTATACTGAGTAGACTTTTCGCACCAGAGGTGCTTTGGTCACTCGCGTGTACTGCTGTCCACTGTGATATTGTTTGTTTTTTCAAACAGCTAACTTTTATTGCACGCTTTGGTGTAGGAATTTAGTTTTGGAAATATATGATTCCACCGCGCTTTGCGTGGCTTGCAGCGTCGTATCACGAAATATTTTCAATATTTATATTCAAATATGAATTATTTCAATTGTTGTTTTTGTTGTAAGTAAAGCTCATGATCAGCCATCGTGGTCTACCACAGTCCAGTATACCTTCAGTCTACCACAATCCAGTCTACCACAGTCGTGGTCTACCTTGTAGTGTCAAAAAAACTATGAAATTTTCGACCTCGCGTATATACAATTACAATTTAAAACAGGTGACAATGCAATGCTAGTGTTGCATAAGTAGATGAATTTTATCACCATGAAGGTCATTTTCTAAGGGAGGGGCGAGAACGAATTTAACGAAAAAACGAAGACATTTTACTATGAAAAACGAGGACGTTTTCTGTGAAATTCGCAGAAATTATTGAATATTATTTTAAGAAACTAATCCAGAATCCAGAGAAAATTTATTCAATACTTCTTCCCGTAGATTTTTTTGTTTTGATTCACCATTTCTCGTTGAACGCTCAACATACATTCACTCTCCAGATCTAAATTGTGAAAATTGGAATTGAAACGTCGTTGATACGATGGCTTTCAGCATGTTATACAAATGAAGCGAAAGTAATGCAAAAGCTGGCAAATTACCGTCGGAGAATCGATCTTCTAACAAATGAGACATCGAGTCTAAGTATGGAATAATCAGCGAATTTTTCCAATAATCAGAAGAGTTTTCGAATGATTGGTTAGAACGTTGGGTCTGTCGTTCAACAATTCTTGGAAAATTCATTTTTTTTTCTAATGCAAATTTTCAGCCATCTCTCTTACGTCATCCAAAAGAGAATTTGTGACAATATCCACATTTTTACGATGTTCAGTGATAGCTGCCGAAATTCTCTTGATGTGCATTGCGCACTGAAATAGATCGAGACATTTTGATTGCAGAACATTTACAATTGGCTCAAGTAACGTTGAATATTTTGCAATAAGATAAACACATATGATGATTATAGATTTTGTTGCTGCCGAGTTTAATTGGAAGACACTTTTCTCGTGGCTACATAACCTACAGTCAACAGTGTAAAATAAACCTGACAAAAACTAAACATCTTTCCCAAACCTGGACGCAACATTCCTAATAATTTCTAGCTTTTGAGCAATCAATTGTGAATTTAAATGAGTAGATGAGTACGATATTGTTCAAGCAAAATTAAAAACAATTATTAAATAAATAAATATCAAATTTGAAATTAAAAAACTTATGAATCCTCTCAAAATATCTTCGTTTTTAAAGTTTTCGCTTAAATTTTCACAAAAAAACTCATAAATCCTATCAAAATGTCCTCGTTTTTCAAGTTTTTTGCTTATATGCACAGAAAAAACTCATGAAGACTCTCAAAATGTCCTCGTTTTTAAAGTTTTTGCTTAAATTTTCACAAAAAAACTCATAACTCCTATCAAAATGTCATCGTTTTTTAAGTTTTTCGCTAATTTTTTTTTAGGAAAAACTTATATATGCTTCCAAAATGTCCTCATTTTTAATGTTGTTTGCTCAATTTTCAGAAAAAACTCATTAAACCACTAAAAATGTCCTCGTTTTTCAACTTAGCTATTTTTTAAAAAATGCTCACCGATGACAAAAAACGAGGACATTTCTGGCTTTTAGTCCAAGGTAGGGGCCACGGCCCCCTGTGCCACCCCCTGCGTACGCCCATGTTCACACACTTGTTTTGGTATTAATCAAGTGAGTGATAGTAATTGAAGTGCCACTGCAACTTCCCACAAGTTTCGAGTGAAGTACGAATGTAATTCTGAGTCAATTTCAAGCATATGCCTTTAAATGTCAGTTCCTTTTTCTCGAAAAGGAATATTTTCGATCTACGTACCCCATTCAATTTATGTACTTTTTATGATTTGATTGAGCTGCAAAATTATCGTGAATCTTACGAATCCGTGAATCCACGAATCACACTAACAAAACAAAGCATATGAAGAATATTCGAACAAAGCGGACAAAAAGGAAGAATCTTTTGAATCCGAATCCATGTGTCTAACCCCTAGTGTTTTGTGCCCCACGAAGCGGTTAGCGGTGTGTCTCATTCATAATTCTTTTCAAACGAAAAAGCTCTTCCACACTCTATCATTCGCTTTGTGTTTAAGTTTGGGCTTTTCTTTCTCCCATTTCTTTTTGTTTTTTTTTTTTCATTAGAAAGCCATAACTTTCATTATAACGCTAAATACAAAACACTCCCTTAATAAAACTAATGACGTGCAATGAATAGCTTAGTTTTAGACATCCGTGAACATTTGAACAGTAGAAATTGAAATTTTAGAGACAAATTATCAAAATATACTATTACATGACTAGCGAGTGATCCCCGGTCACCAGCACTACTATGCGCTCGAATACCGATTAAACGGAACATCAAAAGGCTGTAAAGACTGAATTGCATGCAATCAAAGGACAGCACACTGCACAAAATCGATTCAAACGATTCAAACGATTCAAACGAAACAAAAAATTAACGGCTTGCTGGTTCGCTGGCTGGATGGTTGGCTGGCTACTTACAATTACAACATTTTATCGCCAATCGATTTATGAGCTCAGAATGGAATCTAAACAACACCATATTCCACAGTACACATTTCAATCCATATACAATAAAACTTCCAGCGCGCCATGTGACAATATTTCATAAATTGTGTTCTCATGTGATTGATGTTTTGAGGAGGCTCAACCACTAAATCGGATTGCAAACAGCTAAAAATTTTATCAACGGCGTGTGTATGTGCGGCTGGTAGCAACTGAAATCATACATGCTAATTTCGATTCTTGTGCTAGTTTTGACACAACAATTACGAGTTTTATGGCGGTTTAACATCATGAGAATTTTTGTTTCAGAATTTTAAATGCCGGAAGAAGTATTTTGATGTGGACTGATGGGGTGGCAGCTTAAGGTTATTACACAAAAACACTATATACGATTAAATCTGTGTGAAATACACCGTCGCAGCAATTACACGCACATTCGACGCATTTCGTCTAGGTTGGTGTTCGCGTTGTCGTTGTTGCCGTCATCGTTGCCGTCGTCGTTGTTGTTGCTGTTGTCGAACGACATGTTGAAGCCAAAATTATTTCATTTTACCAACAAACGAACAGCACTTAAGGCCCAAATATTCGTCCTAATCACACATTACTCAAGTTTCCACATGTTTTTTTTTTGTAATTTCATTTATGCCAATCTGTTTCACAATTGATTTTTTTTCACACATAAAATTATAATTAACCAACTTTTAATTCACTCAATAATGTACTCGATTTGATTGTCTGTTGTCTACACTATTTCACTTTTGGATTTCGACCATGCGTCCGATTTGTTTTAGTTACTTTTGTCAGACTGCCGATGGATCAGACCATGTTTTTGTTAGTGATAGAGTGAAGCGAAAAAAATGAAATGAAATGTTATTGTCGAATGCGTTTTCGATTTGAACGTTACTGTATTTGTTATGTCTGTTTCATTTTGCTATCGCTTCGACATTTTACGTCATTTTGAGCTGCATGACCTTAAAACTACTAGCTTTTACTATACTTTTTATACTATCTCTTTTTGTTTTGACTCCTTTTGTGTACATTTTTTTGTTTTTGTGGTTGTTTTTCACTCATGACTAATATTTTCTAGGCGGTGTGAGTTTGAGTACATTGAAGACTCAAAGTGATTTGAATGGTGGAATATCTTTAGGGACACAAATTCCAGACCATCCAAGCTGGGTGGTCTATGGATCTATCATTTCAAATTTAATTTCAATAAAATATATACAACATTTTGGTACACATATTTGAAAAACTAATTAAATGCTTTCGTTAATTATAATTATTGACCATCAAAATGAAACTTTCAACAAAAACAATCGACAAAGTTGTACTGGCCAGTTTTACATGGAAACAAACCACTAAATCAGCACATTGCGCGCATGTTCAATATTTCAGCTGAAACACATATTAAATGTTCGGCCTGTTAAAGTGTCTCTCACGCGTGTACACATCACATAGTTTATCCGTTTTTTCCTCACTCGAAAGCGGACGTTAATACATACATTTAACGACTATCGTCTTTGAATTACATTCACTTGTACAGACAACAACAACAACAACAAAAACGAAAAGATTGGCTACCCTTATCCTTGTTTTATATGTGATCCTCTAATACGGTCACCGCCGAAGGATTTCTATATGGGAAAAAATCGTGCAGAAATGTGAGTCCATATTTGAAGAGCAACCAAACATCAATATAATGGTCAATAAATTAAAGAATCTTTCTTGTATTATGACCGTCAACCGCGAATTGTAGTACCACGTGCAATCAAAAACTAGTTTCAAAACAACCATACCTACACCGATACTGTCGACATTTTACGTGTGTTCTCTCTCCCTCTCTCTCTCTCTCTTTCCTTCTCTCTCTCTCTCTCTCTCTCTCTCTCTCTCTCTCTATCTCTATCTCTCTCTCTCTCTCTCTCTCTCCGTCCCTGCGTGTGCACTGTGTAGTGAATGTAGCTGTATTATGTTGGCAATGGCAATCGAGCAACACTGACAACTTCCCAATAAATATTGCATAAAGGAAGACAAAAATATTTCTGAAGGCTGGTGGAAATTTGAATAAATTTGTTAGCATTGGCAATGAATACTAGAGGTGAAGAAAACAAGTGCAAAGATATGTGGGTGGTTTTCTCTCTCTCTCTCTCTCTCTCTCTCTCTCTCTCTCTCTCTCTCTCTCTCTCTCTCTCTCTCTCTCTCTCTCTCTCTCTCTCTTTGGCGGAGTGGTTGTGCTATTTTGGTATCGTGTTAACGAATTTTTGTTGGTCTTGTACTTGAAATTTGAATAAAACTAAAGGTTGGCTATAATTCTGTCTATCCCAATGTTTGTACCATAAAATACAATAATGAAAAATTAATGACATTTATGGAATGGTTTTTCGTTATAAAATCCACATATTCAGATGAGGTATTTGTCCGCGCCACTTGCACACGACCGGAGGCATTCTGCACAATTTAATGAACAAAGCACACACACACACCAATAGCAACCAATAAAATTGGCAATTTTGAATCAATTTCAATTTCATTTATGGTAACCATTCTTGCTAATTTCTATTCCCCGCGCTCATTTGTTTGACTTGGTTCTGCGGCTACTTTTGGTAGCCAGAGAGGAACTGTCGACATTGAACCTTTTGTGCGATTGATTTTTTTTACCATCACAGCATTTTCCGTGTCACGCTAAATGAATTATAGGTAAATACATGATTCATGCAAATGCTTTCGGCACAAAAAATGGATTATTGTCAGAGAACAAGCAGCTTCAGTTTTATTTTTGTTTGCCAAACAATCCAATTGCATATTTATTTATTAATATTTACTCAATGTGACTGCTATTGTATTTTATCCTTTGCTCTTTGTTTTCGTGATTTTTCATTCGTTGGAAAAGATCTCATTTGATAGATTTTTGTGATGAGGTTTTTTGTTGTTTTATTTCCGTTCACTTTTTCAATTGATTTACTGTTTTTTTTTTGTGATGTTACATGTAACAATGTCCCATAGTTCTGATTTTTAGACCCCCAATTTTTAATTTAAATATCGAATATATTCGAACGTCCAAAATGTGCCGCCTGACAAGTCAGCATTTGAACATTTGTATAAAACATAGTCAACAGTCGACGAACAAAAATAGTCGTGAGCGAGATTATCTAAGAATTGCGAATTGCAAAATTTCCACTGAAAATAGGATATTTTGATTTTGATGATTTTGAATTTTTTTTCGAACCGAATGAATCCCAAATTTTTATATGAAAAAAATCAAACGTTTCATCCCACCCTATTCCAAATAAGCCATTTTTTCAATTTCATTGTCCTAGTGAATTCAAATAATAATGTAATAGCATCACATAAACTGTTTCCAATCAATAAAACACATCAAATTGTCCGATTTCAAATTTTCGCTCCAAATTTGTTTCGATTTTTTTGAACTATTGCATTTTTAATCAACCTGTGGGGATTTGTTTCTAACATTTTCTTATATTTTGGTTCTTCGAATGGATTCAAAGTGTTGAAAGACATCACATGAACTGTTTCCAATACGGAAAAATTTGATTTTTTTCATATGAAAACAACAGTATTTCAAAGTTATTTCATTTTTGGACCAAATGAATTTTCGTTTCTATGTAATTTGAAGTCTCATTTCCACTGAGACTCAGTGACAGTCCAACGTGATAGTATGTTCTTTGAAATTGGATAATTTTAGAGATTGTAATGATTGGAACTCGTTGAATCCACTCGAACCACCAAAATACCAGAAAATTAACAAAGAAATCCTCAAAAGTCCATTGAAAATGATTCGGTTCATAGAAATCGAAAAAAAATTGTACAGAAATCGGTTTGAAAATTTGATGTGTTTTATTCATTGGAATCACTTTGTGTGGTGCCACTGAACTCTGTGAATCCATTCAATCCTCACAGGTTGATTAAAAATGCTCTAGCTCAAGGAAATCGAAAAAAATTGGAAGCAACACTTTGAAATTGGACATTTTGAGAGATTCTAATTATTGGAAACAGTTTATGTGATGCTATTGAACTCTTTAAATTCATTAAGACAATTGAACCATACCCAATTTGTTTATGTATATTTATATGCGGCTCTTTAAATAAGTTCGCCATCTCAAGGTGTATTTCAATATTACTGAAAATTCGCCTTGAGATGGCGCTTCTGTGCAGTGTTCGAATTGAAAATTGACACAGAAACGAATTGAACAATTGACAATTGGCCTGAAAAATCGGAATCAGTTTATTAAAATATCAAAAAATCTTTTTTTTTGACGAAAATATTTCAACTGAGGAATGAATGAATGTGTTTATTTTTTCTGTTTTCTTCTAATAAATGAATTGAGTGTGTTCTGATTCTTTAGAATTGTTAAAAAAATGTGCAATTTTTCTATTCACTCACTATGATTTGAGTTTTAAATAGAATATCAAATCCAAACATAGTGAAACGATAAAATAATGACGACTAAAATTTTTATAAATAATATTGAATGAATTATGAAACCGAGTAGGAGTGAACTTAACTTGAGTTCACTTGGAATCGACATATAAAAGAAATTTGAGTGGAGTCAAGTGAGTTTTCACTCGACTCACTCAACTTTTCCCAGTCGACTTGCCAGCAGCAGTCGACCTTCAAGAAATTCTCTTAACGAGTACAGTCGAATCACTCCGCTTACACGCCTGACTATTCTTATACTATTATATGTATTCTTAATATAAAGAGGTTTGATTTGATGCTAGCAGTACTGTGGCGCCACTTGTGTTTGCCAGTTGAGACACTGCAATGTGTGGCACAATTTGGTTCCACTTCAAGTTGCTACGCTGGGCAGCTGTCCATGTCCATTTTTTCCCGGCTTTCGAATCATACATTCTGATGCAGGTTCCCATAAACTCCGTTGTTCAAACCAGCTTTTTAGCTTAAAATCAATTATGTATGTTGAAGATCGAAATTTTGATAGTCCAATCAAAAGCTAACTTTTTACGTTGAAAACCGTGTTTTAAAGTGTGCATTTGATATGTGGAACACTTTTTCGAAATAACAAAATAACACACCTAAACCAAGTAATTCACGAAAATTACATTTGATTGAAGCACGGGTTGTATTAAACATGATTGTTTGTATTTTAAACAGGTAAAACCAATTTCAATGCAGTAAAACATTTTGGAGGAAAACATATCCGCATTAACAAAAAATTAGACGAATGAATTTATTATATAAAATGAACATTATTTTCTTGCGCATTTCTCTCACGGATTTATTTCAGCCAACAAACAACCGAAATCCGGTGGCATTCAATTTATTAAGCTAATGTCATCCAAAAAATGAACGCTGATTGTGATATATGATAGTGGGTAACGACCGCCACTTTATGACGTACGAGCTCATTGATTAAACAACAAATTTGTTGATACATTTCTAATGCTTTTTTTTCCATTTTGCTTCGATTTGGATTTTGTTAATTACGATCGATAAATTCAGTTTTACAGGTACATATAGTGTTTCATTTCATAAGATACAGTCTTATATAGACTTTACAGCATATGAGATTAAAGTAGCAGTGCAAAATGGTTTATTTTATGTTTGAATGATATTTTTTCTTACGTTCTTAAAAAACCACATTTGACTAGATTTTTACTAATTTTAAACTTAAAGGAGCGAACCAAAAGTCATTTACAATATTTTACAAACGTTCAATTTTCCGTATCAATTCAAAATCTGAAGTTCTACATTTCTGTGTAAAGTTTATGTTTACTGTGTGTATGTGCAATTTTGCTTGGTTTTACCTCATTTTATTAAATCTTTTTTACCATTTCATACCCTAATTAACATATTTAGTTATTTTTTGTCACATTTACATCGCTAAAATTGGAGTTTTATTAACAAAATTTTGTATTTTTTGAGCCATTTTGACATTTTGTGTGATTTGCAACAATATTTCTTATTGTTATTACAACTTATGTGTAAGTAAACCTCCTGAAAAGAATGTATTTATAATAATAAGAATTGTTCGAAGCATATACAGAGAATACTGGTACTAGATTAACCGATGTTCTTTTATAGAAATAACAAATCCATACTTTTGTATAGATATTCTAACCATTTAATTTTTCAACACGTTCTTGTGAGTTTTTGACGAACATTGAAGAAATACGCACTGAAACCTCTGCTTCTGTGTGTTACACGCTCGCGGACACGCAGCATGAATTGAATTCCTTATTGAAAACAACAATACTATAAACAGAATATTAACGTTGGAATATAAATTTCACTGGTATAGAAATTCAATGCAAAAGTATAGAATCAATATTTATGCTTCACATAATATAATACGATAATGAAATATGCATTTAAATGAATTTCAAACTGCCTCATAACTTAAGTGACCACCTGTACCGAAATTTCCGGTACAGTACCGAAATTCGATACAATTCAAGAAAATTCATGCAATTTGACTGATAGTTAACGATCTCCATTTTTAAATTTTCCTATTCGATTTTGAGTATCACCTATTTCATAATTCATTATTCGCGCTAGAAAACAAAATAAAGTAAGGGATTGTAGGCAGTTGCGGGACACGTTTTGTAAAAAATTCGTAATTTTTTCAATCGTCAATATTATGCAGACATATATATACCGTTTCAAAGGTAATTACTGTTAAAATTAATGGTTTTACATTTAAACATTATTCTCTGAACGCACTCTGCATTCTATTTAACATTTTGGTGTACTGAACATACTCATACACTTTGCAAAATTCGGCACATTGTAACTCACTCCGTTACCGGCTTTCATTCCATACAGTTCATTAAATTACGCATTAACATTACATTAAAACTTTGCTTGTTTTATTTTATATCAAAGGAATATAAATTCTCTCAATTACCATACGCAACTTTTCTCGGAGGAAAGTAACTTGATTTTATTAATCGAAAAAAATTATCTACTATTTTGTGACGATGTGATTTTTTTCACACACACAAAAATGTAGGTAGTTACGGAACACCTGGAAAAATCTCAACTCAATATACATAAAACCCCTATAAATTAAGAAAATATCAATGTTTATTCAATAAGAAAGCCTTCAGTGGCAGAAATAAATTAAAAAAATGAATGAAAATGGCATTTTTTTACAACATGGTGGGTTGACATGGGGGGTTGACATGTTGCTTGTTTGGGGGTTGACATAGCTAAAAACACAGAAAAACTTAAGTTAAGTCATAATAAACACTTTAGTTTGACATAAATGGCGACATTTTATCGAAGTTATGTCAAACATATGCTTCGAGTGGGAAAAACCAGGTGTCCCGCAACTGCCTACACGAGTGTCCCGTAACCGCCTAATGACGCCATTTTTTGAGTTACAGTAAAACAGATTTTTCTTTCATATATTGGCTTAATCCATTATTTCATCGCAAAATATACTTGAAATGCTACACATATATGCATTCAACTCATCTTTTTCAGTTGATTCACTACACAAAATAATTGTTCAAAAAAAACGTGATAAAGTTTTTTTGAGATTTTTTTACACGATGTCTGGAGCCAACACAAGCAGTGCGACTATTCACTTCGGTGTTTTACCAAAAACTGCGCAAGGTCAAATGAGAAGTTTGATACAGGTCAAATCGGCAATTATGGTATTGCAACATGGAAAAAATCGACTGTCCCGCAACTGCCTACAATCCCTTATTTCAATGCGTCAAGTTGGCAACAGAAAAGCAAAGCAGATGAGTGAAATACACTCACACAGAGAAAGAGAGGAGATCCAATGTAATGAGCTGTGTGTGTATTCATATACACACAGTTTGCCGCTGAGCGCTTAGTGTGTTACATCAAGAAACTCTCTTTATGTCAAAAGTAAACAGCCTTCCGCGCTTGAATTCTAGTTTTCATTCCTATTTGATTTTTGCTGCGCATTTTCATCATTGTGGAACTAAATAAATCGAATAAAATGTCGAGAAAACGTGGAGTTAATATACTGAACGAGAGTTTACAAGAAAAATATACTTTCATAAAAAAAACAAAAACTGATAGTGATGTCCAATGCGATATTTGCAACGCCGAATTCAATATTTCTCATGGTGGTCAATCGGACATTGAATAGCATTTGAAGTCAGCTAGTCACAACAAATCATTAAATGCAGCATCTAGCAGTCAACTAGTTACGAATTTTTTAACAACGAACTAGTCTTCTACATTGAGCAAATCAGATCTACAAATTGCTGCATGCGAAGGTGTCTGGGCAAATCACGTAATAAATTCCAAACACAGTTTTCGTTCAGCAGATTGTGCGTCAAAAATCATTCGCAGTTGTTTTCAAATGGTTAAGTTTAGTTGTGCACGCACTAAATGTGAATCCATTACGACAGGAATATTTGTTGCAAGAATTACAAAAAGATTCAATTGTGGGGAGAGAATGATGTTGCCATTGATCGACGTTGGGTAGAATGCTTCAAACACTTCGCTCATCATAATATTCCATGTGATCACTTGTTAAAAATCTTCGCATACATTCTCTCTCTACCAGGCACATCGGCTCCTGTTGAGAGATTGTTCGCATTAATTAACGATATATTGTCTGTCGAAAAAACTCGATTGAATATTCAAACTCTGAAAGATATTTTGTATGTCAGATACAACATCAAAATGACTTGTTTGGAATTTTTCGAATTCATCAAGAATCAACCAAAATTATAAGAACAAATCGGATCAAATGAATATTCATTCTGTACCGGAATTTCGTCAAAAACTCATAACGAAGGTTTAAAATTAGCTACAAATATAGGTGGCAACGGACAAGAATGGATTTTGGCCGAAAAATCAATGCTATGAATTCCATTGTACCGAGTTAGATCGTCACGACGCTAGTGGTGAGACTGCTAAAGTATAACAGAAGACAATAGACTTAGTTCAGTTGATGAATTATTTCTCTCTTGTTCGGGTGTTCTACAGCTCTGCTCGCTTGGTGCGTGACAATCTGCTGTGTTCTTTCAACCTGCAAAAATTGTATGTTATTGTTGTTGTAGCTTCATAGCCGTGCGAAAAATCGAGGACATTTCCAAGAAAAAACGAGGACAAAAGTCCATTAGTAAAGTACCAAAGTAACTCTGAGAAAGTTTGAACACAATCGGATTACTATTACATGTACAGATCGGCTAAAAAGTGGAGTTTTG
Organism: Aphidoletes aphidimyza; assembly: GCA_030463065.1. Classification (NCBI taxonomy): domain Eukaryota; kingdom Metazoa; phylum Arthropoda; class Insecta; order Diptera; family Cecidomyiidae; genus Aphidoletes; species Aphidoletes aphidimyza. The sequence continues at coordinate 13,272,723 of CM059998.1, read as the reverse complement.
CCTCAAAATAGTTGATTTTCGACCTTCGAAACACGGGGGCCGCTGAGCGGTCACTTAGAGTGACCGTAAATTGCTGAAATTTTGGGAGGCTTATTCTTTTACCCAACCTCTTATGAAAATACATCGAGACAGTCAAAATTCGAAAAAGTTGGTTTTTTGAATCACCCTAATGTGTATTCAAGTTCAAGTTCAAGGGAATGTTGGAGAAAAATATTCAACAATTTGGTCATTGTCATGTAAAAAAACAAACAGAGGTAACTTTTAATTCTCAAAACAGTTTAGCGCAATGTTCATGTATATATACATCTGACACACACACTCAATTCAGTAGTAGCAAAATATTTGCAATGTAGTGGTGAAATATTGCTTAGCTGATATGATTTTTTCCCCAAAACCAATCACAACACCATCAACAACTGACCCCAATGAACTTGCCCTCGCAGGGGAGACAGGGGTTTCTATGCCAATGTCAACTGGTACAAGTGTTGTGATTAGTAAGCTAGATCGCGCTCTTCACATCACTCCATTCAACGTTAATACACGAGAATCGGATGTTGAAACGTTTCTATTGAAAAATGAAAGCACCAAAATGTATGCTGATCGAATTCAAGTCACGAAATTGGTTCGCCCAAACCAAAACTATTCTCGTTTGACATTCGTTTCATTCAAACTGACAATGCCCTTGCAATATTTCAACCTTGTCGCTGATTCTTCCATATGGCCCAATGGTGTCATTGCTAGCGAATATGTGTCAAAAAAGCGAACAAATAATTTGAAACAAGATCGAAATGGCACAAAAAAAACAGCAAATGGTGTTTTTAACCCTTTCGCGGTGCGACCAAATTCTCCAAAGCGATCATTGACAAAAAATCGATCAGAGATAAATTTTTGCAACAAAATCGAGCGAAACCAGGGCGAAAATAACAACAACGGTCGCAAAACCAAAAATCGCCATAATGATATTCGCAACAACAACGAACGCAACACCAACAAAAATTGCAAAATCAGCGTTAACAACAACGAGCGTAATAACCATTCAAAAAACGAGTGGTTCAGTCAACGTGCTGGCCAAAAAAGGCCACAACAAAGCTCGGTCAATGTGGCCAACCAACTGCATCGTCGATACAGCCAGTCACTGCAACAACTACATATGCAGCAACAATTGGCACTTCTGATGCAAAATCCATTTGCATCTCTCATGATGTAAACGACACCTACGATGTTTATCGTAGGGATAGATCCAAACAACGAGGAGGAGGCGTCTTAATAGCGATGAATAACGAAATCTTCACCAGCGAGCGAATTGTCATCCCGGGAGCTGACAAACTGGAATACGTATGTATAAAAGCTCGCACAAAATCCCAGACATTATTTATTTACAGTGCATACATTCCACCAAACTCATCACCTGATGATTATGGGAAGCACGCGTCCGCAATCAATTCAATTTCAACGAAACCAGAGGACATCATCTTGGTTGTTGGTGACTTCAACCTTCCAATGATTGACTGGGCAATCGATGATGACTACGCTAATGTGCTAGTCCCATCAAATTTTGGTTCAGCAATCCCTGAGAACTTCATCACGGAACTAATGGGTGCTGGACTTCATCAAGTGAATTCCATCCGAAATTCAAGGGGTAAATTACTCGATCTATTCTTCACAAATGACTACATCAACTGCTCAATTGATCGAGCGAAGCCTATGGTTGATGTGGATAAGGTGGACTCTTACCATCCACCGATCCTGGTGTCATTTGAATGGCATGCAGCAAATCGCAGCGCCAACACTGAATCGAAGCGCCAGTTCATTTTTAAAAAGGGCAACTATTATGAAATGAACCGCCATTTAGGTGCTATTAATTTTGAAGCGCTTTTTTCAAACAAATCACTTGTTGAAAAAGTGAAAATTTTGCACAATACTCTTGACGAAGCAATTCAACGCTATATCCCATCACAACTGGTAAGGGATAAACAAAAATGCCCATGGTTAAACAAGCACCTACAAGCGTTGAAAAACAAAAAAGCTAAGGAATGGAAGAGATACAAGAGGACGGGCAACAAACAAAACTTCGAAGCTGCTTATGAACAGTTTAATAAGCTCAACACTGAGCTATACGACGGCTATGTTGATAGACTGAAGTCCTCGCTTAGGCATCGTCCAGCATCATTTTGGACATTTGTGCAGTCTAAAAAAACCACCGACCATAAGCCGAAAACACTTCATTTCAACAATGTCAAAACTTCAGATGAGAAGTCACAATCGAATATGTTTGCGGAATTCTTCCGCAGCAACTATGATCCAGTTCTAACTAAAACTCCAAATCCGTCAACTCAACAATCACCAACGCAATCAAACTCAAATTGCTTCCAACTTGAAGCTCAATTTGTTCGTGAGGAGCTAGCCAACATCAATACTAAAAAAGGTGTGGGTCCAGATGGGATTCACCCACTATTACTGAAAGGATGTGCGGCATCATTGGCAACACCGCTGACTGAAATTTACAATGAATCTCTAGCTCTTGGCATTTTCCCGGATCAATGGAAGCGGTCCAGTGTCACACCGATTTTTAAGAAGCGTGCTAGATCGAATATCGAAAATTACAGATGCATCGCCAAACTGCAAACTATTGCAAAATTTTTCGAACACCTTGTAAACGTCAAATTACTAGCACTGATTTGCGACAAATTATCACCAAACCAACATGGGTTCCTGAAGCACAGATCAACATCGTCAAACTTGACCGAATTTGTGCATTATGCCCATGGGGGTTTGAATGAACATGCTCAAATTGACGTTCTGTATACTGATTTCAGCAAAGCATTTGACAAGGTTGATCATCAAATCCTTCAACAGAAGCTGATTGAATTCAACTTGCCTCAAAATTTGCTAAACTGGCTGCAATCATACCTAACACACAGAACTCAATTTGTAAACTATGGGAAAAGTGAATCAACAGATTTCAACGTGACATCGGGAGTACCTCAGGGTAGCCACCTCGGGCCAACACTGTTCCTGTTATTCATAAATGACATAATCAAAGACATGGAGGATGTTGTTGTTCTATTGTATGCTGATGATATAAAAATTGCAAAAATCATTAGAAAACCGGAAGACAGCACCACGCTTCAACTTGCAATTGATAAACTCAGAGAGTGGTGTGACAAGAACTCGCTTCATTTGAACCTTGACAAATGTGTTGTGCTGACAATACACAGGCTAAAAGAGCCCACTATGACCACTTACACATATGGCAACTACACTTTCAAACGAGTCGATGAACACAGAGATTTGGGTGTGCTCATTGATAGCAAACTCACTTTCAATCAACACATTGAAGTCATCACTGCAAAAGCGACTGCGGCTCTGGGGTTTGTTAAAAGGTTTTGTTATGACATCCCTGATACACAAACCTTGAAAGCACTTTATTATGCGCTGGTCCAGTCTCTCCTCGAATATTGCAGTATTGTATGGATGCCGCATGCTGAAGTACACATTAATAAAATAGAGAGAGTGCTGAAGCAGTTCACTATGTTCGCTCTGAAAGAGTATCCATCTCCAGCTAATGGCTTCCACATCTCATCATATGTGGAGCGATTGGAAAAACTGCAGATGCATCCACTTCAGCGCAGAAGAGTAAACGTGGCAATTACGACTCTGTACGATATTCTGAACGGTCATTGGAACTGCCCATCGGTTCGAGCAGACATCGAGGTTAACCCCAATGAACGTAATCTTCGTCGGACAGAGTACATACGAATTACTGACAAAAAGATGAGAGTAACCCCTGCAGCACCACTTGCCCAAATGTGCAAATATGCGAACTCAGTGTCGGAGAATTTCAAAAATACCAGCGGTCGCTCAAACTTCATCACATCTGTGCGTAAAATACCGAACGAAGTATTCGAGACTCCGGCACTCGTATAGGATCTTTGGCGGACCTTTTATCGCAACTTCCCAAAATATGCTCTACATGAGCACCCCCCAGGTAACTCAATTTTGCACAGTATTTGTTCTCGCGGGGGAGATGGCAGGCTCTTCACTAATCTTAAACACTTTCCTCACATGCGAATGAGTGGTAAACACAACTGGAAGCGGTACAGACCAAAATAAGATGGCTAATCAGACGATGCTGACGGGATACCAGTGCCTGTCTAAGATCCATGCTTAGACCTCGCACTCTTTGTCATCCCCTTACGTCGTTTGACTTGGACGGCGAACAGTAGCCCGTATTCTGACAAAAATGGTGTGTGCAGGTGCACCCTCACCCCGGTGCACTTGTAATTTTTTGCCTGAATGCCAGAGTGAACTGTACATCGTGACCGATCTGATCTGGACTGCTCGGGAATTTTTCTTGTACTTTCTTTTTATCAATGCCTTGCCTGATGACATCGAAAAACGAAAGTACAATTCCAGGTTGTCGCATTTAATTCATGATAATTTAAAAAGCTTAAGATTTGTTGTTTGTCGATAGTAACCCGGGACTCCGTAGAAGCATGGACTTACCGGTGTGTACGCGGGACTCGGGAAAATTTTTAGCCCCTACGAAGTATGGCACACCCCTTCATCAGTCAAACTCTAATGATGTGGTTTTAGTGAGGTTTTCCACGACACAAATTGTCCTCACACACGAAACATTAATCATGGGATGACTAATTCCGAACTACTCAAAATGACCAAGTCACGTATTGTGATAGTTTTTCGACTATTTTACTTAAGCTGTGATATATCTTTAACGTAGCGTCCTTTTGACTATATAATTCTTTTAGATTATGCATATGTGCCTTAGTTTTCTTATATTTCTGTTCCTTTTGACAGTGAATGGCTCAAATATTGTATTATACGTTTTTCATTGATGTATCGGGACTAAATCCCTTGTTTCGAAAAAATCAGGTTTTTTCAAGGAGGCTTCGCTAACTTGTTTTCCTGTAACTGTACTAAATATTCAGCCAGAACTTGGCGGTGACAAATAAATAAATAAATAAATGGTATTTTACCGCCATTTGGTTTGTATGTGGCGGAAATTTGTATATAAAATACACAAATCTATTGTCAGAAATCTAAAACACAGGCATTATCGGCTGTAGCCGAACACATTGTAATATAATTTGAATTTGTCAGAGCGCAACAATATGATTTGTGGTTCAGCACCTCTCGTTTCGGCATACAGTGATACTTCGTCATGGTGAAAGCAGCAGAAGAAACGCAATAGTAGCTATGAGAATGTTTGTGAGTTCTTCTTCACCTCTTCGATTCCTTATGCTTCTATTCTTCCATCTCTGTGTAGTTATGGATATCGGAGCGAGAGGTGAACACCAAACAAATGATTTTGTTGCACTCTGATGAATATAAATCATATATTTCCAATATTTTTGGCTGCAGTCGATTACAATTGTGTGTGCGATTGTTGATAGAAAATGTTGAATTTTATATAGAAATTACCGCCAAATGCAAACCAAGTGGCGGTGAAATTCCATTTCACCATCACATTGAAAATATTTTGCTACCTCTGAATTGAGTGTGCATGCAAATGACACGCAACAATGTGGTCGCATATGCAGTTTGGACACTACATCTCCGGCTTATCAAAGTAGACTATAAAATCAATAAAAATAAATCTGCGACCAATGTACATCTACGACTTCACCGGATTTCACATCCGGATAGAATACTTTAATATATTTTAAATCGGGATGCCACGACGAAAAAATTGAATGTTCATATATCGACCCACCCTACGTGCACATATTTAGCGAATTCTATTGCAGCTATTTAAATATGTTCTAATTGATACATTTTAGTATTTCAAATGAGGTGTCAAGAGTAAGTTGCAACAAAACATATTTCATCGAAAATGTTTCAAAATTCATTACATGAATATTAACATAGATTTTCCATTTTCGAGATGAAGCTCGATTTGCGATTCCCCAAATGCTATTTTACTAAGCTGTTCATCATTTTTAAATAATTAAAAATTGTGCTGTGCGTTTCGATTAAGCAAATAAATAAATCGAAATAGAAGAAGAGAGAATAAAAAAGAAAACAGTATCAACAATAGCACCGTAATCAATAGTTTTCAAAAAGACTTTTCAGAAACAAAGCAAAATCATAACATTGGTCTGGACTTCTACTGAAAAAATACCATTAAACGTGGTAAAACTACAAAACAAAATATCTGTTTCGATAACCACCACTCTGTGTCCATTTGAATGTGTCTGCTTGTATGTTTTTTTGTTTGTGTGTATGTAGCGAGCTAATAGCTGTATTCATACTTCCATGAGAATCCACCCCCAAATGTATTTCGCTTTAAAACGGAATTAAATAAGCATGTACGGTTAATAAAACATATATGTTTGCCATAATCATCCCAATTTGAACATAGTTGCAACATATAAAGCTTAGCTATAAAGCCAAAAACAGACAATTACTTAGAGGTTGCGGCGGAAATCACCTTATTTTGATTTTCATTTGACATAAAGTCTCAATGGTCGCCAATGGATAGGGAATTGTCAAAGACAATGAAACAAGAAAAAAACTGAGACCAGACACGCCGATGCTGAATACATTCGAACGGCAACCAAAACACAGAATCGCGTCAGTAAGGAAAAAAGCGCGAAAAAAGGGCAAAACACCATGAGGCACACCTCGACGAGCGTACATTTGAATGGGCGAAGTGTGAATACATGCTCTATAGCTCTACACATATAAAACGTTGGCAGCGTCCGTGTGGGAACCATACGCAACTTATATGTGCTTGAGATATCACGCATACACACAGGGGCTGTCATTCTCTGTTTCTCCACTCTATTTCGTTTCGAGAGCACCATTCACACAAACGCAAATCTATCTGTTTTGCTTTCACCCAGGTTTATTGATTTTATGTGACAGTCAAATGCTTTTGTTTCATTGATTCCCCTCCCATACAAAAATTATCTTTTCTCTACCGCAGCAAAATGTTGCTTTCCACATAACGCACTCGAAGAGAGCACACAAATTAAGGCACTTGAAAAACTACAAACCGTTTCAACCGAGGAATAGTGTGATATTTTTTGGAATTTGTTTCACATAGAGCATTCATTGCCTCCATCAGGACACTCTATTTTGAGCTTCAACTCAAGGTGAACTTTGCACACAAGCCTTTGTGGTGGAGACGACTTGAATATATTTTTGCATGAATATTATATTCAGATATTCATTCTAAGCTGGTGAATTTATTATTGAAGCTTTAAGCAACATATTACATTCACTATTAATTCTTATATGCTTTATGTACATTCGGTTTTTAGATCGAAATCAACGTCACATCTTATTTTGTATTTTGAATATTTAGCGAAAACGTCAATTCACTACAGTTGATTCTCGAAAATCTAAAGTAGTTTGTATTTCACGTACCTGTATCTAATATTTTCAGCCCATAATAATCCATGTTCGAAATATTTCCTTATCTTACAGACTACGACGAGAGCACCATTAAGAGAGGTACTAGAACCGATGAGGTTTCGATGCAAAAACACTACTTGCACACTATTTGTACGGAAAAGTACAATTTTTGGCCAAAATATGAACTCAAATACATCGTTTGACTCCAATTTTCTCAATTTTTTATGAAGACTTCTAAATTAATTTGTAAAAATATTGGATCAAATGAGCCATTGAGAATAAATACGCTTTTTATAGACAGTTTGCAATCATAACAGAACCAAGGGAGAATCTCGCACTCAAAAATGCAAAGAGAATCATAGCATGAATTATTTGGTGTTTTTCTTTTATTTGCAAATAATTCGAGGGACTCTTTTGTGTTTGACAGTTCCGAAAGTGGTTTTACTAGCTGAACGAACTAAAAACGGTTCTACGTGGTGTGCGCAAAAGACAAAATAATGATGACAAAAATGACAATTAATGAAAAGCAATGAAGAAATTATTTTCTAATTAGATAGAAATGTAATTTTTTCTAGTGGGCTTTGGCCTATTTGTACACCATTTTGCCAATCGTTATAGATTCCGTACGAATAGACAACTCGTCTAAACGTAGGATGTCGCCAAATTGGGAAATGGCGTACGAATAGTACGCTACATAATGTCTAGTAATAGACACCTTGTTATATTGTCTAAACGTTACGAAATCGTGTACAAATAGCCAGTGCCTTTCTAGTGCCTAATTATTTCATTTGTTTTCATTGGTATATAATTTTTTTCATTACTTGTTATCAGTAGTTTTCCCCTGGGGGGAGATCAAAAAAACATAGCATAATTGTTTCACATACACCCATTTATTCTATGTTCTGAGCAGTCAAATTCATTCAGTTTCCCCAGTTAAATCGATTTATAATTAAGAAAAAAAAATAGATCTAGCAAATTCTGTAGTAAAACAGTTAAAATTTGTGGTATTTCAGTCCGAGCGGTATTAAACGAATTTAATTGAACCCACACCCTACTTACGTCATTGGCACGAAAAGTGTACCGCCGTTTAAAGGTGTAAGGCTAAATCTGAGTGTTCAGGGGGTGAACCTCTGACTAGCTTTCAAAGGACGCAATCTGCACGAATTGTTATAGAAAAATACGGGGGAGTTTCGAATGTGAAAACCGGTTTTGCGTTGCAATTGAATGCGAGTGTTTTTTCACACCATAGAGTATAATCAATCATTGTAAACAAATGGTAAGAGATATCGTTTTGGTGTATTCGACAATTTTGCTGAACATGCAAAATGTGCATCTCTATCCATTTCCGCTATAAATTCATTTTTGTTTGAAAATCTTTTTTTTTTTGTTTCATTTATGCGTATTCAAAAATTTTGAGTTATGATTATTCTCTGACACTGATCTGGTGTGAATTGTCGTCACATACTTCACAAACGTCCGAATTCCAAAAGGATGGAATCAATAACTTAATCACTGATAATAATTTCAGTAAATATTGATGTTACTAATAGGATTGAATGGACTGAGACGCATTTGATCACTTTTTCAAATGAAATAACAAAGAAATACATAAAATATTTGAACCATTCACAAACAAACAAAAAATCAGCAAACTAAATTTTTTTTTTTTAAGTCCAAACGCTTCAATTTATTGTACATTAAGTTATGGTTCTCTTTTCTTTAAATTTAAAAGGTTAATCAAATACGATTTAAAGAATATAAATTTTGATTGACTCAGATATTTTGACTGTTAATTTGCAAAAAAAAAATCTTTCGCAATCAATGTACCTGCTGTTCAGCGAAAAAAGAGATAATATACGCATTTTGAAAAGCTCTTTGTAAATTTAGTTTAATTTCAAAGCAATCTTACAGAATAAATTCAAATAATACTATTCAAGAGAACGGTTACATTAATTGATGAAAGAAAAGAATGTGCTGCTGTATCTTCAATCCAAGATAATTAAGTAAGTGTCAAAAAATGGAAGATTTATTTTGATCGATTTTGATGAAATGAAAAGAAAAAAGAAGAACATAAAAGAAGTAGTGTCGTTCATCGGTATGAAAATGCCAGGGGATTTTCAATGTTCACTACAAATTTGGACATATTATTTTCATATGTGAATCACATGTACTTCATCATATCTTCATCATATACTTTACAATAAAAAAAATACCAGTCCCTGATATAAATCCTATCGGGTGGTGCTCTTAATTTTAGCTGCAGAATAAGAGCTCATCAAACAAAATTTTACATTGCTACTCATGTTTTTTTTTCTCTCTCACACTTTCTCACTTTCTCTTTTTTTCCTTTTTTCTGTGTATTTTTTTTTCTCAAGCGTTCTGCTACTATGGAAACTTTGTTTCACTTGCCACTGTGAAATTCTTTGTTGCAAATATTACAGCTCCAGAGTCCTTCGGGTGGTGATGTCAATGGCGGTGACAAGCAATACATGTGATATCTGAGAACAAACCACAAAAAACACCATTTAATTTGTGCAAAATACAAACGAAAAACCAAAGTTAACTCAATTCAAATCATACCCTCGATCGCAATCATCGCAGAACAGCAACTGATCATCATTGTCTGAAGTACCGCAAATGGAACAGTATTTACATTCAATGCATTGCCATCGATAACGTTTCACGGATATGATCATGTTTGGTGTGAATTGAAGGCATGATGGATGACCGGAACGTCCACAATCCGAGCACGATACTAGATCTTCGGGCACATTTGTTTTACGATTTTCACGCGCATCGCCCAAGCAAAAATCACAATACGGTGATGGTGGTGCTTTACTTCGCGTATCGGTTGGCTTACGAATAATGCGTAAACGTTCATCGTCATCATTTTGATTGCTATTTCATTGAAAAAGAAATAATTTTAAGACACATTCGAATTACAATTGACATTCCAATGGAATACCTTTTTTCGATAGCTGCCGCAATGGGATTCTTTTCGGGAAGCGGAAAATCATGCTGAAGCTGGGGCGATAGCTGATCTGATGGTAGCATTAATTGCGTTTGACTATCTTCGTTCGTGTTCAGTGGCGAGAGAAAACTTTTCTTACTTTCAGCTGAAAATGGATAAAAGACAATACAAACACTTATATTAGTAAAACAAAAGCCGATGTAGACACAAGGGCGTAACTGGCACTGAACAAGACGACCAAAAGTTATATGGGATAGAAAATTTTCAACCACTTGTAGTGCCAGTCGTTGTCGCCACTTTTGAAACTTACAATGCCTTTTATTTGTTGAGCGCGGTGTGTCACAATCGCCGCCTTTATTGTTGCGGCGTCCACGTCCACGTCCGCGGCCACGCCGATTCACCAAATCGCCGGGTGTTTTTCGCGAACGTCGTTTCTTTTTATAGTGGTTGTCATCATAATCAAAGTCTGAATCACCTCGATCTTCAAATGGATCGACCACATCATGCATAACATCGTCATCGTAAAACCATTCTTTTGGCTCTGGATGGCTGTCTTTGCTCTCTGAATCGCCCGTAAATGACGCACGATCCATACCGGGTATTGAATCCGAATCTGGTTCACGTACCACACGAAATGGACGATGATGTAGCAAATACTGTCGCTTCGATTTACGCCATTTGGCCGCCGGATAAGTGTAAATTTGACCCTCACGTATGCCTGGCATGCGATGTCGTCGTTTCATAAACAATGCACAATTCGTTTGAGCGACACCAGTTTGTTGGTCTAAAAATGGCATCCGAAGTCTACGTTCGATACATAATCGCGTATTATAATTCTCACTATTTTCCAATAATTCCCGATAGGCCGTATCATTCAGAAACGTTTCAATTTTTGCTAAATTCGGTATATTTACAATTTGTATATCTGTAGACGCCATTGCCGCCATACTGCATTTGGATGGGTTTTTAGTCTTGCTTTGCTTGTTTTTCGTGCACTGAACTTGGATCGATGATTGTTGTTTTTTTTTTGGTCGTGTGTGTTTTCTGTGTTCGTGTGTGTGTTGTATGTGTGTGTGTGTGTCGCTCGTTTAATGTCTCTCTCTTTTTGACAACGTTGTATGAGCAACACAGCTACAGCGTGATAAATCACGCACGCCAAATGCTCACTTTCAAATAGGACGGTATCGTTGAAGAGGAGGAGGACACACATTTACAATAAACTGAAATGTGCAATTTTCACAACAACTTTTGATAAGAAAATGACAAAATATGACAAAATTTGCAAATGATTTTTAAAAATAAATAAAGTCCTTAGTTGAAATTACTGGTTGAAAATGAGCATTTAAATCCCTCCCTTCACGGCATTTTATGTGCAGAAAAGTCGTGAATAAAAAGCAACACTACAGCTGCAATGGTGCCAACCGTCTAACAATTGAATCATTCAAACAAATTACCATACACATAAAAACTATGCACTTCCATTCAATGACATTTACACAGAGTAAATAATTCAGCTTTATTTTTAAACAATTATCCAGAATGTTAATGTTGTGTCTCTTGAATGTTCAATAGCTTTTCTTATTTATCGACTTGTAAAGATTCCGGAAAACTTCCATTTTCCGCGCATTTTTTTTTTCTTTTCATCGACATTAAATAACATAATATTCAATCCAATGGACAAAAAGGCATTCAGCACATCATCATCACAAAATAATAAAAACATAACCTCTAGTCAGGCAACAAATGGCACACTGACAGTTGAACAGCTCGATATTGAAATTTTGCCAATAATCTACGAGATCATTCGATGGTAAATAGCGACTTAATTTTATTTGTTCGCAATAATTTTGCATTCATTCATTTTCACACCGTTGATTTGGTTTTAATAATATTTGATTTGTTTTAGCTTCGAAAAAGATCCAACCGATAACGCAGCCAAACAGCGTGAATCACAAGATTGCAGTCAAAAGGTAATTAGAATCTATTTTTATACATATCATTTTTATTTCAAATGGCATTCTATTGTTGTTCAAAAATCAATTTGAATATGAATGAATTGATCAAAGTGTTTGGTGGTTTTCAGGTGATCGAATTGCAGCGCCGTTTGGATAACGCTCGTTCTCAAATTAATCGATTGTCTGGTATTAACTACAACAAAGACGAGCAATTGCATCGCTTGGAACTGCTACGTAATCAGCTCAAACAAAAGCAACATTTAATTAAAAAATATAAAAATATTCAATTTTAATTACACACACAAACACATACACACTCAAAGAAAATGCTTAGACATCTTTTACAACGATTGGCTGGTGAAAAAGTTATTGAATATCTATCACAAACTTATGTGATACGACGAGCGGCGCAAATTACTGTTTCAGCATATTATCGATTTTCTGGCGATCCAAATGTTCGAAATTTATTGCAATCGAATCGATTTCAATCGTTGTTCAATTCATTCAAAAACAATTTGAAAAAAGATCTCGAAGACATTAAACGAAAACCAGGAAAGGGTAAAAAATAGAAAAAGATGCTGCTGATTGTAGTTTATTCAATTTATACACAAAATCTTTGTAATTAACAAACGCGAAAGGTTTTTTTTTGTCAAAAATATTGTTCAATTAAAAAATGAAATGTGACAAAATAAAAATTAATTTTAGTTGAAAAATGAAGAGAATCGAATATAATCGTTTATTATCTAGAGAGTATCTTCTATAAAAAAAATAGTTTATAGTTTTTCATGACAAGGATTCATGAGATGACGGAAAAATTATTTGAACGAATTGACAATGCCAACTTCGCTAACTTACTTTGGAGTCGAGATTCTCTGAGCTTATACTTGTATGTATTTAAAAAAAGAAAAAACCTTCTCCAATATGTTTTCAATCATCTATTTGTTTAAGTTGTTTTTATTTATTTTTAGTTGTTATTTTTCATTTGAATTTGTTGTAAAAAAACTGTTTTGAAAAGTCTTCACAGTTCTTCAATTGTAATCCCTTATTTCTTGTGTTTTTAATGTAGAAGTACTTCGTTAGGATGGCTTAAATTTCCACGCTTATAGTATTTGGTTGTGGCCAATGTTGTGCTTGGTGTGGCAACAGCTGGATTTATTGATGAATCTTGTGGTGATTGTGAACCATCTTGTTTAAGTATAGCTGCACATTTCCAGTGTTTCAAGTAATTCACTGTCAATTGTAATGTCAAAAACAATAAATTCATTTTAAATCGTATAAATTGCCATTTCACATGTAAATAAAAAAAAATCGATTTACTTTTCCACATTCGCACGCAGCCATCATCTCCAGATGATGATAGAATAGTACCGGTTAAATTCCATGATACACGCCAAACGGTGCAACTATGGTCAGAAAACCGTGACATAATTTGAATATCCAAACGTGATGTGCCGGTTGCTTCACTACAAATATGGCAATTTATCATTAAATAATATCGTTGATACACCCATATTTTGAATGTGATAATTATACATACGTTGATGGAGAGATGCTGTAAATATACAAGTCTTTAGATGCGACAGCGAGAATGTGATACGAGCGGCCAACATTTGGTGCAAATGAAATATCATGTACTGGGTCAAAAACGTTGATTGATTCGGTTTTAGCCCATTTTCCATTCCCAACGATGCTGTACTCAAATAAAAATACTCGTGGATTGTTGCCACTAATGTTTTGCAACTCGTCGCTACCAGCCTGTTGGAAAAGAAATTTGTCTCAATAAATTAAACGCTTAACAAATACAGTCAATGACAAATATTTTGTTAAATGTTGTTTACATACGGCAATCATTGGGGCGTGTAGTCGGAACATCGAATGATTCCATGTTAAACAGCTCAATGGCATTTTGCAGGCAACATCATAAGCTAATGTCCACTGTGATAAATTCATAATGTCTGGTGCTTCATAGATTCGTATAATGCCATCGGCTGAGCACGTTGCCAGTACCAATCCTTGTGATTTTGGTCCAAATTTACAATCTGTTACGCTAGTTCGAGAATCAACTAGGCTAGTTCGTCGCACCCATCTTTTTACCGGTGTCATTGTTGGTGTTGGCTTTTCACCAATTGTCTCTTCCCAAACCGACACGGTACGATCAAATGAGCATGTTGCTAATACAGTACCGAATTCAGGATGTGCCCATGATAAACGCCATACAGATCCGGAATGCGCCTTCCAACTTGCTGATACAATCCATACTCCTTTCTCATTTTGATCCCAAATCTTAGAATGAATAACAATTTAATTGTGTGTTTAATGAAAAAAAAAAAAAAATTAACATCTTATGAAATTGCTGTTTTTTACCTTAACTGTTTGATCACTGGAACATGTTGCAATGCGTTGTCCATAGTAATCGTATAGCACATCATGAATCACATCTTTATGCTCAGATCGAATCTCCTGCGGTTCAAACATTTTACTAATTTATGAAAAGAGTGTTTCGAATTTGTGATTTTTAAAATTATTTTAATTCGCTTCGTTTTCCAATTGTTATCGGCAGTTAAGAAGCGATATACATTTGACATTTTGATGTGTCAATGTCACGCGTATGCCGCCAAATTTGTACTTAGGCTTCAGTTGCCGTACTTAATTTTTTTTTTTCAAAGGCCGATGTTTTTTTGTAATATCTCTATTGTATCTAGTTTAATATCGCTAGTTATGCTTCTACGGTAATGACAAAAAATAACATGAATTTCAATGTCCAAAGAGCAACCCATACAAATGTTGACACAAGTTGATCAATGGACATAGCAGCATCATTGGAGTGGGTATGTTGTTTATTCACTAGAATACCAAACTGGTATAAACAAAAGCATATGTACTCAAATTAATGCGTCGAAATGCTTGTGTTCGCTGCCCATCCACGTAAATGGTCAATCACAAGAAAGGTAATATCAAAATAATTTGTTTATACAAACAAGAAAATTGTGATGCATCTTTTGATAAAGATAGGGAAATTAACCCAAAGATCTTCAAAGGATTCAACCACTTTTCCATGCCCAAAGTAAATAAATTTGAAGTAGAGCGCTCATGTGCGAGTCTAAAAAAAATGCAAACAGTCTGCATATTTTAAGCAATTGTGAATTGCATCTCAGCGAAAAATGATCGATTGTGGATCAATTTGAATCGTAGCTCAAATTAAATCGAATTAATAAAAAAAAAAAATACAAATACCCCGACAGTAGAATTTTCCTACCACAGTCATGGTCATTAACCCTCTAGTGCATGAGTCTTTCTCAGCGTTTTGAGGTATCTAATTAGGATGGTTTTGGTCTCCCACTACTTTAAAAAAAAGTGAAAACCATTAAAACCGCATAGTTTACTTGGAAAATGTATTTAACATCCAAAAAGAACAATGAAATCCATTGTTTGAATGTGTCAAATTTTAGGAATTCGTATTTTTTTATCAAATTGGAAATTTATTACATTCATGCTTACAACTCAACAACCGCTCAAAATAGAATCATAAAATTTGCACCAAATGAAAGCCTCAATATGTTTTTTATGTCATAGTTTTATTAGATTGCTGGTCGAATTGGGTTTTATCTTCGATTATTTAAACCCGACAAAAGGTGGACCTATGCACCAGAGGGTTAATGTATATGTGCCACATTCATTTTTCTGTGTGCCTGCAAGTGATGGAGTAAGTGCTCGTAAACTTACCTTGTGATCGCGCGGCGATTTCGCATATAAATACAATCGCGGTGCGATTCGATATTCATATAATATTGATAGGGTAATCGCTGAAGTTGCAAGTAACGCGTTTAAACTGAGCATTCGATTCAAAAAATTTAAAAAATTCACATCAAAATTAATTTATTATTATTTCAATAAATCCAAAAATACTTTTTTTGGTGACGAGATGAATGAATAATATCAAAAATGATTCACTTCAACAATGATTGGAAATAAAAGAAAATAATAGTCAGCCTGTAGTCAGCACAATCCAAATGCATATTGTAGAACACTTATTATAATACTGAATGTGTGAAAAGCAACAATTTTGCTGCTGTTGATAGAAAAAAAATCAAATAAATAATGCGAAAAAAACCAGCAGATTAACTTTTTTGACAGCAGTTTTACAAATGGCAAGAAATCATGAACATAAATTTAAATGTTATAAATTTACCGAGAATCAAGTTCGTTATCTCAACTAAGATATGAATATTGTGTTTCTTTTTTGAAATACACGAAAACATATTTTTGTTGTCTTATTTTTCATAAATATATTAGAGAAAAATGATAAGATAGATGCCTGGCTTACACTGAAATTAATTTTCTTTAAAATGGGAATAATTCATCGTGTTCAGATCATAAATTTCAAAATCCAATTTGATCTGACAGAATAGTTTCCATTGAATCAAATCGATCGATTAATACTTTAGTTCCATCGATTCGAACGACTTGTTGAACACCTGAATCCGATTGGGATAGCGCATAAATGCCATACTTGTCACAATTTGTGGCAAATCGTGGATTTTTCATATTGATGAATGTTTGTGTAAGTGGTTGTTCATTTTGTTCATCATCCGTGTCATTGCTGTTCAATTCATTGGTGTATGATTTATGGATGCGCATCAATTGAATGCCATCTTCGCTGAAGATGAAAAGTATTGGTGCCCGATAAACTAATTCGGTCGGTGTAGCGATGGACCATTTTAATTCGGTTGGACGTGTACGGCATCCGAATTCATTAACAAAAATTCCAAAATCTTTGAAACACATCAAATACTCCTGCGTGTTGATTACAAAAGTGTTGAGTGGACGTGAGCTCATCGTATGCAATAGACTTTGGTCGCTTAAATCAAGGAATTCCTCCGAAATGAGCGTATTTAAATCAATTTCAAAGAATTTATCGGAGCTCACAATGGCTGTGAATGGGGTAAAGTATACCGATTGTACGGGCGTTGCCGTATCTAATGATCGGATTGCTTTGAAATGATTGTTATCCACATCATATCGTAGAATGACAATTTGTGTTTGCGTTGCTGCGATTGCAATCGGTTCAGTGATCTCTTGATCACGATCAGTATTATCGAAAATGTTAACGAAACGCCAGAGATCGCTGATGGGTGAGTTCGGTTTGACAAATGGTAGGTCCAACTCGAGATAATCGAGGCCCGTGTTTAGACATACCGATGCCTTAGCTCGGGTCCCCAATTGGCGTAGATCGCACTGCAATAGTTTCTTGCCATTCTCACTGATCAAAATTGATTTCGGGAATGTTGGTGCAATGGCAATATCCGTGATTTGATTGATATTCGCGATGTGAATGAATTTTCCAGTGTTGATTTTAAAGGATTTCAAACCGGAATCACAACCTGAAATGTAGAAAAAATAAACATTTAGAACTAAAATATTTTTTATTATTTCAATTATCCTTACCCATCAGCAGTAAATTGCCATCAATTTCACGCATACAATAAATTTTAACCGCCGGTGTGACATCGTTTTCCTTAAGAACCACATCTCCCACGTACTCTGGCTTTGGTTGCGCTCCCAATGATGATGTCTCACTATTTGAACTCGTGTCGCAAGCTTTCTTTACGGTGCATTTTAGGTTACTGCCACGGCAATACTGATGCACACAAGCATTACACTTTTTGCACTGATAAACTGTGTCGCTAACGAAACGCTTCTTGCAGACAACGCATTCCTCCGATATATCGGATCCATTTGAGTAAGAAGATCGTTCAAACTGATGTGTGTCCGTGTTGATGGATTTCAATGAAGTCTCTTCCTTGCTTGGCGTCTCCTTCACACGGCTTGAATACGTCCGTTGATTGGTTTTGTGATACTTGTCGTCAGTTTTCTTCGTGGAATTTTCACTGCTATCCTTTTTAACCTTCGTACTCTGCGATCGTTGGCTTGCACGCAAGCGTTCAATGTCAAGTTCTTTTTGAAGTTGGCTTGCTATTGGCGGAATATTCTCCTTTTTCGATGAACTGTTACCGCTGTTTGCACCAAACAACACTTCAGCCAATGTTTTCTTCTTTTTCTGTGTCAATTCATCGACACGCTTTTGTAAGTAATCAATCAATTTTTTGTACTGTGATTGTGTCGCTTCAGATTTAATTTCACGTTGAATATGATATTTGTTCAATTCGGACATTGTACCATTCAATTGTTCGAGCTCTTTTTTCAAGTCAGTGTGACTTTCATGCAATGAATTATACTCAAAGTGCAATTTTTGATAATTTTCTTTTGACATATACAATTCGGTGAGCAATTTTGAATGTTCTTCTTTAATGATGATTGCTTCACGATCGAGAGACTGATTGACACGCTTCAAACTTTGAATTTCTTCTTTTTGAACTTCAATCAATTCTTCAGATTTCAACAAGCACTCGATTTTTTCAGTTAGATCTTGATGCAAATCAGTTAGATTTTGTTTACACTCGTCCAATTCATCGGCCAATTTGTTTAGTTCATTAGACATTTCGGACGATTTTTGGTTGATGTTCATCTTTTGACTCTTCTCATCACGAATCTCCTGTTGTAGTTTCAGTAGTTTTGCATCACGATCTCGAATATCATCCCATAGCTTGTCAATAGTGGCACTCTTATCCTTGCTCTGCTCAAGCTGAGAGTTGTACATGTCCTCGAGTTCGGTGAGTTGCGTTTCCATCAGCGAACAAACACTCTTTAACATTTCATGATTTTTCATTAAAGTTTCATAGTTTTGTTCACATTTGGTGAGATTGTCCAGTGCTTCTTCCAGCTCCTCATTATCTTTGCGCAATTTTTGGGTCAATTGCTTATTTTCAATGGCCAATGTATTGCGTTGTTGTTCAAACATTGACATTTTGCTACGGCATTCATCCAAATCGATTTCCAACTTGTGAATCTTTGTATTTTGATTGACAATTTGCGCTTTCTCTTTGTTACGCTCTTTTTCAACCGTTTCCCACCTACTGCGTTCGGTTTGAATTTCATTTTTTAGGGTGCCTAAATCACTTTGCAGCTCCGTGATACGCTCTTCACGATTCCGTGCCGTAATTCGATTCTCTTTGACTTTCCGATTGAGTTCATCTTTTTCGATTTGTGATTTCTTCATTTCTTGCTCCAAACGTTGGCGTTCATGTTTAATCGTTTCAAGCTCTTTTTCAAGTTTCCACAATTGCAAATGGGCCGTTCTGGATGCTTGTCGTTCGACAGTCGCCTGTTCTTGCACGGTGCTCAACTTTTCTTCGAGTTTTTCATTTTTGCGCTCCAACAACTCTTCAACGCCCGAAATACCTTGCTTGCTCACCCTTTCAATTACCGCTTCAAGCCGCTTAACCATCTCCTCAAGACTGTTTGCACGCAAACGTTGCTCATTTTCACTTTCTTTTGCTAACACCAAATCCTTTTTCAGTTGATTTTCCACCTCCGATGTGAGACTCTCCAAACTGCAATAGACACTTTGAGCCCCTTCAATCGAATCGATGGTGCCAGACATGCGATGTCCTTTGTGTACCTCTGATGTTAATTCATCAATTTTATTTTGCAATTCCATCAGTTTGTGTGACATTTTATTTTTATCATCGCGAAGATTTCGATTTTCGTCAAATTCTTTATTTAATTGTTCGGTTAAATCAGCATTGGCTTGCTCCAATCGCTCCTTTTGATCTGAGCTCAGCTTCAATTTGTGTTGATTTTCCTCGATCATTTCTTTCAATTGCTGAATTTCATCGTCAGCTTCGTGCTTGGTTTCGACTTGCTTTTGCAATTTTGCACGAAGATCACGTAATTGACCCTCAAAATGAACATTCGATTCACGATGCTTTCGAGCAAATGCATTCATTTCGGTGTCATTTTGATTCTTCGATGACTTTAAACGATCCTTGAAACAATCGATTGTCTCTTGCAGTTGACTGCATTCGGCCGATTTTGATTCTAGTTCTTTTTCGCACAATTTGAGCTTCTCTTGCATCGACAACACTTCAGATTTCTTTTCCGAAATTTGCTTTTCATAATTTTGCTCCGACAATTTTTTAGCTCGTTCCCATTTTTGATAGGTGGAATTCAATACATCTGCAATATTTGCATCATTTTTGGCGCGTTGCTCTTCTTCAATTTTCAATGAATTTTTCAATGTTTTAATTTGTGTACGACAATGTGCAATTTCAACTGTTTTTTCCTTCAGTTTTTCCTTTAGCGTGAGCATTTCATCTCTCGTCACGGCTAAAATTTTCTCCACCGATGTGACTTGAGCACTTTTCTTTTGGTATTCCGATAGATTTTGTTGCAATGAGTTGATGTCCAACATTTGTGTGTCGATGGTCTTTTGCAAATTTTTGACTTGAGTTGTTAAACGGTTGACTTCAGGCCCGCTCTTTTCACTCGAAAACAATGCCTCGTTGGAAGTATCCTCATGAACATATCCAAAACCAACGAATGGTAAATTAAAACCAGAGAAATGCATATTTTTTATGGACGATGATGCTGGTGATGCATCAAAGGTATTGTTGCGTCGAGATTTTTTTAAATCTTCCTCAAAATTGGATGTATCATCCTCACCATTCAGCGTTGGAATTATCGGCGGCACTTGTTGGCGGATGCTCATCCAATCGATTGATTTGAAGAAACGATGCGTTATGATCTTTTTGTATGTCAGACGATTTCCTATTTTAGTGACCAAACGATCAATCAAGTCACGAAGATCATCGGAAACTATGGCATCAGATGGATATGTCAATTTATCATCACCTCTACCATCAATGTAAGATAGAATTTGACTGTATGTCTCATGCACATTTGTGCTGTGGAATGGTGTCGTTTCAGTCAACATTTCGAATGCAATGATTCCCATCGACCAAAAGTCACATGTTTCCTGAATCAAGGAGAAATCAATTTGAAATGTTATTACAAATTGTATACATTTTTAGAAATATTGATATGAATTTTTTCTAAACCATTGCTTTGGGTATTACGTCAAAAAAAGGTGTTAATCGGTCATGAAATCAAAAGATACAATTGCTATAAACGATACAAGTTCTCAATAAATTCACAAATAATCTTGATCTGTATTAGGCGACAATCGCTTTTTTTTTAAAGGACCAGAGAAAAAAAAGAACAATGGTAAAACTGAGGAAATTGTCGATCAACCGGATGAGGTTGAAATAGAATAAATAACGCCCCGGCTTGATCAAGCAATTGTGGCTTTGTAAATGCACATCTTTTGAGTATTTTCACTTGTTTTCAATATGAAAGAAAGACTTACATTGTATGTGGTTCTCATGGGTCTCTTGGAATGAATCGGTTGTAGTAACTCCGGTGCTGTTTAGAGATTGGAAAATTACCAGTGTAAATATCAATCGAATTAAACAGGTGTAATGATATTAGATCAAATCTGTACCTATGTAATCTGGTGTGCCGGCTGGTGTAAAACTGGTAACGAGGCCATCCTTTTCAATGGCAGTTGCGCTACCAAAATCGGCCAATTTCAAATGGCCCAGACGATCCAGCAGAATATTTTCAGGTTTAATATCACGATGTACAAAGCCAAGCGTATGTAGTGCATTCAAAGCCAATGTAATTTCGGCCAAATAAAATTGGATCACATTTTCAGAGAATTTATTATTGCGAATCATTAGGCTGAATAGATCGCCGCCTGGTAAATATTCCATTACCAAGTATAAATGCGTCTGGTCCTGTTGTTGGAATGGAAAATTACAAACAATTTTTGTTACTGAGGTGCATTCACTTGGATGTGTCGAGTGCGATCGTTCAAACTTCAACTCACTTGAAAGGCATATTGTAATGACGGAATCCAGTCCGACCGACTAATTGCCATAATGTTTCGTTCTTTAGACTGTGCAAATGAAATCTTCGATATTTTCTTAATTGCATAGACATCATGCGTGACATTCTCAATGGCCAAATGCACTTCACCATAGTATCCTTTGCCAATCAAATCTTTTATTTGAAAATCATTGATGTTGACACGTAACTTCTTTGTGTCGTGTACGATGTTTTGATCTATAGGATATGAATGAGTCAGCCAAACGAGATATAATGAATATAAATCTCTATGTCGAATGTTAGTATTTTCTTTCGATTCTAAGAATAAACCACTTACACTTTTTCGAGAAATCTCCAATGTTCCGATCAGTTTTTTTGAGTACATCTTTGCTGCATTCATTGTATAAAACATCAAATGCGTCCAAAAGTGTTTCACGATTTAGTGAAATGTTTGTTTGATTGCCCGAATTCGAATCGTCCGAACAACACACAATTAATTTATTCAAACGTTGTGTTCGGGCGCTTATCGAATTGTTTGCCGACATTCTTTCTCTCTCTTTATTTTAGTTTTTTTTACGAATTTTTGCAATTGTTTACACGGACACAATTGTTCGCACATGCAAGCATGTGCTGTCTTATGAAATTTTCTATCAAAAATACACTTTTAAATATTTTAGTTAATTTATTTGATTTAAAAAAAATGCATAGAAATTCGAATATAAAACACAATCTCACAAATAAAATCGATTATAATATGGCAACAATCCACAGTAAGAAAACACAAACATTTACTGACGATGCAAAACAAGCGTATGTACCGCCATTCGGACGTTTGAGTGTTTAGTGTAATGTTAAAGTTTTCGGTTTGAATTTTGGTTTTAACGTTCATTTTTACTTTGAACCGATGCAATGCAATACAATCACAAATTGTCTGACATATTGTTGGGACGGTGTTGTCGCATTCGAACTGAGCCCGTAGTCGGACAAAATAATGGCGTTCCAGCTGTCACACAGTTACACAGTATACACTACAACCATCAACCATTCAAAATGATCATAGTAAAACAGGGACACACAACTGTATGGAATATCACGAATGGAACAAACAACAACGACACGAACGACGACAACAACATTAACTAAATGATATAGACATACACCTAAATAGATAATCGTCTCAATCTGTCTCACACACAAAAAATTTCATTAAAAAGTATTTCGATTTGCATGCGCAAAAATAATAAACATCTATTGAATGTTTGAATTATTACACAGTTTGCGGTGTTAATTTAACCAAAAATCAAATGGAATATTGACCGAAATTCGATTTGTTCTCGTTTACATTTCTATGTTCAAGTGTTTCTTTCTTATATTTTTGTTTTGTTTAGTTCAATTCGAATTTCAACATTGTACAAAATTCAGTGTGTATGAAAATTGAAGTCTTGATCTAACACACCAAATCTGTTCGCATTTTGAAGTGTTCGGTGTTTTATTTGTACAAAAATTCACCAGAAGTTTGAAAAAGGGGAGAATTTTCATTACAAAAATAACCAGCTGATTGATGAAGCAAAAACAAACAAACAAATACGAGAAATTATTATTCCTTGGAAAAAAGCAATATTCGTTTATTTCTGTTTGTGTGAAGCATGATAAATTTGTTGTCATAAAATTAATCCAGTTATTCAGACATTTCCTTCAGCTGAAACAATCAAAAAAAAAACAATGCAATCAAAATGCAAGTACATAATGAGATTCTGTAAATCACGGTGCTACTATAAAAATTCAAGTGTAAACGATAATTCAAATGTATAGTGTATTTTAAACCAAAATATGTGTGATTTTTTCTAAATTACCTAGAAAATAAAACATTTTAATTATATAAAATATAAAAAATAAAAAATACGTACAAGCGACTCGCGTTTAACATTCGCTTAAGTTAATTAAGTTGCCCGTGTTGTCTTTATTAAATATTACAAGGAAATCATTATGACTTATGTTACGGACAAGTAATGCGTTTTGTCAAGCAATTTCCTTTTTGTTAATTAATAATAAATTGAAAAAGTGAAGTGTTCTTTATATGTTCCGTCTAAAAACAAAGAGATTCAATTTTTTTCGAACCGAATATACTCAAATAGTTAGCTTAACATTTCGCTTTGTCAAATTTGATTTAGATATTTATAATTAATAAAAAAAACAAACAAACAAACAAACAAACAAAATGAAGCAACCGCGATTCTCGATTCATGATGCATTTGAAGAGGAGAATGATGAGGCAATTCGAGTGTATGGGTCAACAGTTGTATCCAATGTACCGAGACCATCGGGTAGTGGAGCGTCAGCGACGTCAGCAACGTTAGTATCAGTGCCCAACAGTGGTACAGGAGGTGGATATGCCAGCAATAATCAAACAACAAATGAATTGACATGTGATCCCAGGTCAGTAGTTGAAAGAATACCTCAATATTGAATACCATCAATAGTTTGCTCATTTATAATGTGGATTTTAATTTCGATTCGTTTTCGACACAGAAATAATAAATTCGGTGCCGATGACACGACATCCAGAGATAGTGATTCATTAATACAGGAGTATATAAATGTACCGCCGACTGACCTCTACACTCATTGTTGGAATCATCCGAAAATTCGAGAAAACTGGCGAACCGTATTAGCTGCTGTGACATTGCTCATCATTGGTATTGTACTGCTTGTCATGGGCATACTTTCAATAGCAAATCCAGCGAATGGATCACGTGGCTTTGTCTTTCTTTTGGCTGGTATGAATCACATTTTACCTTAGAAAATATGCTGATAGGATTCCTATCAATAATTTGATTTTCATTTGTTTATTTTACAACAGGATCTATATGCTTTATACCTGGTGCCTATCATGTAGTTTATATTTGGCTTGCAGCAATTGGCTATCGCGGCTACAATTTTTATCATCTTCCATTGTTTACTTAGTCTCTGGATAAAGGACGTGATGAGTCTTGGAACTGCGAAGAGAAAGTAGTAGATTACTCAACAAACCACAATAAATCAATCAGTACAATGGAATACGGAAGACCGAAAAAAATGGGATTCAGAGCGTCGATAAAATATTGTCTCCGTAACATTCCTGAAAAATGCATGCAACTCAATTGACAGAGTTAACAAATTTCTCGTTAAAACAACGCAATTTTATGCAAGTGCCCGTGTGCATACCCTTTTTTTGTTGGCATTTTCGCCATTCAATAAGTGTTTGTTTTTCTTTTTCTTTACGAAACAATTATCTGTATCCATTCGAAGCATATTTTATTACAATATTTCAAGCCAAGGCGAAAATTACAACTTTATTCTATATGGGATAGGCTCGATATACTTCCACTGACAAAAAAATTGGTTCAAAAATATAACATTTTGTTTCTAACCCTTCTAAGGGTTTCATGGCCTACTGAGTCTTTGTTAATTGCATTATTATTAAAACTCAGTAGACCAAGATATTTTAACGTAAGACCCACACAGAAAGGTTAAAAACGATCTTGTCATTTTGAGTTGTTTTGTAATGTCAACGGAAAGTGTGAAACAAGGCTTAAATGGACAGAGAAAAAAAAAACAAAACAACAAAGAACGATGGAGTGCAGCTAAAATAAACTTAGAATTTTAAGCAAACATAGGTGAAACACACTTTTGCCGCCCAAATAAAACAAAATTCAATAAAAGACGCTAATCATCTGGGACAACAAGCTATAAAATAGAAACAGTGGCACCGAAGTTTGTTGTAACAAACACATCATGTGAATTGGCTGTAGTACAAGTTGGTGTAGAAACTAGATTTGGACATTTTAAACCAAATGAGGCAATAACTAAATTTTTATCGAATAAGAAAGTGGTTTTTATTCGATTAAGAAAATTCGGGGAGCCTTACATTTCCATAGGGACTACTATCGTCAAAAATCTGCACTCAATTTCTCAGAGATTGTTTGAACAAAATGGTATAGACTAAAAAGGCATAAATTTAAAAAAAACCGCTCCCACAAAATAGAGCTCCAATGTCAATGAAAATCAATTCGCAGTGCAAACTTTCTGTATACAATTTCAATGTAAGGTGGGGGAGTTATTTCCATTTCCAAAATAATTATTATACACATCATTTCGCTTGAAGAATGAAAAGAAAAACGAAAAGAACATTATTATTGATGCCCGAAAGTTTTAATGAGACAGAGAAAACAGAAACACACAGAAAATTCTTACTACATTTTAAATTGCTCATTTGTGTAATTCATTCAATCGAAAATAAAATGCAATATAAATAATTACGGTTACTGTTTGTTTTTTTATTATTATTATGTTCGAGTGTTAATTCAATGTTATTTGTCAACATCCGCATCAACATCATTGTCCATGACTGAATCTTGGTCTTGGTCCTGTTCTTGTTCTTGTTCTGGTTGTGGCTGAGTGCTATTAATAACATCATCATCATTGTTTGATTCATTACCAGTGAATGATGATGACGTGATGGAATGATCAGACAGCGGTTGTGGTTGTGTCGATGTTTGTGTTGAAATCAACGATTGTGATGGCATTATTTGTTCGGATATGTTGGTACGCTGACTGGATGGTATCTATATTTTCCGAAATAGAATTTCGCATAATTAATTCAATCTTTAATTTAAAGTTACATTACTTTATAAATATCTGAATCAAAATCAGTGAACTCACCTGAGAGGCACTTCCAATCGATTTCGGTGGTATATTTTCAATTGTTATCGAATCCGTACAGTCATCAACCTTATAAATACCGGTGAGGTAGTCGGCCAATTCGAACATATTCGATCTCAATGAAATGATGATAAATTGAGCATTTTTCGTACGATCTTTAATGTAATTGGCAACGATTGAGACATTTTTAAAGTCAAGCGCCGCATCAATTTCGTCCATGAAATAAAGCGGTGACGGTTTGTAATAATGAAGAGCAAACACCAAAGCAAGTGATGACAATGTTTTTTCACCACCCGATAAATTTGAAATATTTTTCCATGATTTACGCGGTGGTCGCACACTAAACGAAATACCCTCGCTAAATGGATCCATTGAATCAACCAATTCCAAATCAGCGTTACCGCCTTGCGTGATCATTTGGTACATTTCCTTCAGTTTGTGCGTGATAATATTGAAACCCTGCATGAATTCAGTGTATCGTCGCTTTTTAACATCCTCAAACAATTTGCGCATTTCGTTTCGCTTGTTTGTGATATCTTCAAGGACTTTGATGCGTTCCATATAAACTTCACGTTTCTTTTCATATTCCTCAATAACATTTAAATTTGGTGTTTTGGCTTTAAGTTCACCTTCAAGCACTTCAATGCGATATTGTACTTCACTTATCTGATAGCCGGCCATCTCGTCGTCGGTGTAGGTTTTCAATGGTTGTGGCGATTCTTCGTGTAATATTACGTGCAATTTCAATGGTTCCAGCTTCTTTTTGTAGTGCGGCAAACTTGATTTCAGTTCACGTACCGTTTTTTCAATCTTTTGTACTGTTTGCTCAAGTTCAACGCGTTGCAATTTCGCATCGGATTCTTGTTTCTGCAGAGCAATTACTTCTTTTTTCGTTTCACTCGAACCATTTTGCGTTTGTGAAATCTCTTTTATGACCTCTTGTAAACGTTTTTCAATTTCAGCCACATCTTTTTCCGCTTGATCACGTTCGTCATTCATACGCAGCAAATCATTTTGTGCTTGTGTTATTTCCTCTTTCATCGTTGCAATATTTTCTTCTGCTTTTTTAACATTACGTTCGGATGTTGTAATGTCAACCTTTAATTTGGTTGCTTGATTTGATAGTTTTTTAATTTGCTTGTTCAAATTTTCAATGGATTTTTCCACCGATTCGATTTTATCTTCGGTAATCACCTTAATTTCATGAGCCACCGCATCAACTTGATCGGTGAGCTTCTTTGTGTCCGCTTTACATTTGTCAAATAATTTTTTTCGATCGGCAATTTTGCCATTTAATTCAGCCACCTTTTTTGGATCGGAACGTGTTTGTTCCATGACTTTTCTCTGTTCCTCCAATTGTGATTCAACCGCTGGAATTTGTTGCGCATATGTTTCAATATCTGTTTTGAAACGCTTCAATTTCGCTTCTTCACGTACCAAACTTGATTTTAGTTCGGCCAAACGTTTTGTTCGTTCACCTTGCATTTGTTGCGCATAATTGATTTCGTCTTGAAGTGCTTGCGCTTTAGCACGAATGTCATCCAAATCTTCAACGGTTGTATTGCCACCAATCGACGTGTTGTGCGATTGGACCGTTTTTGTTTTCACTTGTTCACCCATTTTGCCGCGGAATTGAGTGCGACCACCACCAGACATTGTACCCGACATTTCGATCACATCACCTTTTAATGTGACAACACGGTAGCGCTGACGACCATATGCAATACGGGTGGCTTGATCCATGTCAGTGGCAACGAGTGTGTCACGTAAGGCAAAGTAAAATGCAGCCGCCATTCGTTCATCTTCAATGCGAACTAAATCATACAGACGAGCTGCGTTCTCCGGCCTATTGGATGCCAAATAAAATATTTGTCAATGAACAATGCAATCAATTTACTTGAAATATTATGATTCAATTAACATGTGTGGGATTATGAATATTGAATAACATACGTGTGAATCGGCTGTGCGTCTCCATACATTTCAATCTTCTCGAGTGCAATGAAAGTGGCACGACCAACATTGTGCCTCTTCAAGCTGTTGATACATTGTTCGGCTGTTTCAACAGTGTCGACAACAATGTTGTCGAGTCGACCGCAACATGTCGATATAGCAACGTCATACTTTTTATCGATGCCTCCCAAGTCACCCTGTTTTCAATCACAAACAATAACATTTGTTAGAATGAATCCGTTGGTGCAATATCAATACTGAAGCCACTCACCAATCGTCCCATGACGCCAGGAAGCTCACCGCTAATTTTCTTTCGCATCAAATGCTCTAGAACCTTGTTGTTGGACCGGGCCTGTTGCATCTGAACCGCTTTTTCTTCAATCTGGAACAAGACATAGCATATTTTACTGTCACAGTGATAAACCCCAAAATTTTCTTGAATTTGAAACTCATCAACGATGAATCATACCATACTTACCACCGATCGAAGACCAGCCACTTCTATTTGCAGTTGCTTTTCCTTGGCCTTGTACTCGTTGAGTTCCTGTTCACACTGTGCAATATCGGCTTTTATGCGTGGAATAACGTGTTCACCTTCAGCCAACTCCTTCCGCCGATTTTCAAGGGTTTCTTTCGATTTTTCTAGTGATTCTTGAAACACTTCAAATTTTTTTCTTTCCATTGTTTCATTTTGTTGTGTTAATTTCAATTCATTTTCGATAACATCGAGTTCGGATTTAGCAGCATCATGTTTCACCTGAACATTGGCCAATTCTGCCTCTAATGTTTCTTTTTTCTCTGTCAACGGTTTTATTTGATCTTGAAGCTTTAACAAATTACGTTGCAAAACTTCCTGGGCTTCGGCCTTTTCTTTGGTAAAACGTTCCACTTTTCGTTCACATTCTTCGATTTCACGTTGATTTTTTGCCGGAACCCGTTTCAATTCTTCCAATTCAGCCTCTTTTTTCTTCAGCGTATTGCCAATTTGCTTACGCCGTTTATTTGTTTCGTTCATTGATGATTGAATTTCATCATAGTTGCTGTTGGCATTCTTCTTCATTTGTTCGTGTTCTTCTTTTTTCTTTACAATCCGATCGTAATTGCTAAAATAATGAATTTTTGATTTGAAAAAAAAAAAAACATGAGAACAACAACAAGTCATAGGAATCTAGACCACTTACGCCATCTCCTCCTTAATTTGATCTTCCTTTTCCTTACGCTCCTTGATGATAGCCTCATATTTTTCATCGTGTTCTTTTAGATTTTTCTCCTTTTCTTCCAGTTCAGCTTCACACTTTTCCAAATTCTTTTTGGTAATGTACCTGATCGAACAATTGCAATGTGTCATTCTCATTCCGAAACCGGAATTTAATCGAAAGAATAGCTAGAAATTACTTACATATGAAGCTGTGTTTCCTTATTTTTTGTTCTTGTTAAATCATTTTCCAGTTTTAAATAAGCGACGGCTTCATCTTTTGGCGCTTTTAAATCATTCAGTTCACGTTCGGCCATTTTACAGCGATTGTACTTTTCAGTGCGTTCATCATTTAGAATATCAACACGAGCATGAATCTTTTCGAGTGGTTCTTTGTATCGTGTCGTACCAATGATATCTTCCAAGTATTCCAAATGTCCGCATTCGTTGTCATTTTGAGCTTTCGGTTTCATCATTGCAATTGATTCAACTTCACCCTATGATTGATACAATGATACAATTTTTTGAAATAACATCAATTAGGTCACATATTTTATATCTTGGCAAAACCAATTTCGTACGAATAAAAATTATTTAGAATTGCACATGCTGCTTACCTGCAAAATTAAAAATCGATTGTGATCTAAATCGACGCTGTGCTTTTTTAGCAGAGCCGCCACTTCTTTGAAATGCACACGGCGATCGTTGATCGTGTAATATGATGCATTATTTCGATGTGCTTCGCGTGCGATAACAAATTCACTGCCATCAACGACGCGATATGTTCCATCCGAATTGTCTTCAATTTGAGCAAAATGGACAGCCACTCGACAACTATTCACATTCGGAAACTTTTTTGAATTGTGAATCATCAGCGAGAGTTTTTTACATCGAATTTTATTGGAACGGTAACCAAACACAAACAACATGGAATCAATGACATTCGATTTGCCACTACCATTCGGACCGATGATTGCATGGAAACGCTAAAAATCGCATTTTTGGATATTAATTAGATATACTAGGAGAATCCAATGGGAGGGACCCCCAATTGATGTACTTTCATTTGTACAAAGTACTTACATGGCAGAATGGTCCAAGCGGCACATCCCCAGCATAACTTTTGAAGTTTGTGTTCATGATTTGGGTAATAATAAGACGGGCTCCTTGTGATTCACTGGAACAATACGGTTTTACTGGTGGTGGAATGTAAATATCACCAACACGATAGCCACCTAAATAAGCAAAATAATCGTTGCAATCGGTATTTTTGCCACAGTAAATAAACTAATTTGGCAAGTTTATCTTGCGAATATACGTGTCACTGACCTTCTTCATCTTCATACATCGAAGCTGGGTCAAGATCTTCATCCATTTCAACGTCATTGTTTGGAGCTGATGCTGGTTCGGCTTGCCCCTGGACTGGTGCAGCGCTTGTTCCACCGCCACTTTTGCGCATTTTCTTCGGTGGAGAGCTCATTATTCAATTGTTGCACTGAAAACGAACTGGAATCAAAACTTTTGTTTGAAAAATAATTTCAAAACACAACAAATTTTATTTTTAACATTAAAATCTGCTGCAAAAACACTTTTTTGTCGATACTTTTCGTGTGAACTGTTGTATTTGCTAATAGCTTTGTTTCGTGGGGAAAAAGCCGTTTTTTTGTCAAATGCGTACAGAAATGTTGTGTTATGTCAAAATCTGAAATGTCGATAGACGCATAGAACGAACACCAAGTTGTCGTTGGTATAAACTATAAAATTCAAACAAAGCTACGCGATTGTCCGCAGCGCCACCACATTATCCGTAGTTCTTCAAGTCAGTCGTAGTTCGATTGCCCGATGCAATGTTCCGAATTGTGTTCAAAACTAATCAAGTACTGCTAACTTATTTATTGAATGGAATAAAAATGGGCAAAATTTGAGGATAATAAATCGAAATAATAAAAATCGACCAAAAAATGCATAAGTAGTTTATTACGAAATTTGGGATATATACATTTGAAATTTTGTTTTTTGATTTTACAAGTCCGTGAATTTTTATCAAACGTATGATGTTTATTTATTATTGTTATTCATATTTTGGATTTATTCTAGTTGATTTTCCTTCATTTTATGGTTTATGTTATTATCTTTTACTTCATTTATTTATTTCTTTTCATTTTGAATATGTGTCATTTTGAGTTGTCAATTGTTTTACAGCGGAAAAATCCCTTTGAATACCTTTTTTGAATTTTGTGGTTATTCCAGTTGTCTATCTTCATATTTCTTTTTTCAGGATGGTACTTGAACAATGTTCCAATGAACATTGCAACATTCAATATATTAATTTGTTTTATTTTCGGTTCTCAGGAAAATTTGCAAAATCAAATCGATTTGTGCTTCTCAATCTTAACTTGTAGGCTATATAGCCCTAACCACCTGTCATTTATTTTTCGAGAAGTTCGTTTTTTTTGTTATTGTTATCAATTTTTTTCAAATAAGTAGAGCCAATTTTCATTGTTTTCCTTAAATTTTGTAACAGTTATTGTGTGACACTGGAAAACATGCCGCAGATTTTCATGTCTCCATCATTTTATACTTCCATTTATCAATATTTCAATTTGTTATGAGATCTATGGAGAATAAATTGTCGTCTAACAGAATAATTGTTTGATAGTTTTTTTAATTTTTTTTTTTTTTTAATTTTTATGCATTAAAAAAGTTCAAAATTTGCATTAAATCAGAAAAATTATCTAAGGGACTCAAGCTGGTTTAGGTTTTTTGCTGGTGTATAACTTATGAAACGACAAAAATTGCATGTAAACATGCAAATTCGTAAACTGTTTCAGTTTTTTTTCGAGAAGTTTTACTACTATTTAAATCAATTTAGCTGAAATGATTTCTGTCATTTTTTTCATTTTCTTCAAAAACAAAAAAACCTGACAGAAACAAATTGATTGGCTTTTGAAATAATGAAATAAAGTGGAAACAAATTTAGATATTGTTTTTTTGCAGGCGGCCAATTTTGTTATGATGCAACTCATTCAACGCGCCTGACTCTTCGAATGAGCAATCAACCACTGGAGAGTTATGTCGATATTCGCCTTTTCCTTACACGAAATACTATAGCAACAGATTTCTCTATCCTGTACACTTGACAAGTTCCTGTTAAGTAAAGATTAAAAAAAAACAATCAATTACATCCAGTGTCAACACTAATACTCAATGCTGTAATGAAAATATTGAAGAATTTCTTACATTCGTTCAATTAAGCCGGTTTCATCCAATGCACCCGCCAAGTCACGCTTATTTCCTAGAACCAGCACTGGTATGCCAGCCAACTGAGGTTTGTCCAACAATGAATGCAGCTCATTTCGTGATGCTTCCATTTTATCTAAGTCGGCTGCATCAACCATGTACCTAAACAAGAATAATTTGCATCAAATTGATTGTTTATCTAAGCGAAGATTTGTCTGGTTAAAATGTGTGAGCTCAAATGTTCATTGCACTTGATTTTTTTCCTGATCTCAGAAATCCATCACAAAACACATTAATTTCGAATTTCTACGTCGGACATTTGACCGGTAAAAACTTACACTATAGCATTAACACCGCGACAGTAGCGTTCCCACATTGACCTGAACCTGGGCTGGCCACCTATATCCCATACTGAAATACCAAGTAAAATTTAGTGTTGAGTATTGGATATGTATTGACTCATTACTAATGAGTAGTAATTGATAAAAAAAATTGACAAAAAACAGATTAAATAAAAAAAAAACATCAACAAAAAATAATCAAGAACAACCAGTATTGATAACTGTATGAAACAACTGACCTTTTATTGTAACATTGCCTTTGGTTATTTTGCGCATATTGAAACCAACTGTTGGAATCATATCCTCGCTAAATTGACCCGACTGAAATGATTAATGGGAATTAATCATCAAGTTATCGCATTGGCAATCGATTATTTGGGGTAGTTTTGAACCAATTAAATAAACACTCACCGCAATAACATTGACGAATGTGGTTTTCCCTGAGTATTGTAGCCCGACCAGCGTCAATTCCATTTCCTCTTTCCAAAAGAGACTTTTAAACCAGTCCAAAATACGGTTAATTATCGCAAACATTATGTCTGGTGGATTTGGAAGTGTTACAGTTGATTTGGAATAATATGAAATGAAACTTCACTTTCTTTTATTTATGCGTCGAAAAGTGTTTGTTAGCTCACAATTGGCAAAATAAAAGTCTCCTTTTCAATTTTTGTTTGTGATACGAAACAATAAAAAAAGCAACAACCAGTTGACAGGATGTTAATGTTATCAATATCTATTTGGTAATTTTTGGATAAGTTAATCAACTATTTATACTATTTTTCAATTGCCTTTCCCTTTTCCCGTTTTGGATTTGTAAATTACAATTTTATTGTAAACTTTGAAGTTTAGTTGATTTGTATTAATTTTGATTTGTGTGTTTTCGTTTCAAACAACCTATTGAAATTCACATTGAACTTCGTTCACTCTCACTCGACAGTCACACTAACAACAAGCAAACATGCAAACAAATGTCTTAGTGGTGGCTACTGTTTTGCGTTTGATTGTTGAATTCTTTGAATTTAAGTGAAATAACACAAAAATGAAACTGTTTTTTTTGCTGCTGTGATTTTTTTTGTGTAGATTTGTTTTTCTCACTTTTCGATTCAACAGAAATATGCTCTGTTAAATTCAACCAAAACTACAATTAATTAGAGTCTTAAATATTTTTCTGTATTCGTTTCATGTGTGTGTGTGTTTTTTTAAACTATAAAATTATTATGCAGACACCACTTTTGAATTCCATATAATAGCGAATTCAATTAGACAACAATGGAATTCTACAAAATACGGATGCATACGAAAATTCGGGCGAATCAATAAATTCTGTCTCGCACTGTTTTTTTATTCTTAATACACAAAAAAATACGATTTCAAAACAATTGTTTCCTACATCAATGTAAATTTGTGTGTGTGTTATTAAAAAAATTATATTTTTAAATTGTTCTTTTATGTTCCCGTCGCACGGACGATTGATTAATTCTCAATGGAAAATAAAAATGCACACATTTGACAACTAGAACAATACAATGAAAATTACTTGGCAAAATGAACGAACACGAATACGAAATGACATTTTGAAGTGTCAAAAAATACGGGAATATTGAAGGTAGTGCAGAGAGGCACACACACTGAACCACACGGACAAATCCAAAATGAGCGAGAGTGTACAACAAAGTGGGAGTGGATTGGTGAGACGACAAAATCAATAGGAATGCTCGTTGTTTCTATATTGGCTTTTCATCAGAATGTTTATACTTTGCTTCCACTAGAATATCTAGCTTATTTGCTCTCTATCTCTCTCTATCTCTATCTCTTCCTCTCTTTCTCTATCTCTCTGTCTCATTCTCACTGCATTTTTTTCCGATATGTTTATATTTCGTTATAGATATTAACTACAGCTATTAATTTTAAATGTTGAAAGAGAACAAAATACGCTTAAATTTGAGCAAATCAAGTATTTTTTTGTCAATTGGCCATGATTCAGCAACGCTGATAAACCTTATGCAGCATCTATCATGACTAAAGCACACTTGCTTCAGATTCCGAATCGAATCTCGTTGTGAAGACGAAAATATTGACAATAATTTGTAGGAACATCGCACACACACACATGAGCACATTCGACTCTTGTTCTTCTCGCTTGCGCGCATACACTCGCACACACATACACAACAGCAACCAAATCAGTGAAAACTGATCTCTCTCACTGCGTCCACTGTGTATTCCAAAGCAGCGAGAATAGTCACACACAGGTCCACATCCAAAATTGGCGAATACGGACAAAGAGAGATCATGTACATTCTTGACACATACAACACATAGTCGCCGTCGTTGAAACATCGAATGAGAATTTCACGTTCGGACGAGAAGAAAAAATTAAATTAAATTTATATATAAATATATGTATCGAAAAAAATAAAATTGAACAACTATGTCGTTCTCATCCCAAAAGAATCATGTAAAGTTCGATTCTTTTGTGTGTGCGCCGCTTGTTTTTAATTTTTGTTTTGATTTTGTTTGTTTTTAATTGCCAATCGGGAAAAGTTTTTTTTTACACATAGGCAATTGCACTATTTCGATCGATGCCAGAATTCGTCCACATTTGGCAATCGACAATCAAGATTTTTTTTTTTTAGTTCGCTATTTTAGTACATTAGTTTTTCTGTTCGTTGTTGTCAATATTGTGATTACAATTTCATTTTTTAGTTGAGTTTAATAAAAAATAAATAAATAATAACATAACATAAAAGAATATAAAAGGGTGTTTAAGAGATAATTTTCCACACAATGGCTTATATAAATGTAGCTGAATGGTCTCCCGATCAAGTTACGGACTGGCTTAAAGGTATGACTAATTTAGATGTTTAAATGTTTGTGTACTTTTGCGAGCATTTTCAAATTGAAACGCATTAAGATCACATATATCATACATTTTTCTCACACTCAATTGTATTCTCTATTACGTATCATAATTTTACTGAAAATCATTTCGATATTTATGTGCTCGTTGTTAATATTTTTCATTTGCCATCCGGTGATTATTTCATTTCGTGATGAACTATGCCGATTTTCTTTTTATGGATTGTTCATTTACATTGAATGTTTATTTGGTGCTGTTGTTATGCATGTTGATACTTTGAACGGCATTTTTTGTCATATCAATACAGAGTTCAATGTTGTGTGTGATCTGTTCACCGTTTGTAAATATGTTTTTTCTCTATTTCTCTTTCTCTCCACACCACTCACCACTCTCATTCAGGTCTGGATAATTCAATGTACAAATATGTTAACTCGTTTGCCAACAACGAGATTAAAGGTCAAATGTTGCTAAATATAAGACCGTATGAGCTAAATGAATTGGGCATTACATCGATTGGACACCAAGAAATTGTACTCGAAGCAGTTGAACAATTACGAAATTTTCATTATGATCTAGAAAAGGAGAATTTACAATTTTTAGCATTGCGTGTTGCAACAACGGCCAAAAATTTACATCATCAATTGGCACATTATCCAGATAAGAGTAAAGTCGAAACACAAATATTAAATGATATTACACGTGCAATAGCGACCATTAAACCGTTGGTGGGGTGGCTTGATCGATCGCCATTTCATGGTAATTCTATGATTTTCTTTTGTGTTTAATACGCTGTTTTATGTTGTTTTGGTTTTTTTTTTTTGAAATTTTATGCTAACAAATGTTTCCAAATTCGATGCAACAAAACATTATGTTTACAGGTCAATTACAATTCAATGAAATACGAAAGAGGATTCTTCGGCTTGGAATTGAAATGGCAACGAGTGCACAGCGTGATCGTTTTGTTGAAAATCCAGTCGATCAGGTACATTTAATAGCCTGTTACAATTTACAATTAGAAATTAT
Source organism: Aphidoletes aphidimyza (assembly GCA_030463065.1). Lineage (NCBI taxonomy): Eukaryota > Metazoa > Arthropoda > Insecta > Diptera > Cecidomyiidae > Aphidoletes > Aphidoletes aphidimyza. Next base: position 13,235,318 of record CM059998.1, on the reverse strand, counting down.
CGAAATATCAATAATTTCCAGATCCGTTTGACGGCGGAAAAACTATCGAAATTGGCCGATTATATCATTCAAGATATATCGAATCCGATTATACTGCAACCGGCCACATTAAACTTGGTGACCTTAAAGAAAAGGGAGTCCGAGTTAGGATTTAATATAGTTCCAAATTATCATGGCATTCATATGTAAGTTTAACGAAAATGTTACAAAAAAAAAAAAAAAAAAACAAAACAAACCATTTGCATATTGAAAATTGAATGAATTCTCTAGATTACGATTCATTGCACTTAAAATTGCACAAATACTATCAGCTCGACAGCTTGTCTAAAATCTAAAATGTCATTCTTTCTGTTTCAGAATAACTGATATCAAATATAACTCGCCGGCGCACATATCCGGTAAAATAGAGGATGGTGATGAAATTATTCAAATCAACTATCAAACTGTGGTTGGCTGGCACTACAAACGAGTGCTACAACAATTACAGGAATCACCGCCGGATGTGTTGTTAACATTGAAAAAACGACCGCGTCACACAAAAATCTACGGTCAAATTTATATGAAACCGTATCGTTTGCCGAGCAAAAAGCGTGCATTACCATATCGTTTTGGTGACAATTTACCAAGTCCACGCATAGAATTTATTCCATCGCAAAATTTCCCGGTGCTAATGCCATTAACGGAAAAGGACAATCTATCTGATTCGGATTCAAGTAGCTCAAGTAGCATTTTATTACCGGCCGAGCCAACAAAATCAAATGAAAAAGATCTTCGTTTGTATTTACCGAAACCGCGTGCTGTTCTTCAGCGACGTAACACAATCTGTGGTGATCAAGCGTCCGGTTTTCGTGGCAATATTACATTTTGGCATGAAATGACCATTCGACGCAATATTGATGGTAATTTAGGCGATAAATCGGTATCGGTTGGATATGGTTTGGATTCAACTAAGCGACCAATCACATGCATTGGCATCCATAATAAAGAGAAATACGGTGATTTGGGAAGCGTGTTGAAAGGTTCATTGCCTGATATGAAGACCACAAAAGATGATACCGTATCAGTGCCATCAATTGGTGAACCTGCACCGAATGATGTTAATGATAACATGATGCCAAAGTGGACTGATTTGGGGGGAGAATCAACAGATCTGAAGAACAAACAAGATAATAAACCAAAAATGGTCAAATTCAATCCAGCTCATGATATAATTGAACATTCGAATGACACAAATGTCGAGACTGCTTTGCACGCTGATGATAAATCAATTGGGGTACTTAATGAGACATTTAGCGAGCTTACGGATTCAACGCGTATTCCCAGTTTGCCAATGAAACAGAAAGCTACAAATGATACAGGGTTAGCTGAATTGATCAAAAGCAAAAATGAAATATCAAAAGAAGCCGGCCATTGTATTGATGAAGGTCTGTTAAGCATATTTAACCCAATTGGGGTTGTTTCCTTTTTGCACATTTTTTAACATCTTTTTTTATTTCATAGATAAACCACCCGAAATCGGGCCACGTAATGAATTTTTGAAGAAAATCGCACCAAAACCACCTCCACGACCATCAAAAGCCGCCGAATTAGTTCAACGGAAATTCGACATGCTGAAACAGGAGAGGGTGAATGCCATTCCATCAGATTCGCATACATCCTTCGATACTCCCGGCGATGCAAGAAAACTTATGTCAAAAAGTCCAGTGGCACTTGAAACAAACGCTTCGGAACTGATCACATCGTCACCGTTACAACATGCACTGAAAAATGACAATAGTACTAAAACATCGAGTACACCACCAAAACCGCATTCAAAATATAACAATTCGGATGTTGGTGGTGAAGAAACCGAATTGCTTACACCGAATCGAACAAAAACGTTAACATTAAAAAAGAAAAATTCAATTTTAGCAAAACGGCGAAAGATTTGCTTGAAAACATTGGAATTTAGTGATATTCAAGGCCATTTATTTAGGCGTACAAAAGACAAGCACGGTGTAACGTACTGGGCCAAATTGTACTTTGTTTTAGTTGAATCGGCTCTGTATGGATTCCGGAATAAAAATTCCCAAAAAGCCAACTGTTTAATATTCTTGCCGGGCTTTACAATTTCATTGGCGAAAGAGGTGCATTCAAAACCATTTGCCTATAAAGTGTACCATCCAAAGAAGACATTTTATTTTGCGGCTGAATCCGAACAGGCCCTATCACAGTGGATGGATTACATTCGACGTGCAACATTGAAAGGAAATTCAACCACAATTGATCCAATGCTCATCGATCGTGTTGACACCAGGGACATTTTCTCAGAGACTGATACATCAGATGACGAAAATGAATTAACAAATGATGATACTCTACCGCCGACCTTGTTCAAGCACAGTTTTCTTGGCGGTGGAAGTAAAGCATCAAAGAAACGAGGCTCGATAGACGATACACAATCGAAAAGTGATAAATACCATTTGGGGTTTGGTTCATTGAAAAAGTTCACAAATTTGCCATTTTCATCGAATAAAAGTGAAAAAGAGCGTGAAGAGCGTAAAAAGTCTCAAAGTGATATACCGGTGCCGACGGCACAATTTCGAAGCTATCGAAAAATACCCGGAAATGCTGGCATGCAGCTGGGCTCAAATGCAATGGTGCCGATGGATTATATGACACAAAGAGCCCAGCCACAAATTGCACCACAATCAACATCAATGTCTTCAATTTCATCACCTGTGATAAATGATTCGACTTCAATACATGAATATGGACAAAAAGTCAATTCGCCTACAATGAAAGCCAACATCACGGTTCATCATGAATCGACATCCACCGCTGCCGCCACAACATTACCATCAACAAACCCAACAACAATAATAACGGCCACAATGTCAACAACTACAACCTCCCCGACTACATCAAAACCCACCAAAATTTTGACTGAATCTACATCAACATCACAATCAAAAACATTCGAACCAAATTTGGTAAATAAGCCAATTTCCAAGCTAGCAAAAAATAAAACATCGCCATTCAATTATATGCATGCTTCCAATCCAAATTTGGTTGAGTTCACATTTCAAACATCAAAAAAATTGGACGTTGGTTTACCCAAAGTGAATGTGTCCAATACATTTGATCAGCATCAACATTTACAGGGATTCATTACGCTGAAAGATTTAATGCTGCAACGCGAAGAAGATGAAGCGCATAATATGTACAACAATCGCGTGAATTTGGGAGTGGAAAAGCCTTGTGATCGACATGCAAAACGTAAACATCGTCGACCCAATGAAGTCACATTCAATGATAACAATCGTTCGAATGATGAAAGTGAAAATACACCGCCATTTACGGCTGTGAATAAAATACAGAGACGAAGCTTGCCAAAAACACCAGATTATGCACAAAGTTTCAAAACCGATGAGCCCGAAATCCTAATGACACGTTCAAAAGAGGGCCAAAAATTGCGTGATTTTGGATATGAATTCATTTCGGGTGATGACATGAACAATGGAAATACTGCAACGAACAATGGACTTGGCGGCCGTCACAGTAGTGGAATGTCGGTAACGAGCCCGGGTCTAGGTGTCCCAAAACCGACGGTACTTGCTAAGCCAAACGATCGTTTTATGCTACCAACAAAACTGAAGGGACTCAACTGGATCGGTTTGAATTTTGAAGAAAAAACCATTAGCAAAGGAAGCTTTAAGATAAGTAAACAGAAGCATTCGGAAGCGATCGATATGAATCGCACTAAGAATGATAGTACTAGTAATACTTTTCATGCATCGCCCGTCACAAATAATCGCAATGATTTAATCAATTTTTCATTTATGAATGGTGATCGAAAAGGTTCGACCACAAATTCCACATCGAATTTATCCAAACTGACATTTTCCACAACAAAAAAAGCCAAAGAAAAACGTTTGCTCGGCTCACCACGTCTACATCGGGCTGCATCGTCGATATTTGGAAGGAAAAATGTCGAAAGTCCAACCATAGATCATCAAAACTTTTCGCAAATGGATACACTTCCAAATAAATACACATCAACGAATGAATATGCTTCGTCAGGCAGCTGCCCGAATACATTACCATCAAATCCAAACGAAACCGGCGCATGTTCGTCGAATGATGGTGGCGCTACCAATTTTATGCCATTGCTCTCATCATCGCCATCAAATTCATTAGATCAAAGTATTGAGTATCCGCCTGTATTTGTGCCGGAAACATATTCGTTTCGCAATCCGCACTGAACACACACCGTGCACCAGCACGTGGAAACATGTTGACCTAAAAATTACACTTTCTACAACAACAACCAATCTTTGAAATTGTTCATTAGCTGTTGTTTAATTCCATTTTAAAATGATTTTCTATGTTTATTAAATCAAACTTTTGTAATTTTCAAATAGAATTTTTGATTTGTGTTTTACTAATTTATGCAAAAAAGGCGAAGAAAAAATGAATACAAAAAAAGGTAAGAATCAGGTTTTATTTGGAAATCATTTTATTTTATTTGCCTAACTGAATGTTATGAATTATTTATGAACAAATTTTTTTTTGTGAAAGTCCGATAAAAAATTGGAGGTCACAGTCAAAACTTCACACACTCCTCGTTCATTTGCACAATCTTCAATTGTGGTGAACTTTAATTTTTCGCTGTTTTTTAGCCAACCTGTTTTCTTCGATGGCAGTTTTCATGACATCCAATGCATTATGATTCGTGTCTGTATTTAACTCTTTGCTTAGCTCAGCTTTAACCGATTCTGGTGTATTCGAGTCGATACTAATGGTGCTTGGGTATTTATAGCTGAAACCTTTTGGAAAGATTGGTTTTGTCAGCAAATGTTTTAACATATCTTTCATTTGTTTCAGTTCACGACGTTGAATGGATCGTTTTGCAATGCCAACTTCATCGTCCGAATCGTAGAGGTCAGCTTCGCTAAAGTCACTTTCATCATCTATTAAAATATCCATTTCTTTAGCACTCTTTTTCAGCCATCCAATATCAGCAGTTTTACGTCGAATATGCAATTCAGTTACATCAATTTTTCGTGCCAAACTGACACGCTCACGTACCGCATCCAAATATCGGTTTGCCACTGGGAATATTGGAATATCTTCATCTGAAAACAAATCAAATAGAAGCGATTTAGAATCAGTTCATTAAGGACAATCGCAATGCTACTGTGTAAGCTTACTTCGTTTTAATGTTCGGCAAAGTTTAACATAATCATTGACTTCATTTGGTTCCATCAAAAGTACGGCGATACCTTCTTTTTTACCACGAGCCGTTCGACCAGATCGATGAATGTAATTTTCACTGGTGCGTGGCACTTGATAATGTATGACATGCTCCACATTTGGAATATCTAAGCCACGTGCCGCCACATCGGTTGCAATTAACAAGCCCGTCGGATTTTTCGTAAATCGCTCCAAACTTTTGAGTCGTGCTCTCTGCGCCATTTTTGCGTGCAAGGCTTGCGGTTCACACTGTAAAATTGCAAACAATTTTGCAAGCCGGCGAACACATTCGATAGAATTGCAAAAGACTATTGTGCGACCCTGATGCTTTTGAAGGAAATAGTACAGATACAAGTCTTTGTGCTCATGTGAACATGAAATACGACATTCTGTTATCTTTTTGGCGATTCCACTCGAAGTGGATTGAGTGACATCGACTATTTTTGGCTGTGATATATCAAAGTATTGAATGAGCGTATCAAGTTTTTGCTGAGTCGTTTCTGGTTGAAGTTTACGTTTTCGGTTCATATTCTTTAGCTTGAGATACTGTGGCAGTTCATGGGTTAGTGTCAGTGTGGCTGAAAAGATGAAATTTTGACGTTGCACTTTTTTGTCTGGGTCTGCATTCAAACGTTCAATAATCAATTTCAATTCCTCAAAATGGCCTTTTTCAATCATTCGATCGGTTTCATCAACGACCAAAAAATTTATATTTTGCAATTTATTCAAATGTTCATTTCCTTCGTTCAGCAGCTCCCAGAGTCGGCCTGGTGTTGCGACTACAATTTCTGGACATTTCGAAAGCACACGTTCTTGTTTCACAGCCGCCAAACCACCGAAAACTGCCGCAACACGAATATCAGTATATTTGGCAGCGGCGACTAAGTGATCTCGTACTTGAACGGCCAACTCTCGGGTTGGTGTCAAAATCAACGCATACAAAGGCTTTGAATTACGTTCATTGAACTCTTCGTGATCGCCATCGGTTGCACATTCTTCCTCGACAAAGTTTGGGAAATTATTTATTTCCTCCGGTGGTGGTGTCAAATTCTCACGATCATCTCGATCGCGTTTGTTTAACTTCTTCTGCTTTTGCTTCTTATTATTTTTATTGTTGATGCCATGTTCTAAATCAACTCCGGCCTCTTGAGTCTTTTTCTTCGACAATTTACGATAGTGAACTTTATTTGGATTCTTTTTCATGCTTAAAATGCCATTTATTATTGGAATTCCAAAAGCCAGAGTTTTACCGCTGCCTGGGAAATAAACAAAAATTGACATATTTGGGATTTTTTGTAAATTGATATGAGATTGTGAGATTTATACCGGTTTCAGCGGCTCCCAAAATATCACGACGACCCATAATTGCAGCCGGGAATGTGAGTGCCTGGATTTCGGTTGGCTCCTTAAAACCCTTCTCAGCCATCACCTTCAGAATAGGCTCAGCAATTCCAAAACCATTCCAACCCTTCGATGAAAATATTAAAAATATGTGATTATTACTCAATTGAAGCTATTGGATAGTAGAGCAATAAAAGTCTTACGATCAAATCATCAATGGTCATAGCCGACTCGCCAGTTGTCTGATTTTCAATCTGTTTTCGTTTGTCAATTGCCAATTTGTTTGACTTCTTTTTTTTATTCAAGATTTTTGACGATACATCATCATTGTCATTATCATTATCATCTCGAGGTGGACGTACAAATCGTCCTAGTGCATTTTGCTCGATTCCATTTGCTTCGGCTGCTTTCTTTTCTTTTGCTTTCTTCAATAATTTCTTCTTCTTTTTCTTCTGATTTTTGTTTTTTCTTGTATTTTCCGTGTCACTTTCATCACTATTTTCATCAACCATTGGCACTTCAATATCTTTTATTTTGATCCGCTTCTCTTTAGTCACAGAAATAGCACCATCTGGATTTTCTAGCACTTCTAAGCCAAGTAAACCCTCGAGACCGACACCGCCATCATCAGACATTAAATTTCCACTTAATTTAATTTTCCTCCATTGCGGTCTTGTATTTGAATTTTCAACCGATTTTCTCTTTATCTTAGCTAGCTTAGACGGTTTCTTTCCTTTTGATTTTTTCACTTTCATTTTTAAATTACCAAAATTCAACGACTTGAAAAAATGTATATGTTAAAAAAAATGATGTGCTCATTCGAATCAATACTATACCATGTGCGTTTGAACGTCAGCGATTAACGATTCAACTGTCATTCTGTGTGTCGTCTGACAATTTGCTCAAAATGTCAAAAATTGTGCTTATAAACTAATGTTTACCTTGCACTGAGACCGCGCACAGTTCTACTAACCACAAATCAGTTGAAATATATCATTCATTACAATGATTCGATATTTAATGCATGTTTCTTACATCGGAACGGCTTTCAGGTACAAAACATTCAAAATTATTCGTTAATGGAAAATTTCATTCGATTTTGATTTGCAGAGGCGTTACATTCATTGAACCGTACTACAGCTATAGAGATTTGCGAACTGTTCAAGGTGTTATGGAAAGTGCTATTAAGTGAGTTTGAGAATAAATAAATTGATTTGAGATTTTTTCTCAAAAAATTGTTAGGTATTTTTTTAAGAAACGTTGCTATGTTTGCTGCTCAAGTCGAACGGATGCCCGCGTACATGCCCTACACTCGACATTTCACGTCGATGTGCCGACGGAGGAATATATGTCGCTTACAGAGGAGGTAAAGGGCGAGATGATCGCTGGATTGAATGAAAAATTAAAATGTTTAAGAGCTGCCGTACGCATTAATGATATGGAAATTGTCGACAAAACCAATTTTATGGCCTTCCGAAATGTAAAAGATCGCACATATCTTTATCGTATTGCCATAAAACCCAAAGGAGCAGATGGTGAATTTACCATCCCAATTGAAGAAGTAGATCGATGTTTTGTTATTGAGTAAGTTGACACTGACTGGGGAAAAATGTGAGCAACATAAATTAACACTAGTTCAATTTTAATTCCTTTATTCTCATTCATTCATCCATAATCGGATTTTAGAAGCGATGAATTTGATATGGAAAAGTTTAAACGAGCGGCGCAAATGTTTATCGGAACACATGATTTTCGAAGTTTTATGAGGCCTTCAAAAGAGGACAAAACTGTAAGTAATATAATAGATCATCATGTCTCCTATATAGAATTGATCAAAGCTCATAAAAAAGATAACGGCTTATGCTTCAAGCATAATGCATACATCGTTGAAGATGTAGTCTTGGGACTACTACCAGTATCACAGTGGACGACAGTCCAAACGAGTGACGAAAGCACCTCTAGTGCGAAAAGTCTACTCGGTATATATACAGAAAGTTTCGAACTTTGTATCTATGAGTCCGATCGATTTGTGTCATATACCATCTGAAAGGTCTTTGAAAATAAGCGCAAAAAAAGTATACACACTCGAAATTTTACTAACCACAGGAGATATCGCTGTGGGAAAAGAATACTGTTCAATTTTTAGCCGAAATTGGAATCATTTGACAGTTCATGTATAAACACTATGTAAAAACAGTGGCAACACTTATGTATTTCTCATATATTTGTAAAATGATTCCAGAGTGTTCATTCTTTCGGCTAATTTTCAGTTTTTCGGCCATAACCCAGGTAAAAATAGTTTCAATATTTTTGAACCTGATATTTTATGATTCTACGCATTAATACGAATCTAACAACAACCCAACAAGTAATTCTATTGCATGTGCTATGAGATTAAGTGGCATCACGTATTTTTTAATCCATGTTTTCAACGGACCATACGTTGAAAAGTTATGGCCGTTTGAATTTTATTCGTGGCGCCTCCATCTATCAATTTATAATATTTTTTGGGTGTGTATGTACGTATGTATGTACGTATGCATTAGGGTGCATCGATTTCTTAAAAAAAAAGGTGTATCAGAATCGGCGTAGGGGCGCTTTATACTACACTTCAATACGAACATTTTTTGTACTGGGTGAAGTCTGTAAGTTAATTCCTCTCGCGGCGCTGTCAATTTGAAATTTGGCTGTTTTAGGGCTGATTTTCATAAAAATTCACTCAAAATTTCCTTAGAAATGTCAATAAAACTCCATTTTTTCTCTCTATGTATGAGAGAAAAAATGTTTTTCTGGATAAACCACGTCGAATATAATGATTTTTTATAGGTTATTTAAAACAATTTTAAATTTTTTATTAGCCAAACCGGAAAAGTGCCCAAAAACGGTAGTCGAATTGTCGATATACCATAATAAACATGTCGCAAAAATAATTTCAAATGTATTCTGATGTGACCAAAACTACTCAATTTGATGAGAACGATCGATTAAATGCCATAATAAGGCCAAAAATTTAACCAAAGATTGTATTTTATTGGGCTAATCGTCATATTGAGCCATTTTCGACCAAATATGTTACAAACACCCATTTATCTATATTTTGCGCTATCAAATTGCTAACCGGCTTCATTTGGAAGATATTGAAGCCTCCTCGGCTTTCACTAAAACATATGAGGTAAAAAATTTGATTTTCATAGAGAAAATTCAGAAAATAGAAAACAAATATTAATTGTATTTTTACTCGAAAAAACGTGTTATTAACCACAATTTTTTTTCAAAATCAGAAAATTCAAATAATTTTTTACCAACATGCAAATTTTGAGCACCCTCTTGTTTTTTTATGGACATTTGGACTTTTGTAAGGTTCGTCAGTGAAATCTGAACTTTTTTTAAAATTTCATCTTCATTTTCAATGCCATAACTTCAAAAACACTGAGAATATTGCTTTGATGTCTTCAGCAACGTTGAAGCTCTACTTAATGCCAACAATTTCGCTGAAGACACTTACCCAAAAAGACTGCATTTTGTACCTGAAAATAGACAAAGTGTCGAAAAAAATGATTTTTTTTACTTTTTGACCGGTTCCACGCAATTCGGAAAAACAGTATGGCCAGGAGAGCCTCAAAAGTGAACACTTGCTTATCGGGAAAAAAAATTTTACATTTGCGCCCATGGGTTTTTTCATGGGATATATTTCTCGGCTTGATGTCGAGAATCAGTGGAAAAAATATCTGTACTTAATTCTGAAACACCCTGTTTATACTATTGAACTGATTGGAAATATGCGATTTTTGGCCATTTTTAAGAAACCTAAGGGATTTGTGACAATCAAGCGAGTGTTTGATGATTTTGCCAAACTCTAAATTAATTTTACTGGAGAAACTGAATGAATTTGATAGCGCAAAAGATAGATAAATGGGTGTTTGTAACATATTTGGTCGAAAATGGCTCAAATTTGACGATTAGCCCAATAAAATACAATCTTTGGTAAAATTTTTGGCCGTATTATGGCATTTAATCGATCGTTCTCATCAAATTGAGTAGTTTTGGTCACATCAGAATACATTTGAAATTATTTTTGCGACATGTTTATTATGGTATATCGACAATTCGACTACTGTTTTTGGGCACTTTTCCGGTTTGGCCAATAAAAAATTTAAAATTGTTTTAAATAACCTATAAAAAATCATTATATTCGACGTAGTTTATCCAGAAAAACATTTTTTCTCTCATACATAGAGAGAAGAAATGGAGTTTTATTGACATTTCTAAGGAAATTTTGAGTGAATTTTTATGAAAATCAGCCCTAAAACAGCCAAATTTCAAATTGACAGCGCCGCGAGAGGAATTAACTTACAGACTTCACCCAGTACAAAAAATGTTGGTATTGAAGTGTAGTATGGAGCGCCCCTACGCCGATTTTGATACACCTTTTTTTAAAAAAGCGATGCACCCTAGTATGCATTAGGGTGGGTCGTTTTTGAAATATAAATGATATCAAAGACGGGTAGTGCGGCTTTGATAGAGCATACCGAGAGGATCATTTTTTGTTTTAGAAGTCGTCCCACAAAGATGACCCTTCATCCCATAATGAAGTGAATCGACCCAATTACTCTCGTAGATAAAATATAAACTAAGATCAATGGTGAAAATCACCCCCAACTCGACTTTTGGGGGAAAATCCACGAGAAAAATGCCAAAATATCGATTTTTCACATATTCTGCAACAGATGACCCCCTGAAAGTTCATCAAATTTGGTGGAAATGGTCTTAATCGACACGGTTTGATGTGTAGAATGAGCGAAATGTCAATGTATAATGGAAAAATAATTCACAGTTGCTTGGAAGGGCCGTAAAACCAAAATGTCAACAAAATTAGAAATAAAACTTTTTTCCTGGGCATCCTAGAGGTGTGACTTTCAGGGAAAAAACAGTGCGATTTCATATGAAAAACATCAAAATTGGTTTGAAAATAAGAGAGATATTGATTTTTGAAGTTAACAAATTTTGGCGATCTTTTCACCATTTTTTTTTTTTTGAATTTTTGATGAACAATTTTTCGACGAAAAATCGCATTTTGAGAGATATTTCATTTCGAAGTTGACCAATTTTGGCGATTTTTCAGTGCATAAGTGCCTTCGGTGCGTTGCGATGTGTTTTTGACAGCCAATGAGAATGTAAACAAAACACAATTTCAGCAACGCTCCGAACTGAAAAATTGTTTACAAAATTCAAATAACTTTTTTTTCGGCACAAATTTCATATCAAAAATTGTGTGTTTTGCATTTTGCTTTTCCTTGTCACTCGATTTTTACCTCGTTTAGAGGTTTTTTATTTGATAAAACTTACTTACATTTTTCAAAATCTCTTCGAAAATAAGAAAACCTTTTCCACTGTTAACCCTCGGGTAGACACATGTTCCGATTGTCACATATGCACCTCATGTGGCCAGACCCCATACAAATCATTTACCCCATACAAATCATTTACCCCATACACATTTTTATACAAAATTGCATGTTTTCGTGTGCTGATTCATAACATAAAAATGTGTTTTTTAATTTATTTTTTTGGGTTCGTACTGTTGTAAATGTGTTCAGCATATGATTTATTGCCTGCTTAGGTGGATATATAAACAGAAAAAAAATTAGCAAAGATGAAAGATAGTTCTGTTTTATTCATTTTCTCCTTCATTTCAGATCTAAATAAATTGAATTACATTCGTAATCCTGACTTTTCCGCATTAATAATAAATTCGGTTTTTCTGTTTTTCTGAAATTTGGACCAGTCAAGAGAGAATGAAATGACTAAAATAAAATACATTTTGTGATTTGAGACTCCTCTCTTAAGATATATTCATATCAAACTTCGATTTTCCAAGAATTTCGTACATTTTCACAACTGTTCATATATCATGAATTTTTAACATGAAGATATATTTTGTGCATCGTTCCGTTTCGTATATGTAAAACATCAAGAGGACTTCAATATCTTTCAAACGACGCAAACTGCATGAATTCTCATTGAAGAATGCGGCCAGGAGGGTCAAAATGCCAAAATCAGTTTTTGTTTAAAAATGTACTGAAAACCAGACTCAAGTGCACTTGAATGCACATATCTCTGGAACTGCTATACCAATGTGGCTCAAATTCAATAGGAAACATCCGGTAATGATTCTGAACAAATTTGCTTTCATGTGCGGAAAAGTAATAGGATCTTATGAAAAAAAATCGATGTTCTTAGAAAGGGGAACATGAATAGTGGTCGAATCTCCTAGTGGTCCCATATGACTCGAAATAAAAGAACCTCAATTTTTTTCATCCTATTTTTTTCATCATTTAGATCCGAAATAAAGGAGAAAATGAATGAAAACAGAACTCTCTTTCGTCTTTGCTAATTTTGTTTTCTGTTTATATATCCACCTAAAATAAATATAAATAAAATCCCAATAAATCATATGCTGAACACATTCACAACAATACGAACCCAAAAAAAATTAAAATAAACATTTTTATGTTATAAATCAGCACACGCAAACATGCAGTTTTGTATGAAAATGTGTGATTTGTATGGGGTCTGGCCAGACCACATGAGGTGCTTATGTGATGTTTGCACCAGAACGTTCTTATAACTATCTTTCTAATATATGGATCTTTCTATTTTTTTTAAATGATAATCGAAGAAATTTTAGGAATTGCTAGCTCAATCGGAAGTATATTAAAATTTTAATTGAAAATGAAAAGGGCCTGGCTAGACCCATATGCCTACCGGAGGGTTAATCAATCCAGTTTTTGCATTTGATTTCAGAAAGAGACTTGCTATGCACAACGCAAAATATATTCCATCACAATTGATGAGTCAAAACCATGTGTAATTTCACCACATTTGGAGATGTGTGAGAAGTACTATAAATTTTATGATATTATATTTACAGCCAACTCATTCGTTTATCGCCAGGTAAAATTAAAATCGATTAAAATTTCAACGAAATATGCAATTAATCAAGAGCTTAGAAAGAGTATAAGTGCAATAAAATGATAAATATTCGATGTTTAGATTCGACGGATGATTGGAGCTTTATGCGCTGTGGCTGATGGTCGATTAACAGAACGTGATATTTATGAAATGTTAACAATTCCATCTTTTCGAATGTGGAGCGATTTTCAGAATCAGGAGTTAGTTTACACTGCCCCTGCCGGTGGTCTGTATTTCATTGGGATCAATTATAAACCAGAAGAAGAACGAACCTTGGACGCACGTGAAATGACGGTACGTGGTACACGACTCAAAACATTTCTAAATTAGGATTACGTTCTATCGTTAATATTTAATTTAGACATAAATAAAGAGTTTGAAAAAAGAGAAATTTGATTTATTTTTTAAATACATACTTAGATTTTAAACAAAGTGCTGGGCAATTGGAAGACATTGGAATATAAATTGCCTGATGTTTCGAATAATTTTTTTTTAGTTTTCTATTGAAGAAGAAAGTTTAGATTTTTTTTTTAATTTCAAATTTTAGCGCATCGATAAATGATTTAGAGTTTTAATCAAGTAAGCAACTCGAATTGGCAATGTGATTGGGAGGTGAGATTCTTAAATGGAAAATAAAATCCAATATTTTATCTCACATTTTTGCTGCACAAAATGCATTCAACGTTAATTGTAACATCCAAAAGCAGCTAATATTAAATTGAAAGCTATAAAATATCAACGATCAGTGGAAGTTAACTGCTAACGATGGCAGAACCGATAAAGTACTTGAAATCTGAATGTAATTTTTGTTGTTTTCTGTTTTTTTCCATTGGATCCAGATTCAGCATGGCCTTCAATGATGCCGAGATGTGGATAAATTGCTGTTATCTTCGGAAAAATTGCCGTCATCTTCATTATTTTCATCGCTTGATGAATCGTCTGCAATATTGTTCATCGTTAGATTTCGAAATTCATCCAGTGTAATCGAGAAAAAGTCGTCCAGCTGAGAAGTCGGTCGAAATGAATTGTTGATTGAAGAGAGATTCGTAATATTGAAGGTTTCTTCAATTTCGTCCAGCATATCACGGCGATTATACGATGATATGAAGTTGCTACTGGTGCTGCTATCACTGCTGCTCGATAGTTGTACCGTACTGTAGTCATTGTTTTGGTCTGACGTTGCGGTTGTGTTCAATGCGTCTCGTCCACCAACCGAATCTACATAGAAATTGATCGATTTCGTATTTGAGCACTACGAATAAGCCGATTGCTTTGTTAAATAAATGTTTCACTCTCACCTGATGTTGTGTTATGTCCAGCATTTTCGTTTTGATGTTCCCCATGATCGTCTGCATGCGCCAATGTTGAATCAATAATATCACTTGCAATTCGAATTGCTGCCTCTGTTGCCGCTATCGTTGCAACCAAATTACTATTACTGCTATCATTATCAGTACCATCACTGTTTTGTGCTGGATCATCGGTATTCCTACGAATTGAGAACACAAATCCATCATTTTAATGAAATTTATTCGAACATTTTAAAAGTGTTTTTGTGGTAATATACGGTAATATCTGTATACTTATTGCTAATTGAGTTGGGGACCCCGACTACGGGTTTTAACTTAAAAATACATGTCATAATTAGAGTATTCTAACTAAGCATTCATTGCTGTTTAGGTTTTTGATTTTGATTTGAGTTCGGGTTGCCACATTTCATTTTTGAGGTCATTTAAAAGACAATATGGTTTTGATGATTTTGACTGCATTCAATGATTTGCGTTTGATTTGTTTGCATTCGTTCTTATTCAATAATTTATTACTGTTCACGCATCATCATCTGAACCTGATTCTGTTTCGTCGTCAAACGTTGTTTGCGAATTAAGATCTGAGAATACTTCGGTATCCGTGTTGGAGGCTGATGATGAATCCATATCCGTATCTGAATCTTCTGTATCCGAATCTTCACCAGAACTACGAATTTAAATTAGAATTTGATGTATTTTTGAATGTTTCTACATTGAAATTCAAAGAACAATTGTATTTCCCGCCTTTACCAAGTTTTGGTAATTTTCATTTGTATTTTCTATACGCAACGCGTATTATGCGATCAAATTCAGCTACACTAAATTCAGCGAATGGACCAATTTTGATGAAAATTGCATTCTGACCAATTTAACCGACTCTTTGTTCCAAAATAGAAAAAATTGGCTAAAATACATCAAGCCATAATATAGACATACATACATATATACAAGTGTTTCCAATCTAATTCATCTAATTCAATTTTCAAACAACTAAAATGCAATCTCTTTTAGTGGATTCAACATCTCAATTTATAATCAACAATAAATTTACAGATAACTTACCACAAACGAAGACCAGCCACACCTTTTTTTGGAATCGAAGCTAAATCACCTGAAAATGTATTTGACTTGAATTAGAAACAGCAAATGTAGTTGATAGAAAACCATATAACAAAATACACAAATGTCTTACGTTTAACTTGTCGTTTTCGCGATGGATCTGTTTGGCGTTTCTGTAACATTTGATCAAAATCAACGATGTACAAATTACCGGCAACCAAAATTGTGCATTGCTTTTGAGCTTTTTTGTATGCGTCTTCGATTTCTTGACACGTTCGTTCGTCATATTGCCACCAACCTGAACAACAACAACAATAACAACAGCGATGTATTTTCTTCGATTTATAGGAAACAAACAGGAAAAATATACAAACCGTTGTGTCCTTTGTAGAACCACTGGTACTCGTTCTGCTCGGAGGTACTTGTCGATGGTGGGGGATTGATCGGCAACAGCAATTGTGGACGTTCAAGAAATTCGCCTGGGAATTCGGCACGGCACATTGCACATCGGCGATTTTTCAAGCCCTAAAGCAAATTCAAGCATATGATATATGATTAGTTGACTAGTAAATAAATAATCTATGAGCTTTGTTAATCATCGAACTACTTTTCGATGCCTAATATTAATTCACAATGTCAAACAAAACAAAAAACACAAATAAAATAAAATAAATGTTAAAATTACCTTGACACATAAAAAGCAAAAGATGTGACCGCATGGCAATTTGCTGGGATGAACGCAGAGTTGCAAGCAAACAGGACACTCCATCATTTCATATTCTGTGTGTTTTAAAATGAAATCAACAAACGATGATAGAAAAATCAATTGGTTTCGAGATTGTTCAATGAACGAACTAAAAAAATGTTTGGCACCGAAGAAAAAAAAAACAGTAGCATGATATTTACCGTTTGCGTAAGACTTATCATCTGTTGTATGTTGGTCCGTTAATAAATTCAAGGCTGCAGCAGCACCCATCATATGTTATTGTTAGCGGCGATTAATTTAACACGAAAATAGCATAGGCCAATGTGAATTTTTGTGTGTCGATGAAATAGAGAGACAATAGAGAAAACAAATCAGTCCTTTTTTTAGTAATCGCGTATTGAATTGGTTATTTTTATTTGCACAACTATAGATTATAAATTCAATTAAGTAAATTGTCAAATTGGTTGACGCTAGCAAGCGCGCGTTTTGCATCGCAACGTGCTAATCAGTTTGCTAATTTTTCACATACCTTTTTCTTCGACCGCCAAGACACCATTATCATCGACTGAACAAACACTAGCATTTGCCATTGTTGCGGTTGTTCTGTGATTGTTGCTATGAACTTGCGAAAAAAAAATCCAAAGCCTGCTTTGTTTACCTTTATTAGATGCTCACACCCGTGTGTTTATCGTTTAAATGTACACGATTGATTAAACTGAGACGCACACACCACACTCACCGATTCCAATTCGAGTTAATTGTTTGCGGCACAATTTTATATTATGAGATCTTTTTGTACACTTGATCGATGTAAAAAATTGCTACATAATATTTTTTTATGGCTTTTTCTTCGGTTGGGGCGTAAGTTCGAGACTTTTTTAGAAGATGACAAAAAAAAATGTCACAAGCGACACGATAAACGAAAAATGAATTTTTAAAAATCACTCACACACACATTAAAGAAAAATAACCGCGATTGGAAAGCGCGTATGTATTACTCCTTTCACCTTTTATGATTTGTCTGAGTCTTTTCGAGTATATGTTTTTGTATGGCAAAATACCTACTGTATATACAGCGCAACTGATTAGTAATGAGACAAGAGTAGAGAAATACAAAAAAACAACTGACTCTACATAATCGAAAATTGAAAATGAAAATCAACCTCCACAGCTCGTAGCTCACACCGCGTCACAAATCTCAAACACAGCAAAAACAAACAAGAAACACAAGAAAAAAAATGCTGTTGTTTCTGTTGTATTTATTATATTAACGAGAACACGATGTTGTTTTTCATGTATTTGTTGCTCTTCTTGCCTTCTACCATCACACTGAACAACGCACACGCCTGTGATAGTCGCGATATCTCACTCAACGAAACACTTTATGACTACTGCTTTTTTTCACTCTATCTTTGATCCATTTATCTTTTGCAATGGATGCTTTGTTGTGTTTTTCTACTCTGTTTCAATTGGGTTGGTTTGGTCGATCGTTTTCGCAATGCATCAAATAATGGAAATGAACAAATGCTTCTTCTGGTCGAAATGTTAATGATACTGGTATTTAAGTTATGGGAATTATTGGTTTTTTGAAAATGTTTAAAATTCACATCAGATTGAATTTGATTGGAATTGAACCGATTTGCATCGAAAATCACATAACGGTGCGCTTTATGTATCTTGATGGTGCTTTGCAACGATGGTTCGTACGAATAAAGAAATATCAACCAAAACAACCAATTATTTAGAATTGTGATTAAATCAACGTGACAGCTAAACAAATAAAATGTTTAAATTAACTTCACTCGGTCTATAATCTCCAATTGATTGTTATAAGGTATTTAAATGGCTTAAGAAGTCTTCAATTTTTAAATGGAATTTCTGAGTTTGCTAGTATGATTTTATGTTTTGCTTTGCTGCAACGCGTATATTCTTGTTGATCATAAGACTTTTCACCACTTTTTATTGTTTGACGTTTGGCCTTTGTGTCAAATCAAATGCACCAGGGTTGTCTGATAAAATTGCATTTATTTAAATGTTTTAATTGCCAACGGCAATTTGCCAATGTGTCCACTATTTAGTAGTATATTTAATTAGTGAAGTACAATTCTAATCTTTGGTAGAATATTGAAATGCAACTGACATTTTTCATTCAATCAATTTATCAAACAAATCGAATATGAACAAAAATCGTGACCATGAAAATTGACAGTACATTGAATGTTGAACATTGAACATTGAACAATGAATAATGATGTGCAACCCTGTGATTCTGCATGCTTGTTTCGAATGGTGCCAAAATTGAACGCTCAACGTTGACATATGTCGTAAACACCAGGCGCACACAGCGTTTATTGTTTAATATATACGGAACATTAAAGTAGAGCATCGAACGATAAATTTATGCGTTGAAACGTACATTTTACGTTGTATTTGTGAACCAAAACTAATATTAAATAATTGAAAATGGTTGAACGCATTCAAGATTTAAATTTACCAAATTCAAATATTACGAAGATCATTCGTGATTCACTACCGGCCGATGTGAATATGGACAAAGGTAAATACCAACCATTTTTACGATAATTACATTCAATTTGTTGCATTTGATTTCATTTCGTTTTATTTCCATTTCAATTTGACAATACAAAGAGGCACGCATAGCCATAGCCCGGGCAACATCTGTGTTTATCATGTATTTATCATCGAATGCCGCAGCCATGGCACACAAGCACAATCACAAAACGTTTAGCGCACAAGATGTACTGGATTCGATCAACGAAATGGATTTTAAACAATTTTCAGCGCCCATGAAACAGGCATTAATTGTATTCCAAAAATCGATGAAAGATAAAAGGGACAACAAGAAAAACAGTTTGGAAGCCCGTAAATCTATTGGAAATCAAGCGCCGGCTGTTACTATTACACCAACCATTGCCACATCGATATCACCACAGAAGGTTGTTAATCATAAAACACCATCACAAATCACACCACAGAAACCTGTGATCATTTCATCAGACATCATCGAAATCGATGACAGCGATTAGAGCAGCGTTTGCACTGCAGACAAAATTACTATGAACATTTTTATATGCAGATATTCATCCAAGTGATCCATGCTTCACTTGTTTTCGTATGTAGTTGATTTTTTTTAAATACGTATCATAAATGTTAAGCACATAGCTTTCTTTGTTAAAAATTAAGACTCAAACGAACACATAAACAATTGATATCTAGATTTAGATGGAAATTAATTATGTTTCTGATTTTGATCAAATTTTGGTTCGCACCTTCAATCAGGGCTGGTCAATTTGACTCCATCGCGTCATTCCGCGTAGTTTCAACTTTGATATTAACATATATATATATAACAAATATTTTAACATTTAGCATAAGCAACCATCTTTCCCTCTCTTATCATTTGAAGAGAAAGAATAAATTGTGCTGTTTTTTTCAGCAAAAGAAGAAATTTCCTTTTATTTATTATCAGAAAAAATGGAATTCTCAAACACTTCAATCAACATTATAGCTTTGTTATCAAGACTCAAACAGAGAAACAGAAACTTTATGAGGCCCAAAAACGTGATTAAGGCCCGTTTGATATTCAATTTGTTGACATTTTTGTTCGTGAAAAAAGGTTTAGCGCCCTGAATTTTTTGAAAATAAAATATACATTTCGAAGTATACAGAACTTTGGGTACAACTTTCACCATTACAAAATGTGTGGGTTTTTTAGGTAAACTCACGAAGCAAAATTTGCTTAAGATATCAAACCCAGTTCCTTCACTGCAGTGATTAAAATTTGCCGGTTATTATTCGGTTTTCGGATCCTCTTAATCGAAAAGTGCTGCTCTTACTCGAAATTTCGGATCCTAACAATTTCATCATATTTTTTAATCGTTTGAAACGATTCGTTTCCAATCTATAATTTATAAGATGAAAAACCTCTGAACGAGGTATTAACAGAGTGGCGCATTGATAGATCCGGACCATAAAATGACTGATATCAAATTTTACGTGGCGCTTGTGAAATATATATTGTCGTTCTGCAGTCCTCAAATAATTCAATAATTTGTCTATGCTATATTACAATGAATGTGAACTAGAGTGCGCCAGTGCGAGCGAGGCGTTTTTCTATCAATTCGATTAAAGTTAAGCTACTATTCACACACTCTCGGTGAGCCTGCAATCCAAAATGCGGTTGAAAATCATTTGTATTCTAGTTTTGATTGTAGCCAGTGTTATTCAAAGATAATTAAAGTGAAAACGTTCGGGATTCGCATTGGCGCACTCTAGTTCACATTCTATGTTGTGTATTAGCGGAATTATGGAATTTTGAAAATAAAACGACACCCCGACACTCTCCTCCTGCTTATTTTCTTGTATGCAAAGAAATTCGGCCGTTCTCGACGGTTTTGAACTGCCCCTCAGACCCCTCAAAAATAATGTCATATATCACAGAAATCGAGACAAACACACCAACATACCAAACCTAATTTTCAGGGAAAACCCCCTTTCCGGGAAAATGTACACAACTTTTGAATGGGTCTACTGATTTTGATGGTTGAGCACTCGTTGGAAAGGTATTGAAGAGTACTATCAACAATAGTGGTCATGAACCATACGGCAAGTGTCAAACCCGTATTAACATTGGCCCTTATGGGTCCGTGGCGATCATTGAATAAGATATTGCCGACTCTTTCATTTACGACAACTGAATAGCTTTTATACCATGGGCACAAACCATATATCGCCAACAAATATTTTGTGTATAAAAATGCTTAAAAACTCAAAATTTACATTGACTGAAGACAATAAAATGTTTGTGATTTTATTTTGCAATGAGAATTTAATTTTAAAAATATTATTTTCGTTATTTTCATCAATTTTTATGTATTTGGTCGTATTTTGTCAAAGCGGTGCAACGATGAGACTACGTGCCCTAACTACGCTATGCAAATCATATGGTGTAGCCTACTACGTGCCCTAGTGCATTTGTATGTCGCTTCACCGCTTTGTATTTTGTATATCACTTAGAAAATCTTTAGTTTTTTTTACGTAATACGTAAAATATCAATTTACGTCTAATGTAATTGCACGTAAACAAATAACATAACCTCAATTGTGTGTGTTCTTTGTATTGAAATATTTTTCGCAAGCCAATGAAAACATCGACCAAATACATAAAAATTGATGAAAATAACGAAAATAACATTTTTAAAATTAAATTCTCATTGCAAAATAAAATCACAAATATTTTATTTTCTTTTATCAATCGAATATTCGCTGGTTTTAATCAGTTTGTATACATGGAATATTTGTTTACGATATATGGTTTGTATCCAAAATATCAGAAAGCATAAAAAGAAACGCGGTCGCGTACGTCTAGGTGGCAACATAGTCAACGCTGTCCCATTGAGATTTGTACAATGTCATGAACACAAAAGATCGCAAAGATCATTCAACAGTTATCCAACGTAGAGCAACGCAAGCTCCATACTTCAAAGGAATATTTGAAGCAATTGAAGATGAAGGTTCACCAGATGATACACTTACACATATGAATACCCCAAAAAAAATTTGAATGTGCTTTCTATAAATTTTGATCTTTGCTTCAATAAAATCAAAATAAAGTATAAATTTCTGGATTTCTCTTATGTTTTTCCTAACGACCGGTTTTCGGATCTTCTTAATATAATTTTCAGATCTTCAAAACCAATTTTATTGTATTTTCAGATCCTCTTAAAAATTGAAATTTTATTCTCTGCTTCACAGGAGCTATTATGACGGTGGAATCTTCAATCGAAAATGAATTGAATTACATTCGTAATTCTGACTTTTCCTTATTGATATGAAATTTGATTTTATTCTTGCACAAATTAATACATCGACTAGTCAAGAGCAGGCCTGGAACTATTTTGAGTCGAGTAGAGTCGAGTCGTGTTTTGATATTTTTGGTTGATTCGAGTGAGTGAGGGCTCAGTTCAACTCCAAGTTAAGTACTACTACTCATTTGATGAAATGTATAGAATCAGTTTTTACCAAATGATGGTATTTGGATTTTTGTAATTCTTTTAGTAATAGATAAATTACGAAATGAGTGTAGTGGAGTGGAAAGGAGTATAGTGAACCAACTCAGTTCAGTTCACTCAATTTTTCCGAGTCGACTCATGAGCAGCAGTCAAGCTCTAAAATATCTCACTCGTGAGTGGAGCTGATCCACTCCATCTCCAGGCCTGGTCAAGAGGTAAAGTACACTTTCAATATATTGAAACCTTACCAATAATAACCAGCCATGAAAACGAAGAAAATGTTTTTTTTTCATACAATGTACTTTATTTGGGCACGGCATGTGCACTAGGGTGCATCGATTTTTAAAAAAAGGGAGTATCAAAATTGGCGTAGGGGCGTAATATACATATTTTGTAGAATATTGACTTTTGACTGAGATATTTGACAAAAAGATGGGAAATCATTCAAAATGTCAAAAACTTGATAGAATTTTAATGGACACTCATCACAAAGAAACTAAACGAACAGTTTCTGTCGAATAAATGTTCATCGAGCTAGCTCTTACATTGTGGGGTAAAAGAATACGGATTCTAAAAATTTGACATTTTTAAACAATGCATTTCATTTCCCAAGTAAAATATTCGGTTTTAAGGATTTTAACTATTTTTTGAAGGGTTTTCAGGCCCAAATCATCCTTTAGATACTTCAAAACGCTGAGAAATAGAGGTTTAAGTTTTACATATCTGCAGTATCTGTTTCTCAAGGCCACCACAGTGCATAAATCCAAAAAAAAGAATCCGTGAATTAGGATAATTATCATACACTGAAAGTAGAAGCAAATTCGGACGAAGCCCATATTCAGTGAGAAATTAGCCCAAATCTAGTGAAACTTGAAATTAAGACCCAAATTTGGTAGTTATTAGTCGAAAATATAGATAACAATCATATCTTTAAAAACAATTTCGACATTAATTTTCATGAGTTCTCTTAATGTGTGATTTAAGTTTGATTAGATTAGTTTTTGGAATAATCTACAAAATCGATGTAGAATATGTATTCTCTTATAGTCTACGTAAATTACATTTTTTTCAAAAAAAAACGTGTAGATTTTCCCACCAACATTTCGAATGACTTTTGAGACATGTTTACTAAGGTAATCGACAATTCTGCGACATTTTTTGGGCAATTTTCCGGTTTGGCTAATAAAAAATTTCAAATTGTATAAGTAACGTACAAAAAATCATTTCATTCGACGTAGTTTATTCGGAAAAACATTTTTTTACCATACGTAGGCAAAAAAATGAAGTTATATTGACATCTTTAAGGACATTTTGAGTGAATTTTCATGAAAATCAGCCCCAAAACAGCCAAATTTCAAATTGACAGCGTCGCGAGAGGAATTAACTTACAGACTTCACCCAGTACAAAAAATGTTCGTATTGAAGTGTACTATACCTACGCCAATTTTGATACTCCCTTTTTTTAAAAATCGATGCACCCTAATGTGCACTAGTGTGGCCCTCTTTGATTTTTCCACGAAAGGTGTTGGGGGATAATCACATTTTGTAAAGGCCAGGATTTAGTGCCCCCGAAGGGTTTTTTTATGCTCTCGTGGTTCAGCCACAAAAACATTAGTTTTTTCAGCTCTAAACAGGCCCGTTCTACACGCGCACAAAATTTCAATGAAATCTCATAAAAGAACTGACGACAGCAAAAAAATTGAATTTTTGTTATGTATATCGATTTCTGTTAATGTTGCCATCGCAAGAGAATTTGAAAATTGATATGCTTATGTAAATTCAATATTCCTGCCATTTTCTAGGTATAACGATCTGAAAATTGCATATTGGTCCCAATTTTCGGCCCTCCAAGAGATTTGCAATTTGTGATACTTTTGAAATGGTAAGGATTTTGAGATTACTGTCTGCAAAAAATCACCTCGTGAAATATAGCCTCATTTTGTGAGCATCTTTTACCCCTAGAAAATGAGTTTTCGAGGTTAACCCTTCTAATATAATCTCGAAAGTTGTCATTATCTAACAATTGCCGAAGATACCCAGATCGAAATCAGTACGGTTCACGGAATATAGTTGTATTAATTCAAGGCATATTTTTCACAAATTATCTTTTTTTCTTGAATACAATAAATCGCAAATTTGATTTTTTTTCGACTCATTTTGATATTTTTCATTAATATCAGTCGAAAAAACAATATGTAGAAATTCAATTTTTTTCCCTGGAACCGAAATTTTCAGGTGAAAAATTTTCTCTGGGCCTTTTGTTGATTTTTGAAACCTGTGAATGGCATTTTGATTCATTCATCGTCTCTTATCAAACGTATATAAGTGAAAATTCGTGTTCCACATAGTTATGAATAAAAAAGGGGAAATTGGGTTTTATTACACTGAAATCGGAATAAACCAGCCGATTACTCTAACGTTAAGAGCACTGTCACTCAATTTCTTCTTTGTGTGTATACATGTATGAACGTGCATTTATGAGCGAGCTCTAATAAGTAAAGATAGATTCATTCACAAAGTGAGAAGACTCCCGATTGTGAAGCTCTTATTAAAAATTCAGTACACCTAAAGAATGAAATGTGGGAAATGGAGATTCAAAGTCGAAAGACATAAATTTAACAGGCCAAATTAACACCAACCTGATCGTTCAAAAGTTTTTTGTCGCTAAAAAAATCAGTTTCGAAATATTTGATCGGGTTTTGCATAAAATCGAATCTCGATTACAGGAAACCCAAGTAACAATTATGAAACGCTTTGACACATAATTTGGGTTTGAAATTGAAACTCTTTAACCTATATTCGGGTCAAAATTAGTTATTAGACACTCACTTTCATTCGCGAAAATAGGCATAAACCGGCTGATTTTTCTGAGCCCACATTATACCCAGTTTTGACGTCGAAAGCAGGCGTACCATCAAAACATCAAAATTGCATGTATTTCAATTTTTTCGTAAAATAAAAAAGTATACTTGAACTTTTATTCAAAGATTCTTTTAAATTTGAAAACCTGTTAGTTCTTTGGCACCCTCATGGGTTGGCTGCAGCATATAACCGCATATTGGCTTTTGGTTTGCTTTCAACTCACTTCTTTTGATTTTTCATAATCTGCTTATATTGAAATGACAATGATATTGGAATCTTGGATTGAGAAGGGAAATTTCTGAGAATTGGACGAGAATGAAACGCACATTAATCTCAATCAAATTACTAGGTAAGAAATATTTTGATATAAATTCAGAACAAAACTATTGATCAAAATCAAAAGCGAAATTGAAATATTGCATAGATTTCATCTCATTCAAATGGTGTCAAAAAAAATATAATTTGAAGTATTGAGCGCACAATCACAGCGATTTCAATTGCATAACATTCACTCGAACATTTCATGCGCAAAGTGCATCGAATGCTGTGTTTCAAAAAACTACTCATACATATTCATATCGTTTCTCCATGCTACACTTGACGCGCGTTCCTGTGTATTTTTATGAACATTTGGTTGTATGTTTGTGTACATATACATCTCATCTCCAATGATCAACATCAACATACTTTCATTGAAATCATTCTGACATTACATCTGACAGGATTTGCACGGTGTTTAACTGCTTAAACGTTTTGCGCTATTGAAAACAGTGAACGGATAAATATTCAAGTGAATTTAGATAGTTAATATCAAATAATCTACAATTTTAACAATTATATGGGTGATATTAATGAAAACATTTGGGATTTGGTACTTGGCATGTACAAAAATTGGAGTGAGTTGGAAAATTTAGATTTTGTACAAGAACCAAAAAATTTCCTCTTCAATTGTGATATTTGTGACGATGAATGAACTAATTTAAATGTTTTCAAAAGTGTACAATGCGAATTTAGCATTTGCTATTTTGTGATGAACCATTTTTTCACTCTCTAAAATGAATAAATTCCATTTACACCATGCGGTTGCATTGAGCTAAGGATACATGGTTGCTGAACAATGCTAGTTTGTTTACAGCTGTGTGGTCCGTTCACTTCGTAAACAAATCGATTTTAAAACAAAGAATTCAATTTCGGTGTGACACTTTCGATTGTTTGGTTATAACATGAGTTCACGATTCATGCACACAATTCAACAAATGGAAAACATACAAAAACACCAACTCGCATAAGTTGTGCCTCAAATTCGGATGCTTACTGCCAGTTAAAATCTCAAATCTCATGGAAATTATATTGCAATGAATAAACCAATTGTGTGATTTTTGTTTTCTTTACAGCGAAATGAACAGTGAATTGATTGAATCACTTGAAAAACTGTCGGCGCAAATAAAAAAAAACATTCTCGGACAAGGGAATCGATGACAAAAATTGTAAATGCTTTTATATCTTCCTCTTATATCTATAAACTATAAATTTGTTTGTAGTTTGCTAGGCAAATTCTTAATCAATATTTTCAATTTGTGTTTATAATCGAAATTAGGTGTTGTTAGAATAAAACCATCAAAACGGAAGGCCAAAACTCGATCAAAACGTGGAGCGTTCATTAAACGAAGATGCAGTATGGATAATTCAGCTGTATATATTTCATGCGATATTTATATTTTTACCATTCAACTAATATGTGTTTGATATTTTTCAGCATTTGCGATGTCAACTGATTTTAGCGGCTCAAAAGCATCCAAGGGATGCTACGGCAGACAATTTGTACCATACCAACTAAAACAGACGACGATCAAAATGTGGTTTATGTGCATGGCTTATGAAGGAGATGATAAGAAAACGAATCTTAAGACAATTTTCTTTGAACAAAGAGAATTTCAAAAGCATCTTTTGAACGAGCGTTTGCACAATGAATTCCGTTTTCTGCATATTCATCGTGGAGCAAACAAACAAACCACTGTTACGGAATTCACAATGCAACTGGAAGGCACATTCGCTGATGCTGAACATCATTTCAAAGCCATACATTCACTTCAACGTGTTGATTTAGCAGTGCTCATGATAGAAACAAGAAGCAAAATTTTGAAACGGCAAAAAAATATTTTTCAATCGTGTGGTCATGATGATGTGAGGCCAACACCAACACAACCAAACACAACCAAAACAAAACATGGCTCGTGATGTGTTTACATTTGATTATATGCTGTGTGTAGGTTTCGGGACAATATACAGTGACTTGATGTGTCAAATCAACTATGAATTCTCGTGAAGATGAAAGAGATAGTATGATCGAGCTTCATCATATCAACATAACTGTCATCTGATGATACATTTGGGTGCATCAACCGATTGCTTGAGCATGAGATATCATTTCGATCGCAGCATTCAACTGTTTAAGACTGAATTTTCGCCAGCTTTAGCATAGAAACAATCAAGTGTTCATAAAAGTGAATTTCGAGGATAATTTGGATTTAAATCAGTGTGCTATTTTGTGAAGCAGTGAGTTCATATTAATAAATTTATCTCTATCTTTAAATCAACAATAGATTTCAACTGATTTTATGCAAATTAATAACTCAGAAAGAATAATCCATTAAAAATGAGATTTAATGTTAAATACATTCATTTTGTTTTGTTTTTGTTTGTATTACAGCCATGAAGTATAAAGGTGAAGGTAAACCGCGTAGGTCCACCCAGAAATCGGGAATCGATGAGCTACTTCGAGAGGATTTCAAAGAACAGTTCAAGAATTCAATCGAACGGTATTGCATCGAAGCCACCCGCATTACAGTGTTAGCATCATTGCTTTTTTTGTTTCATGTCAACAAAGCAGTTGATAGTGCGGATACAATTGCGGATGCATTATTTGCTGCAGATGGCAAACAATTCATAATAAGCTGCTTCTATGGCATTCTCCATCAAAATGCCGCCAATCTGCCATCGGAGTTCTTGGATATTGTACGCCTGGCAAGGCCGCATATGATATGGCCAGTTCGTCTTGGACACATGAATGTATTCAATACTTTGCATCAAATGTATACGACCAACACACAAACAAACATAAAAACGCACGCAAAAACACATTTAAAAAAGTTTTTTAGAATAAAGCAATACGAGCTGAATCAACGACTATCGCTTACCGGTGAAAATGTGATAAGCGCGTATGATGTGGAAGTCGACGACGACGCCGTCTCATGGCACAGTGAACAAAATCCAAGATGGCGACATGGATTTCATTCACTGCTTATTTCAATAGTACTGAACAATTTGCCATGAGATGGCGCTTCTATGCAGTGTTCAAAGATATAACATAGTGACGATGAGGAAACTAATTTGGACCGAGAAATACCGCCTGGAGACACAAACATGTGACAAATTTCCCAAAAGCTGAATAATCGGTTTAGAGTCATCGTATCGATCTGAAATTTTGAACATATGTTTGGCTTGACCCAAAAAGTAAAACTGGGGGTTGTTCTCAAACATTTTGCATGGAACAATGGACGTGAGTCGCCTTATGCATATACCTTCATTTTTTAAATTATTTTGCGAACGAACGAACATTGTTCGCAGAAAAAATGCTACGAACGAACGAACAAAATTAATGAATTTTTACGAACGAACGAACGAACGTTCGCAAAATTTCTTGTCCGTTGACAGCTCTACCCTGAGAGGGAGTAAAAAAGCTTCCAACCCCCTTTTAGAAAACCAATTTTGACCGAGAAATGAGGTCTCAATGTGTCTGCAGGCACAAAACTCTGAAAATTTTCGCAAAATTCCGATTAATGGATATTGTTATCAAGACTCGTCTACGGGCACGGTTGGGCCTCGTATCGATCTGAAATCTTGCACATTCAGTAAAACCTCCGAATATCTGAACCTGCTAGATTTGTATTTCCAATTATTTAATCAATTTTAATATATAGAAGTTTGGGACTTTTTTTATTGCAATGGTAGGGGGTTGTCTCCGGTTAATGGACGGCACTGGTTAATGGACCACCCCCCCAATTTTAGTAGTGTCAAATGTTTGATTAATTGTTGTGTCACTTTTGATGAGACACCGAAGTGAATAGACGCATTGCATCTTATAGCACCACCTCGAAAATCGTCCAAAAAAGCTTTTTTTCCATTTTGTTGAGGAGTGATCAAACATTATTACTTTTCCGCACATGAAATGTGCTCAGGAAAAGTATTGGTTTTGCCTCGAAAATTCAACTCCACATAGCTTGAGTAAATGATTACCGATCGAGCTCAAATTTTGACCAGAGTCGCAGTTCACCATGGGAACAAATCTGCTTGGCACTTTTTTGATTTAGATACTCAGTTCTGGTAGCTCCGGTGCAAAATGACGTCGTTTTCGTCGTCGTCGTTGAAGTCTGTACGTTAGCACGATAACTCGCGAACGAAGTATCAAATCCTAAAGTGTCAAAAGCAAATTTGTTGAGAATTATTACCGGATGTTTCCTATTTAATTTGAGCCATTTTGGTATAGCCGTTCCAGAGATATGTGCATTCAAGTGCACGTGAGTCGGGTTTTCAATACATTTTTACACAAAAACTGATTTTCACATTTTTTACTCTCCTGGCCGTATTTTCCAATGAAAATTCATGCTGCTTGCGTCATTTGAAAGGTATTCAAGTCCGCTTGACGTTTTACATATTCAAAAGCTGCATCAAATGTTTCTTCATACCGGAAAATCATGGAATATGAACAGTTGAGAAAATGTACGAAATTCTTAGAAAATCAAAGTTTGATATTCATATCATATATTCATGAATATATCTCAAGAAAGTAGTCTCAAATCGCAAAGAGCGAGACAATTTAGCCAATTTGTTTTAATTTGTCACAGGAAAATTAGTCATATTGCAGTAGTCATTTCATAGCGACGTGCACTAAAGTGCACATACCGTACCCAAATACAGTAAATTATATGACAAAATAATATTTTGCCCGTTTTCAGAACCAATACTTTTTTTCTTGTTTTTCTCTCAGAAAAACAGAAAAACCAAATTTCATATCAATGCGGAAAAGCCAGGATTACGAATGTAATTCAATTTATTTCTTTTTTATGATCGAATGTTGTCACTGGAATTTGACGAAGCCAATGAATAAATTGGCGCCTTTTTCATATTCATGACATAAAAAACAAATAAATATTTCATAATCGTGGCAAATCTGGTGTATTTAATTATTGAACATAGTTGGACTTTTTTGTGTGATTTTTGGGTTGTCAATTAACCGGAGACAAATTTTTGTTTTTCAAAAAAACATCATCTCAGATTTTTGAGATAGATTTTTTTCCAAAAGTAGAATCAACAAACAATCCGAGGTGGAAAGTTAGCTTTGATAAATAACTTTCAAACGAGATATAACACGCCGCGAAATTCTTATACAAAATGAAATTATGATTTTAATAGAAATCCAGTCCATTAACCGGAGACATAAATAGTGCGAAATTCGTATGTTTTCAGAAATTCTATATTTACTGTGCGGAATCAGGGCTCGCTTCAAGTCGCTCAATTTGAAATCGACGCCAATCAACAATGGCTGAAAGATTCTGTTGTAGAAGAAACACTGGGGGAACTAAGCGAATCGACCGTCAGCCTTAAATCGGCATTTTACGAGACAAATCGACATTGTGTTTCGTAAAAGACGACGCCGTTCTCACAGCTATCGATACAGCAGATGAGATGAATTTGGTGCTGCAGCTTTTGACCGAGTTGAGAGACTTTTGTTTTCAATTGTTCTTTGATATTTCTTCCTTCCTTTACAAGTATCGATATATGAGACAAACGTAAGACCCCCCAAGCCCCCCGGTTGCTACGGGCCTGTTTTTTCGTTCTGAGTCCGATGAAGGACCATATTATTTATCATCAATACTCTTAGACATCAGTTGATCTACATCATCTTCTATTTTTTGAACATTTATAAATACACATTAAGACTTTTGGTCTTCCATTTTACCTCCATTTGACGGAACCTCCCAGAAGCGGAAAACCTGTATCTAGGGGGGAAGAACTATTGCCATATGTGCAAATATATGCAGTTATTTACACGCGTATTTGCATGTATATTCGCAGTAGCACGAGCACCATCTGTAAGCTGCATATATTCCATGCAAATACTCTATGTCTATTTACAATATATGCACAATATTTACAGCGTTCTTTCCCCCTAGACCTGTATATAGCGGAAAACAAATTTGGCCCCTGAGTTTCCGCTATCCAGAGGTTTCACTGTATCTTTGTCTTGACCCAAAAAAATCAAACTGGGGGTGTCCTCCAACACTTTACGTGGAAAAATCACTTTAGTGAAAGTCTCTACGAAGCTGCTGCCGCAATCAGGCTTATTTTCAACACAAAACATCCCGTGACATAATTAAACAAATGCCCAATCAATAGTATAAATGTTGAATCTCTGTTGCACTTGCATAAGTATAAATTAATGATATATTTATTTATGGCAATGTACAACCCCATTTGCTTGGGTGGAGTGGCTAAAGTATGATATATTTGATAGAACTATTGCCAACTATTGGAAACATTGCAGTTTGATAATTTTGCCACCAGTGGTACATGACGCTGTCGATCACATTTGCTCAGTTCGAACCATAAAATCAACACATTTTCCAAATGCATATAAAATCTTGTGGTAAAACAACAGTTCACTACAAGTTTTATTTGAAAACCCTGCAAATATTTTCTGTTTGAGAATTATTGTGTTAACGTACACGTACATACACGGACGACGGCGAACTATGTCATTTTGATATAAAATGTGATTTTTGGCCAAAATCAACAATTTCTGGAGATTAGCACTTTTATGGCCGAAGAGGTGCCAACAAATATGCTCCAATATTAGTCAAGGGTAATTTTTTACTTATATTTAACCTCCTACGAAAATAAATCGTGTCGATCGAAGTTCGGCAAAAGTCGAATACCTACCACTCTAATTTAAACTAAAATACACTTTTTAAGTGCAAAACTACATACGCAAATTCTCGAAAAGAAATAAAAATAAAACAACAGCAATTAATTTCAATTTCTTCATGGAACATACTTCTCGTTCTTCATTTTTTAGTTACTAACACATTGAGACATTAAAGAAAAAGCATATATAGATTTTGCATATAAATTTTTGCTGAAATTCTATAAGACTTGGTCATAGATTCTATTCGAGCTCTATTTATAGGCGCATTTATTTGTTCTTGCGACGACGCTGTTCACGCTCTTCCTGCAATTAAACGAGACAAAAGAGAAAATTTTAGATATTGTTGGGATGTTGGGGATTTCATTTTAGCTGTGTTATCAAACTCGATAAAATCTCAGCAAATCAAAATATTGGAATTTTTCGGGAGAAACAATTTTTGTCCACACATTTTTCGATGAAACATTTTGCTTTGTAAATTGGCTCAAGATATCAATTTGAAAATCTTCACCGTTTAGGAGCAGTGATGATAAATTTTTGTTTAAATTCTACCGATTTGATTCTAGTTCAAATGAAGAAAAACTACCGGAATCGCTTTGGTCTCCATGCGATTGATCTCTTTTTTTTTCTTAACCAAATTGTCTCAGAGCCAGGTCAAGTGAATAAATGATGGATTTTTTTTAAAACATTAACTGCAATTTTGATATTAATTTGTCGATTTAATCACAATATAATGATTTTACTTTCAAAAATGTTCGAACAGATTTCCATGGAACTTGTAGAATAAATGTTATTTCTCCCGAGGAGTTCTAAAAAGTTCTTATTTGCTGTGATTTTGTCGACGACACACCGTATCGCATACCTTTTGAGTAAGAATGATGAGCAAACGGCGAAACATTGAAACCAAGTCAAAGAACAAGTCCAACGAGTGTCGGATGCAATCAGTTGAGCCGCTTCGGCATTTTTCCATGATCATTTGGGTGTCAAATAAGACAAAACCAGCCATGACAATGAGACCAACGTATAACTGGGCCTAAGTGGGTGAAAATAAATTGCAATGGATTAGTGAGCCTGACATTCAATTCAAAAAAACTGTTGTGAGAAACCATTTCGGGGTCAAAGATAAAAAAAAATCTTACCTGATAGATCATTTGTGATTGAACGAAAATGTTCGCTAATCCGAAGACTGCCATTGTGCTTAAAATGCTCATGAAAATGCCGCCCAAGAATAGAAAACTGCCACGTTCAGCCAACAATGCAGAGCAACTGAGTGAAATAAATACGACGGCGGTTCCAATCAAAGCAGTTACCACAACTTGGGGCTCAACTGAGATCACCAAATCCAACAATGGTCCGATGGAGTTTCCAGTTAAAAATCCGAATCCCATGAGCATTCCCAAACGTGTGTAGAATGTTTTTGGATCATCAGCGGCAAAGCTCAAATATAACACCAAACCAATGGATCCGAATGCCGACAAAAGTCCGGCCTCAAAAATGCCAAGCAAGTGAACAAAGGCGCCGATTGAAGCGCAAATTGTTGTTGCGGTGAGGCATGCATAAACTCGTACCAAGTGATGTCTGACATTAGGTTCGCTTTAAAATATAACATTAACAAAATTTATTGATTAGTCACGTGAGATAAATTTTTTAACACATTTGTTTTTGTATGAAATTTGTTCAAATTTGGATTAGTCAGTAGAAATGAGACTTCAAATTACATAGAAACGAAGTGACAGTCCAAAAATGACATAACTTTGAAACACTGTTCTTCCTGTTTACACTGTAATTACAGAAGGATTGGAAATAAATACATTTGGATTATTTCAATGAAAAATCCGATTGGATTAAAAATTATTCAAATCTCTTTTTTCTCTTTTTTCTCCTTTAAAGCATTTTTTTTGTCTCGACAGAATGTTGTATTTCAGAATTTGAATATCGATGCAACGATCAACAACGGATTGTTTTGATTGCTACAAATGTGACACTACGTTGCATTCGCATCGATCATCGTTCGACACCATTTTATGAAAATTGGTCAGATTGTCGTCGATTTCAAGAAAAATTACAAGCAAAAATGATGTCAAAAACAGAAAAAGAAATGTTTGTGCACCGCCTGAATCCGAACAACCAAAGGCCGAGAAAGTGAAAACAAATCAAACAAAAAAATCGCAAAAAGTTTCAGAAACAAGTGAGAAAGAAAACATACGCACTATCAAATGCGGATTAAAATCGATATTATGCAAAGATCTTTCGAAAGAAAGCAAAGAATATCTGTTGAATTTGTCTAGTACAAAGAGTATTGATCATACGTACATGCATAATTTGGCATCACTGCAATTTTTGTATCGTGTTAACAGAAATTTTGATTTGGTGCCAAACCAACAATGAAGATGAAGCTGAAATCAGAAATTGTTTTAAATCAGTCGTTCGCGGCCACATAAATCAATTGGATCGTGATGTCCGTAAAATGTGCATATTCCACCCACGCGACCTGTGTAGAAACGAACCTGTCAGGACATTTTTGCGAATGCGAGCTCGAATTCTTAATAAACAAAATCCAGCTGTTCAGTACAGTCAACAACAACAACAATATTCATTTATAAACCAAGTAATGCCTTTCGGCGTGTGGTCTGATTTTTGGTTGGCCCCAAGATAGCCCTCACAACTCCACTCCACTTCTCGGTGTTTGCAGCCAAATCCCTAGTTTCCTGACCCTGCCTGACCCCAAAAGCTTGTTTGATCGCAATTTGGTGGACTTTGAAAACGGAATGGATCCGGGCATGAACATGAAAACGGTAGTTGCATGTAGAGCTGCAACTTGAACTGAACAGAACATGAACACATATTTCTCGTTTTGAACGAGCTAAACTGAACATGAACGAACATGAACATGACATTTCAATCTGAAATGAACATGAACTGAACATGAACAGTAGGCGATGTTCAAAACACTTCACATTAAAAAAAAGGGGTTTTTCCATATAATCAGCGATATTAGCGAAAAATCAAATTGGAGCTTGATATGTTTTGAATAAGACATGTGGCTTTGATTAAATTCAGAACACAACAAATACCAATAATCAATTATTTGATGAAAAGCCGATTTTTTTGTATGGATGGCCGAATACTTTTTGGACTCAATTTTTTTGAAATAAAAATAATGTGCTTCTCTCAAATTTGTCAAATATTGTAGTTTTAATGAACTCAAAAAGTTCAGTGGCACCACAAAACGTGATTCCAATCATGATCACAGCCTCGAAATAATGAATTCCAAATTTTCACATGAAAGAAATCACATAAAAAGATTTCAATCATGGTAATAAAATTAATGTCCTCATGAGTGGTATAAAATTTTTTTTTATAAAAAAGTGCGTATACAAAAAATCGATTTTTTCAAAATGAAATTTGAAATTGAGTATTTCGAGGCATTCCAATGTTTGGAATTAATTTTTGTGATGTCAATGAACTTATTGAATCCATTAGAGCTATTCAAATATCAAAACTAAAAAAAAAATGGATTTATATGGAATATGGTGAACTGAAAAATTTGATTTTTTTCATATGAAAATTTAGAATAGGGTATTTTGAGAGATTTTAATGATTGGAAACAGTTTAAGTTATGCCACTGAACTCTTAAAATCCAATCGACATACCAAAATATAAGAAAATGTTGCAAGCAAATCCCCACAGGTTATTTACAAATACTCTATTTCAAAGAAATCGAAAAACAAATTGGAACGAAAATTTTAAATCGGATTTGATGTGTTTTATTGATTGGAAACAGTTAATGCGATCCCTCTGAACATTTTGAATCCGTTCGATCCATCAAACTACCTGAAAATAATAACAAATGGCTTGTCAAATAGGGTGGAATGAAAAATTCGATTTTATTTTTTCATACGAAAATTTGGAATTCATTAATTCGAGGCTTTTTAATAATTGGAATCAGTTTGTGTGAACTCTTTGAATCCATTTGATCGACCAAAATAAAAGCAAATCTTAAAAACAAATCCCCACAGGTTGGTTAAAAATGAAGGAATCGAAAAAAATTTGAAGCGAAAATTTGAAATCAGACTTTTGAGATTTTTTATCAATTGAAAACGGTTTGTGCTATGTCACTGATCTGGTTGAAGGCATTAGAACCACCAAAATAATGAAAAATGAATTTTTCTGTAGGAACTCTGGTTCAAAGAAAGCGAAAAAATGAATTTCCACATTCCATTCAAACAGTATTATAATATTCAGGGCCTCATTATAAACTCAAAGATCTCATTATCGATACATGGACGCCGGATTTATTCCAATTTTATATATAAAGATTTCCAATATGTGGTTAAATATATTTAAAAACATTTGATATATAAAATTGAAATAAATGTTTAGTGAACCGAACAAAATTGAACTGAACGTGAACATCCCCACCTATACTGAACTGAACTTGAACTGAACATGAACACGTATTTCTCGTTTTGAACGAGCTGAACCGAACATGAACCGAACATGAACCGAACGTGAACAAAAAAGTCCTAAAATTCTCGAACATGAACGTTCAGTTCAGTTCATGTGCAGCTTTAGTTGTATGACGCAATATTCATACCGGTGAAGAGGAAAGCATTTCAAATTTAATAATTCGTATTATTGAGAATAATCATGAGTGAGAAATCGATACAGTACAAGATTGAAACAGTAAGAAAACATGCACAAAAGTGAATCACAGCAAGATTATTCTCGGCGATTTTTGATATGAACATTTGATAAACGAAATCAATTGTTTTCGTTGTGAATCAGCTGATTGGACATTGGGTCGTCTTCAACATCGAAATAAATGCAGCACTGAAACGACCACCAAACAATCAGCAACGCCACAATGCCGATAACAATCATCAGTCGTCTTGAAAACTAGTAGGACTTAATCAAACGATAAAAATTAAATAGTAAATTCTAAATTGTAACATTCTGTTGAAAGTTCAGTCGACTGTCAGACCGTCATGATAGTTGTACTAAACTTGGTTCTCAAACTGCTATCTCGTTGATAGCTCTTGGTGAGAACAAAGTACGCTGTCTTTCGAAGGTCGAGGGAGAAATAATACATTTGAACATTTTCATTGAAATAATCCAAATGGATTTCTTTCCAATCCTTTCGAAATTACAGTGTATGTGGCCTTATTAAATTTTATACGTATTCATGCACTCAAACTGTTATGACTAAATAACTACGTATCTCGATTGCATATTTTTCTTTTATTCACGTAATACATTGAAATGGTAAAATAATTATTGGGCTCGTAAGAAGTGCTTACACACACAAACATTGTTTGTCAAACACCATAAATAACAATAAAATGAGAAATAGACAGAGAGTGAGATAGCGAGCACTTGGCACCAATAACAAGAAGTAGCAGCAACAGCGGCAACAATGACAACAACAACAAAAACACTGACGTGGTTCTCTCGCATTCGCCCAATGCGAAATAATTTTGGCTACACCGTAATTTTCTTCGCTTCCAATCTATCACCGTTAATTTCCAAATATGGTATCGATTGAACATTTAACTTTAAGATACTATCAACATTACACGCGTTTCGAATAATGTTTTTTATCTTCCATTTCATCACGAAAATGAATTGTCTACTCTATCAATGTGTATAGTGTATATGTATTTAAACAAGGAAAAAAATATAAAACATAAAATATTTGATCACACTAACATTTTATTGCTCAGATTTTCCGCAAATCTGGTAAATGCATCAGCTGCCCCAGACATCTTGTGTGTATTTATTGTTTTCTCCAAATTCTTCAAATCACCAGACTGTTTCAATCAAAACAAATAAACTGATAAAATTGTATTGTCAATGCAAATGGATGTACGATGAAAATTTTACAAAAACAACGATTTAATCACCTATTAACTGAATATATATTTTTAAATACGATTTCTTTTTTCTAATATTAATATAGAATGATTTTTGTTTACAAATTTATTTCAATCTGACTGTATTGGCGTACGAACAATATCTGAATTGTACTTTGCAAGAAAAAAAGTGTTTTCGTTGAATCTTCTACGTTTAACGAGCGCACAAATATATACACAAATTTTCTAGTGTAGTTGACATGGGCTATTTGTAAACATTTGCACGCACGCACTCACACTCACACACAGTCCGAAAACACGAATCGGCTCTGCTCTATCCATGTCATAACCATTTCACGTAAAACCACACACATGATAATTTTTACGACATTATAGTGAGTTCGAATAAATTTCTAGGTCTTTCTACAATGCATGGAAAAAAGCAAACTCTATCGCAATTGTGAAATGCAATATTCATGATTTTTTTTAATGTATTTTTACATGATGGCACGTCGAAATTGCGTAATATTTTTACTTTTTCCTTATATGGAATTTAATGGCCCTTCAATTTTAACGACTCAAAAACTAGACAAATTGTTTGGCAAGACCATGGATTTGTTGACCTTTGATCTTGTCATTTTATTGGCATGCTGACTAATGTACTCTATACATTAAATTACAATAGTGTACATCCGGACCGAAAAAACACGTTTAGCTTCTTAATTTGGTTTTTTCGATTTTCTAGAATGATCTGATTTTTGAAGATTTCTTTCATTTGTTAAAAAAAAAAAAATATTCAAAACTAGGACATTTTCTTAGGTCATAAAAATCAGTCGAACCAATAATTGGATTTAAAAATAAATTCCAATAAATAATTTATCAGAATGCCAAAGAAAACATATATTCATATGATTAAGAGAACTCGAAACCATGCTTAAACTCGATAGGAATGAAGTTGTCCCTCGTTGTTGTTCATGCTACTAACATTGTTTAGCAGTGTTTCGAATTTCAACGATTTTTCTTCTGCAAGTTCTTGGTATGGTGTACCTGGTACGCGCGAGATTTTTGGAAGCACTACCTCAAGATTGAAGAGACTTTTTATTCAGATAAAATTCATGCTCAGTTTGTTAAGACTAGATCAGGTAAGATATCAAGGGAGAAAGAAGGTAAAAGAAGCGCTTGAGAGAATGACATCAAATTGAATTTGATTTGTATTCAAACGCCAACGCGCCCAGTCCGAACGTCAATCGAAATGAAATTTTTTTGAAGCGTGTGTAAGTGAATCAGTTAGGAATCTGCCATAAGTTTGTTTGAGGTAAATTCTTTACTCGAGAAAATTACATTTACTTTAATAGAAAAACTACAATATCAATTATGCGATTTCTATTTCGGCAATGAAGTTTTGCATTTCTTTTAGTCCCAAAATGATGATTTCTTCTGTTTTCTATATCAAATTAACGATTGGTTCTCATTCATTGTTTACCTTGAATAATATACAATTTTCTTCATCTTCAATCGATTTTGTTCATTCTTTCTTAATTTTTTGTTTCTTCTTCTCATCTCTTATTGTGCTTCCTATGCGTTTTTAAGTTGTCATCAAGTATTTACCGCTTTATGCTACATTTACGATAATCACATAATTTCACACTCTCTAGTCTACCTGCTGTTACTCAAGT
Source organism: Aphidoletes aphidimyza (assembly GCA_030463065.1). NCBI lineage: Eukaryota > Metazoa > Arthropoda > Insecta > Diptera > Cecidomyiidae > Aphidoletes > Aphidoletes aphidimyza. The sequence goes on along the minus strand of CM059998.1, from coordinate 13,195,294 downwards.
ATTAGAAGTTCGATACAAAGTGAACAATTAACACTTCATTCAATAAAAAAATAACTGAATTAAAAAAAAAACAAATAAATTGAATTACATTCGTAATCCTGCCTTTTCCGGATTGATATGGAATTTGATTTTTCTCTTGTACAATTTCACTCATCGACCAGTCAAGAGAGAAAGTATTGGTTCTGCCAAGAAAACGGAGAAAATGTTCTTTTTTGTTATATAATGTAATGTATTTGGGCACCGTATGTGCACTTCAGTGCACGTCGACATGAAAAATATCCTGTGACACAATTAAACAAATTGGCTGTCTTCACTTTGCGATCTGAGACTCCTTTCTTGAGATACATTCATATCACAATTCGATTTTCTAAGAATTTCGTACATTTTCACAACTGTTCACACTCCATGATTTTTTAGCCTGAAAATACATTTTGTGCAGTGTAATAATACTGAACAAATTTGCTTTTATCTCTTTGAGATTGAAGACTCCGCTCAAGAGATATCGCGTTAACGTACATACACAGAAGACGACGACGACGACGCCATTTTGCACTGGAGGTACCAGAACCGAGCATCCAGAATCAAAAAAGTGCTAAAACAGAATTGTTCGCATGGTGAACTTAGACTCTGGTCAAAATTTGAGCCTAATCTGTAATCATTTACTCAGGCGCGGTGGAGTTGAATTTTCGAGACAAAACCAATACTTTTCCTGAGCACATTTCATGTGCTGAAAAGTAAATGCAAAAATTTAATAAGAAGAGAACAGAACGCAATAATTTATGGTTGATTGTAATTGTAAAATTGTTTATGTCATTGTTATAACCTTGCAATTGTGTTATCTCGAAGACTAATTTATAAATCAAATTGCTGTGGCCATACTATTATTACTAGACGCCTGCTCTGTCAATGTATTTGTATTTGTTGTTGTGGTTGGAGTGCTAACGGTGGTTGATGATTCTGGAATTTGATTCGGTGCACTTAAAGCCATCGTATTATCGGTTAGTTCAGATGTTGTCATGTTGTTTCGTGAGTTTTTTAATTGTTGTAAATAACGACGTTGCACCGGTTTATGTAGTGCTAGCTGCTGTAGTGCTTCGTCAATTGTAAACCATTGCCGTTTTCGGTTCATATTCCGCGAATCTTCCCAATCAGCCAACTCTTCGGTAACATTCATAACAAAAACCTTCGTTCTATGTTTGTGCTCGAAATTCTAAAAAAAAGAGAGAGACTATTTCATGATGACATTGATTTTGGACTAACATTCTGATTGCAGTTGTGATAGATTTACCTCAAACATTCCAAGGCAACGGCCTAATGTGCCAACTACACCAGCTTCTTCGAGTACTTCACGTACAGCTGTACATGCTGGCTCCTCATTTGGTTCAACACCACCGCCGGGTACAATCCAATTCTCCGGTCGACGTGATGATGTTACTAACAGCACCTGAACATCAAAATTCCACGGGAAAAATGCGAATTAAAAATAATTTCGTATGTGTGTGTGTTCACAAATGCATGACACTTACTTCATTCTCTTCGATGGATCTAACACATATGCAAGCAGCTCTTTGTCGAAACCCATCCTTATCGTAAATACGTGTTGAATTTGGTTTTTCTTTTACCATTTTTGCTTTATTGTAAATTGTTAAACGAGTTCTATTTGAGATATGGCTATTGGTTTTTATGTTGATGTGTTGGATGCCAAATTGGTGAAATTTGATTTGATGGTTTGATTGGTCGAATCGATATTAAGTGGATTTGATGCGTGATAAAGTGTTGACAATCTGAAGTTTGCACAGTTTTACTTTTGTGCGTTTGAATTAAATTTACTATTCTATCAGTAACAATAGCAAATCAACAATCGACGGAGAACACATTGAAACAAACGCATTTTTTTCCTTCACTGCAACTGATTGGTTCACAAAACAAATTTGGTCCGAGTAAATGTAAAATAAAATTTAACTCAACAATAATAGCACAACAAATAATTCAATTACTGACCAACTCAATAATCAAAACCGGCCCGCGAACACGAAAAAAAAACAACAACAAAAATTAAAAGCAAACAAATAAAAATGAAAACGCGAGATTTTCGGTTGCACACATGCACTAGTCCGTTATTTGCAACGGTATCTAGAGACTGTAACTAATGCCTAACGCATACACAAATCGACTTCTTTGACGTTTGTTGTTACAGACACACATATACATTTAGCTTCTCATCGATTGTGATTCTTTCGATTGTTTCGATTTTTGTTGCTGGTTTGGTTCAGCTGCTTAATCCTTTTTGGTGATGTTATGATTCCCAAGCGCAAAAATAAAGAAAAAAAAGAACTCAAATCAATTGAAACGTTCAACGTCAACTTGAAAACGAATCACACGGCAACGATGACAGTAAGAACGAACCAAAAAAAAGACACACGTGATGTGGCTGCTACTCAGCCAAATATTATTGATTGGCTTACTTCTGCTTGACAGATGAACTGGTTCTTGTGGTATCGGTTTATTCCCTGCGTCTGATTACCGATGCACAACGTACAAAAAATGAAATCGGCGAAAAAAAACAGTTTGCCACCGAAATGTTGACGATTGCAAATCGTTTGATGATGATGAGCGTGTGCTCGTTTGGCCAACGACAATTAAGGTAGCAAAATGACTTATTGAAGTGGTTGGTTCTTTGTTTGAAGTTGTCGAGTGTCGAATTTCAATTTGTCATTTCATTAACATAAAATGTGGTGATACAATTTTGTTATTTCCATCGTCTAAGCGCGTCAATGTTATCAAAGTTGTCTTTTATGTGAATTACACAGCTATCTATTGGCGTGCTGTTTTCCTTCTTTTCTAATTCTCTTTGTTTGCCGCAACGTTCTGTGTTTTTTTCTTCGGTTGATAACTTCTTTGTGGTGCTGATAACTTCTTTTCTTTTTTTAGTAGCTTAATTTATTTGGTGTACCGAATGGCCATATCGGTAGAAAATACCATCTTGTTTGGTTTGTTCTGTAATAATTGGGCATTATGATTAGCGGACTCAAAATGATATTGGAATATGATTAATGTTTCAACAATGAAAAAATGGCTTGATTTCTACATACTAACCCAGGGTCAACATTTCACAGGAGAGCGCTTCGATTTAAGCTAACTTCAGCTATATTACTTCTCATGCACCGTACACGAATATACCACTTTTAACATACACACACATTCAATGCACATTCGGTCGTTCTCTTTCCCTTTTATAAACGGCAGAAGCACTTCTTGTGGTAGCAATAGATTTTAAACCGTTTGGATGTATATGCTGTTTGGTGTTTACAGGAAAAATGCCGAATTCTCGTATCACTTCAAGCAATTCTCCGTACCAGATTTTAATAGACACGACACAAAAATAAGCGTTTTTAGGCGTGGAACAGCATTGCTATGTGGCGGCTGGCTCAATTTACTGTGGCTATACAGCTCCCATTCTGAACCACCAACGAAATTTGGTTTGCGCTTTGTTTTTGTCCTATCTTGACTTTTTATTTGTTCACTTTTTTCACAGCCGTTCTCTCTCTCCCTCTCTCTCGCTCTATGGTTCTTATGCTCGTCACTCCGTCCCAGCTATAATCTCACTTCAGTTGTTTTCGATGGTGCGCTATTTCTGTGATTTTTGTCAAGTCGTTCGATTCTCTCGATGATGAATATTTGTGTGCTGTTGTTCTTTTTTTTGTTGTTCGTGTCTTACTTTTTTTTTATTTTTCGTCTTCGCTTCACTTTTTGTCACACATATTCACTAGTTTATTGCGAGACCGAGATGGCGTGCATCGCCATGTATGTGTCTTGTTTATTGTGTATTGTGTGTATATCTGATTAAAAAACTACACTAGAGCGGCAGAATATGACAAAACACGACGGTGATATTAGCTTGAACGCAACATACACATAACTCATTTGCCAACCAATTATATATATATACATGAATACATTTATATATATATTGTACAATTTTGTAGATTGTGTAATATAATTTGATTCTAATTTGTGTGTTCTTGTTGTTGTTGTTGTTGTTGTTGTTGTTGTTGTTGTTGTTGTTGTTGTTGTTGTTGTTGTTGTTGTTGTTGTTGTTGTTGTTGTTGTTGTTGTTTTGGGTTTCAATTCTTAAAACATATTCGTTTTTTTGTGCACTTTGATTTTATTATGTCATTAAATACATTTTTCAATCAATTGAGTGCTCATTTCTAGTAAATACTCTTCTTGGTGCACGCACACTAAGAAGAACATTTTTGTAAGTAACACACGATTCGTATCGCTGTTGTTTTTTCTTTCTTTTTTATTTTACAACCGTTCGAAATGATTTTTCCCCTTTTTGTCTGTATGTTTTGTCAGACAATTCAATCGAACAAAAAAAAAAAAAAAAAACACACCAAAATGTGTGTAGATATTTAGTTCTGTCAAATGTCGCTGTGTCTCTCTTTCTCCCACTTTCGGGTCGATCTGTCTCTCGCTGGTTTATTCACTCTGTATGTGTAACGATTTTCAAACATTTCGTGTATACTGACATCGACCAACGTAACAAGCCAACACGAATGTAGCGCCTATCATTCCATTCATATGATCAACACGAACGTTAAACATGTTGCTCTTTTTCATGGAATCTTTTGTGTTATGGATTGAGTGCGTGTGTTTTTTTTCTCTCCCTTCGGTTTCGTCCGGTTTGACAAGACACAAAAACACACATACAATGACATTAACCTTTCAGTAGGGTTTCCTTGAATTAGTAAATCGTCATATGACATTAAATGCTATCAAAAAATGTGATTCAAACAATTTCGGATTCATTGATGAAATTTTGCAACCGCAGTGAACACTTTAGACGGTTGTTAGGTCTTGAATTTCAATACGTTCAGTTGACAATTTTCACAATGTCAATACATTCCGTCGACTTGTATGCTAATTGAATGTCAATAACAGTTTATAGTGTTTACCACTTCTAGCGCATTGCATACCGAGAACACTTTATGCTTTATGAATTCTATATATTTATATATAAAAAAAAAAAACAATTTTTTTCAGAAAAGAGGTTGCGTGTAAAAGATGGAATTTTTGTCTGTAATTCGCCCTCGCATTTTTTTCTTCCATGTGTACTTTCTTCCATGTGTACCAATTCCGAAATGTCAATAACTTGTCCATTTGCAAATTGTGCATTTCATATGTTAAAATGAGTTCAGCTCCTCAATTGCAATTTCATTACATTTAATTATCATCTATCTATACATGTACAGTGTACGCTGTTGTTGAGTAAGCAATCAAAAGTACTCTTAAATACCTTTCCAACGACAGTTCGACCATCGAAATCGGTTAACGCATTCAAAAGTTTTAGTCAATGAACCCAGAAAGGGGAATTCCCCCTGGAAATTGGTTTTGGTATGAGTGTGTGATTTAGCCTCCAAACTTTTTCTGTGGGTACATTTGAGCCAAATACTTTAACTCAACTCAAAGCCAACATCCGAAGTGAAATAGCCGCTAATCCGAAAAATTAATTTAAATGTGAAACTACATATTAATTTTGAATATATTTTTATTATTATATATATATTTTTGAGTATATTTCTTCTTCTACACTAGGGTATTTCCAAACCTAGGAAGAAAAAAAATGTCTAGTGTTAATAAAGTCCATAAAATTCTGGCATTAAAAATGGCACTCACTACGTTTAGCGATTGATTTTCAGACTTCCCGAAGCTAAAAACGGTTTCAATGTCCGAAAAATCCATCACTCTGAAGTGTTATTGCCAATAAAACATCAAAATACATACGGAAAAGAACCCAGTTAGGTACTCCACTCTTAAAGAGTTACTAAACCACAACGGCCGGTTGGTCTCTGCAATGTTATCGGAATCGGTAGATCAAACAGCGTACATAAGCCTAAGAAACACAAATCAATCGAATAAATCAATCATTATTTCATATGTGATTCAATCATTCAATACCTTTTATGAGTATGCACTTGGCGGCGACAACGTCGCGATGCCACACGGTCTTATGTGGATGTTGAACATCAGCATCAGCATCGAAATCGAACAGATGTTCGGCAGCAGCATTCACGATTTCACCAGTTGCACGGTTAATTTGCCATAATTTCTTATATGTCTTGACCTTGGTCAAGAGTAGTCCAACTGGTACATCTTCTGCTTTCACATCGAGTTCTTCTGCAATCTGCTCTCGTTCCATTTTCCGGAATGCTTGAAGTTGTCTTTTCCCTAACTGCGTCACAATTCTGGATGGCAACATCGCATTTCGCTTTGGTGTGCACATTTGGCACACTTTGAATTTGTCTTTTTTCGTCCGAACATCAAAGCGCCTGAAACATTTCGCACAAGTCTGTGATGAGTAGTATTCATCGACAGGTAGCACAGGGCAGTCACGTTTTTTGAAGCCATTGACCACCATGCGTGAACCAGGGCATCTCACATTCTTTTTATTCTGAAGGGACAATTCGGTGCTGTTTGCCCATTTCCCAAAAATACGAGTGCCCGCTGGTAGTTGGTTAATTTGCCGGTTATTTGGTCAATGGTACGGTATGATTCTATATGCTTATCCAAGCGAAGCCGCGTGTATTTTGCGGTTGAATACGCGTTGATACCATCTTTAAGTATTCTCAGACGATGTTGAATATAGTACCACCAATTTCTTCCACGCGGAGATGGCATTACTGGGAACAGGCCGCGATTATTTCGGTCATTTTCTTCTTGAGCTACAAAATCTTTCGTAAACCGATTCGCCTTACTGTTGCGCTTGTTTTGCCCTGCCAACCAATCGTAATCTTTGCTGCTTATCTTGAAGTTGACCTAATAAATGAAACACAACAAATGAAATCATTGTATTTGAATGTGGTTGAGATTGAACAATAGATAAAAACTTACCTCTTTTCCAGTTTCGAAATCGTGTTGAACAGTTGAATTCCATTTTGCCTGGATCAATGCCTAGCACTTTTTTGAATTTCTTTTGTTCGAAATCGTCTCAGATTTTATCCAAATGGACTCCGATTTTGACGATATGAATTGCAGCGGAACTGATATACCATCGGTAAGAATGTGAAAATCGAATTCCTTTTTACGTCGCACAAACCATTCTATTCTCCGCATGTAAAAGAACTGATTCCATAAATTGTCCTTATTTTCCATGAATGGTTTGAACTTAATTTGCGCTCCACCTTTTCTGGGAAGCAATCCGAGTTGTTTCAATAAGCAAAACAACGTATAATTATCCAGGGTGTAGTGTGTGCGTTTGAAATCGCATTGTGGTATTACGAGCAAATTATGAATTTCTGGTGGATCATTTGCGTTGTCAAGCATTTGTTTTTCACGGCGCCATCGACGACGTTTGTTCTTTCGTGCGCCTGCACCTTGTGGCTGTTGTAACTGTGGATGATTGATGTTGTATTCGTCAATTTCACGCTGCATTTCAATCCATATCGGAATCGACTTGAACCAATTCAATTTATTGCATTTGAGTATACTATGATCATCAGCACCCCACCGATAATGTATGCGTCGTAAAATTTGAAGCAAACCGTCGCGTCGCATACGTTTGAAATCGTTGTTGTTCTCAATTTCAATGTCCTTTCCAAAGATGATGAGGTCGATTACGTTTGAAATATCTTCTGGAAAATATTTGAAAATCACGTTTGGCTGCGTATTGTTCTCGAACACTTTCAATTTGAGGTAATTCACCAGCCGTTGTTTGCAATGCGTTTTCAAATTTGTGATGACACTTTTGACGTATGGTTTCATTAAATCTTTCAATCCAATTCCGAAACTTACACAAATGGCACAAAATTTGATGATAACAATGCCTATTAATTGATACTGCATATTTTTCTGTCTCCTTCAAAATCGTTCACTTGTGAATGTAAACAATATTTGGATGTGTAGCATTTCTCTGTGACATCTGATGTCACCTGATATTGAACTTATCGATCGAATGCAATAAAGTTGTTCACAAATTATAAAAGTGGGAAATTCAATTTTGAGAATTACTGTTAGTAGTGTAACCGATTCGGCGATAATCTGCGAGGAATTCAATTGTATATTCGACGATTCCATGTGAAATCAAAAAAAATCTGCGGGCATGGTGACGGATTTCAAAATCATAAACTAATAGTTGTTGGAAATATAGAAAAACTCAAAAATCCAAATTTTTAGCTCAATCGGTATAGAGGCTTAAGATCCCTTAGACATCGAAATTTCGATTTTGGCCTGAACTCGAAATTTTTGAATGACCACCATTTCCAAACGCCATTATAGAACTTGCTCAAATTTTCGGAGCAGATAGGTTTTGAAGAGTACTGCATGAGACTTGTTTAGATAGGAGCCCCCTGGGTCACTCCCCATAGAACATTTTTCATTCAAAGTTGGGTACCTAAGTAAACCCCTTTAGACGTCCGAAATTTTAGACCTTTTTTTTCGTTAAATCGATAGCTCTTTAGGTCCGCTACACGCGTAATCTATCAAAAGTTTGTATATCTGCCAAGTTTTTGTACTTTTGTTGGGCCAAATCCAGTTTTCTCACGTTTTTTTCGTGTTTTTCGACCAAAATCTCAATTCATACTACCAAAATCATCTTGAGAACCAGTGAAAAGTAAAAATAAATTATATTTCAGTCATTTACTTGCGTTTTACTGTTGTAAATATTCGATTCGGTCACCAATTACCTCGAAAAACCGCAAAATTATCATAAAATGTACGTTGGGGTGGACCAAATGGTAAAATCAACTGCGAAATCAACATGGCTATGATTTCCCACTAAGTACAAGCTTAGAGAAGAATTTTGATACCATCGGCTTTTATGTCCAATGCCTTTTGGGCTCCCTCTGCAAACAGGCAACTGGCCCATTCCCTCATTCCATAGAAAAAATCGATGAATTTGACATTTGTATGAAATAATTGGTTCTTCTCGGCATTTTTGATAGTCTTGAACGATTTTGATCGGTTCTATGTACGAATGTCTAGTGATCTAGAGTATTACTTTTCCTCACATGAAATGTGCTTAGGAAAAGTATTGGTTTTGCCTCAAAAATTCAACTCCACATTGCTTGAGTAAATGAACTCCGATCGGGCTCAAATTTTGACCAGAGTCTCAGTTCACCATGGGAACAAAACTTGATTTGCACTTTTTTTATTTGGATACTCGGTTCTGGTAGCTCCGGTGCAAAATGGCGTCGTCGTCGTCGTCTGTGTACGTACGTTAACACGATAACTCTCGAACCGAGTCTCAAATCCCAAAGTGACAAAAGCAAATTTGTTCAGTATTATTACCGGATGTTTCCTATTGAATTTGAGCCATATCGGTGTAGTCGTTCCAGAGATATGTGCATTCAAGTGCTCGTGAGTCGGGTTTTATATTATGATTTATTTTTCATGTTTTGCTTCGGGAAGTATGGATCGAACTCATATTGTTTTATGAATGCTGTCAATTTACACAGAATTTAGTACTCTTTAAATTAAGACTGGACATTTTTTATTTTAGAACTATGAGAAACGCTCTATTCTACACTCTTAATTTTGGGCATTTGGCTTTATTCATTTTACCTCTTATTATATTCTCTAGAAAAAATCGGCTAAAAAGTGGAGTTTTCGGCTAAATAGTCGATTTTAGACCTTCGAAACACGGGGGCCGCTGAGCTGTCACTTAGAGTGACCGGAAATTGTTGAAATTTTGGGAGGCCTATTTTTTACTGAACCTCCTATGATATTTTCATCGAGAAAGTCAAAAATCGAAAGAGTCGGATTATTGAATCACTCTAGTGATACTTCATACGTATTTCAAGTGAATATTCGTTGAAAAGGTCTTTTGTAATTCTGATCAATTTAGCTAAGTTAAATAGCTGTGTTGTTTTACAAGTTTTTCTGAACATGTTTACAAGAAATTGTAATATGTAAATCAAATTTACATTTACATTTACATAAAATTGTAAATTGTAGACAGTTGGTGCAATACCCTCCAGAACATATTCGTGAATATGTTGGCAAACAGTTGGCGAATCAAGTGTGGAAATTAGCTTCGAAATAGATTTTTTTTAATTACTCAAAATAATTTTCCATTGATTTTCATTCTTTCTGGAAAAGTTAGGAATTTCCTTGAGGTTAAAGCCCCTTAAGTGAAGAATTTTTTTTTCAAATCGAAAGTGTCTCCTTGCGGCTCCTTAAGTCGATGCATTTATTTTTGCTATTTTCATCTAATGAATGGATTGAATGTGTTTCATAGATGCGCAGACTTCGATGTTGCAGAGGGGGTAAATGGAATCCGGGGGGGTATGTGTAGGAAAAGGAGAACAACCAAAAAAAAAATTCTAGCCAGGAATTGGTATGTGAAATGGGAAATCCTGGATTCCATAGGTGTCCGGCCCGAAGTAGACCGTTGTAGACCGGGGTGGACCGGGGCAGGACCCGGATTTCATTGGTTTCTGGACCGGGGTAGATCCAGATTTCATGAATTTCCAGACCCGGGGAAATCAGGGAGACTTGCTCTCCAGAGGGGGGGAAAACCCGGAATACCCCCCCTCTGCGCACCTATGAATGTGTTCAGATGGGCCTTTAGAATTGGTATGAAAAAAAGTGCGATTTTTCCACTCATTTCCCAATTAGTAAAAAGTTAACTAGTAAACTATTTTACTCCCTATGCTAACCGCAACCATAAGGATCTTGTGTAGACTGGGCATTAATCGAAGTAAATTTTTACACCCAGTTTTACGGTAAATTTACTTCTTAAAATGTTACGCCAAAAATTTGTTCTCGAATATTTTGATTACGAATCACGATAAAATTGAGATGGGCATGGATTGTTTTTGATTTTGGCTCTCAGTGATTTCGAATTATCCGATCTTTCCTAATTGCTGTCAGAGCTATCCGTGCCCACCTCTGATCTGAACTAATAAGTATACTTATCCAAAATCTGGCACAGTAAGTGTATGCACGTTATTATCAAAGGATCTGACACTGCTGCATTAAGGAGGTCATGGGCGAACATGCGATGGGAGTCCCAAAAAAATGGAAACCTGTGTAAACCATGTCAGATCAAGTTGAAAACCTACAAAAAGGCATCATTTTTGAAAATTAAACGAGGGCCCGAGAATTCAAGAATTCAATTCGGGGCTCATCGATCTTGGAGGCTATGTCAGAACCCATGCTTGTCATAGGTTTGGAAATAAGTCGCGCCTTGCGTGGATCGTATCTAATCTATCGTGTTTTTTAATTAAGAAACCAAGGGAGTGAAATGAAAAACGGTGTACTACTGCCCCATGTATGAGTGTGCGTCATTTGAAAGATATTCAAATCTATTTGATGTTCTAATTATTTGAACTAGTATCCCCTAGTGGTCGAAATTCGACCATTTTACTTGTTTTGTTATCACCGAGACAGTGGCATATCAATCGGTTGGAGTTAATTCTTAGTGAATACTCTGTCATAATTTGCTAAGTGCCTTTGTTCATTTCGATCTACAATATAGAATCTCAATCTGGTGCAAAATGCTTATACTCAGTAAATACAAAGGGTATTATTTTATTCTCCCAGAGGGCTAATTTCTGCATTTTTTCTCCTTGGAGGAATATCGGGAGAATATATTCCTCTTGGGAGAATAATGCACTTTCTAAACACTGTTGCTGATTCGGTTTGACATCAGTCAAAATATATTGACATTTCAAAAATATTCCTCCATGGGGGAAAAAAGGAGTAGAATATTCTCCCATGAAGAATATATGCAAAAATTCGCCCTCTGGGAGAATAAAATCGTACTCTTCGTAGTTACTGAGTAGGATCGCATTGTGATGGAAATTCGACCATTTGTATTTAATCGTAAAAATATCTATATAATCATAGCAGTCCCCTCTCCCCCTTTACCTGATTGACCCCCAACATTCACAAAAATCGATTTAGAGCTCTCGTATCGATCTGAAATTTTGCACATATGTTTGACTTGGCCCAAAAAATAAATAAATCGGTTTTTCTGTTTTTCTGAAATTTGGACCAGTCAAGAGAGAGTGAAATGACTAATGTAATATGACTAATTTTCAACACAAAATATCGTGCGACAAGATAAATTTTGCGATTTAAGACTTCTCTCTTAAGAAATATTCATATCAAACTTCGGTTGTGAAAATGTACGAAATTCTTAGAAAATCGATTTGTGATATGAATATGTCTTAAGACAGGAGTCTCAAATCGCAAAATTTATTTTGTCGCACGATGTTTTGTGTTGAAAATTAATCATATTGCAGTAGTCATTTCATTCTCTCTTGACTGGTCCAAATTTCAGAAAAAGAGTAAAACCGAATTTCATATCAATAATAAGTAATTAAATTTATTCCCGATTGGAATCGTTGACGATTTGTGTTCATTATAATCGTACACAAAAATGGCAAAAAAATCTTTCACGCCGGTCGAGTATCCCCCAAAATCCCTTTTATAGCAGTTGGCCTCCTGAACATGTTGACCAATTTTGGCGATTTTTTCACCATTTTTTTTCAGTTTTTGATGAAAAAAAATTCGACGAAAAATCGCATTTTGAGAGATATTGCATTTTGAAGTTGACCAATTTTAGCGATTTTTCGTCGAAACATTTTTCATCAAAAACTGAAAAAAAATGGTGAAAAAATCGCCAAAATTGGTCAACTTCAAAACTCAATATCTCTCTTATTTTCCAACCAATTTTGATGTTTTTCATATGGAATCGCACTGATTTTTCCCTGGCTACATTTTTTCCTTGAGAGTCTCTAGGATGTCCAGGATTTTTTTTTTAAAGAGTCTCCCTCCGCTCAGAACAAAAAGTCGTACCATTTAGTACTTAAGTACGTTGTCCCAACAAGAGATGGCGACAACTGACATTTGAATCGAGAATAAAATAAAATAAAATAATAAGAAAAATCTTATATGCATTATTTTTTATTTGTATTTGTATTTATTTTGTGCCTTGCTTAATCATAATATATTTCGGTACGGATTATTTTAAGATGTAATCATGCAATTCAATTGTATTCTCTTACGTTGTGTACTAAATACAATTGCACGAATGCATTTTAAAATGATCCGTACCGAAATATAAATTATGATTAAGCAAGGCATATAAAAACAGAAATAAAAAAATAAGAAAAAAGCCCGTCAATTTATGATTAAGCATGACAGAATTTTCAAAATATAAAAACAAATACAAAATAATACATAAAAAACTTGCTTCAATTAACGTGGTTTTGGCTTTGTTATTATATATAGTTTGTAAATAAATGTCCCTTCGAACCTTAATAGACCCTGCCCACAAAATGACTGATATAAAATTTTACGTGGCGCTTGTGAAAATATATTGTCGTTCCACAGTCCTCAAATCATTCAACAATTTGTCCATGCCATATTACAATGAATGTGAACTAGAGTGCGCCAGTATGTATTCAGGAAATAAATGTCCCTAAAATGGACATTTATTTTCTGAATATTTTTGAATGAGGACAATTAATCTGTGAAGTCGGTTCAAAGGGACATTTATTTTCTGAATATTTTTGAATGAGGACAATTAATCTGTGAAGTCGGTTCAAAGGGACAGTTACTTCCTAAATATATTTGAATGAGGACAATTATTTTGTGAAGTCGGTTCAAAGGGACATTTATTTTCTGAATACATTTGAATGAGGACAATTAATCTGTGAAGTCGGTTCAAAGGGACAGTTACTTCCTAAATATATTTGAATGAGGACAATTATTTTGTGAAGTCGGTTCAAAGGGACATTTATTTCTTGAATAGATTTGAATGAGGACAATTAATCTGTGAAGTCGGTTCAAAGGGACATTTATTTCTTGAATAGATTTGAATGAGGACAATTAATCTGTGAAGTCGGTTCAAAGGGACATTTATTTCTTGAATAGATTTGAATGAGGACAATTAATCTGTGAAGTCGGTTCAAAGGGACATTTATTTTCTGAATACATTTGAATGAGGACAATTAATCTGTGAAGTCGGTTCAAAGGGACATTTATTTCTTGAATAGATTTGAATGAGGACAATTAATCTGTGAAGTCGGTTCAAAGGGACATTTATTTTCTGAATATTTTTGAATGAGGACAATTAATCTGTGAAGTCGGTTCAAAGGGACATTTATTTTCTGAATATTTTTGAATGAGGACAATTAATCTGTGAAGTCGGTTCAAAGGGACATTTATTTCTTGAATAGATTTGAATGAGGACAATTAATCTGTGAAGTCGGTTCAAAGGGACATTTATTTCTTGAATAGATTTGAATGAGGACAATTAATCTGTGAAGTCGGTTCAAAGGGACATTTATTTTCTGAATATTTTTGAATGAGGACAATTAATCTGTGAAGTCGGTTCAAAGGGACATTTATTTTCTGAATACATTTGAATGAGGACAATTAATCTGTGAAGTCGGTTCAAAGGGACATTTATTTCTTGAATAGATTTGAATGAGGACAATTAATCTGTGAAGTCGGTTCGAAGGGACATTTATTTCTTGAATACATTTGAATGAGGACAATTAATCTGTGAAGTCGGTTCAATGGGACATTTATTTTCTGAATACATTTGAATGAGGACAATTAATCTGTGAAGTCGGTTCGAAGGGACATTTATTTCTTGAATACATTTGAATGAGGACAATTAATCTGTGAAGTCGGTTCAAAGGGACATTTATTTCTTGAATACATTTGAATGAGGACAATTAATCTGTGAAGTCGGTTCAAAGGGACATTTATTTTCTGAATACATTTGAATGAGGACAATTAATCTGTGAAGTCGGTTCAAAGGGACATTTATTTTCTGAATACATTTGAATGAGGACAATTAATCTGTGAAGTCGGTTCAAAGGGACATTTATTTTCTGAATAGATTTGAATGAGGACAATTAATCTGTGAAGTCGGTTCAAAGGGACATTTATTTTCTGAATACATTTGAATGAGGACAATTAATCTGTGAAGTCGGTTCAAAGGGACATTTATTTCTTGAATAGATTTGAATGAGAACAATTAATCTGTGAAGTCGGTTCAAAGGGACATTTATTTTCTGAATACATTTGAATGAGGACAATTAATCTGTGAAGTCGGTTCAAAGGGACATTTATTTTCTGAATACATTTGAATGAGGACAATTAATCTGTGAAGTCGGTTCAAAGGGACATTTATTTCTTGAATAGATTTGAATGAGGACAATTAATCTGTGAAGTCGGTTCAAAGGGACATTTATTTTCTGAATATTTTTGAATGAGGACAATTAATCTGTGAAGTCGGTTCAAAGGGACATTTATTTCTTGAATAGATTTGAATGAGAACAATTAATCTGTGAAGTCGGTTCAAAGGGACATTTATTTCTTGAATAGATTTGAATGAGAACAATTAATCTGTGAAGTCGGTTCAAAGGGACATTTATTTCTTGAATAGATTTGAATGAGGACAATTAATCTGTGAAGTCGGTTCAAAGGGACATTTATTTTCTGAATAGATTTGAATGAGGACAATTAATCTGTGAAGTCGGTTCAAAGGGACATTTATTTTCTGAATACATTTGAATGAGGACAATTAATCTGTGAAGTCGGTTCAAAGGGACATTTATTTTCTGAATACATTTGAATGAGGACAATTAATCTGTGAAGTCGGTTCAAAGGGACATTTATTTTCTGAATAGATTTGAATGAGGACAATTAATCTGTGAAGTCGGTTCAAAGGGACATTTATTTCTTGAATACATTTGAATGAGGACAATTAATCTGTGAAGTCGGTTCAAAGGGACATTTATTTCTTGAATAGATTTGAATGAGAACAATTAATCTGTGAAGTCGGTTCAAAGGGACATTTATTTCTTGAATAGATTTGAATGAGGACAATTAATCTGTGAAGTCGGTTCAAAGGGACATTTATTTTCTGAATACATTTGAATGAGGACAATTAATCTGTGAAGTCGGTTCAAAGGGACATTTATTTTCTGAATACATTTGAATGAGGACAATTAATCTGTGAAGTCGGTTCAAAGGGACATTTATTTCTTGAATAGATTTGAATGAGAACAATTAATCTGTGAAGTCGGTTCAAAGGGACATTTATTTTCTGAATACATTTGAATGAGGACAATTAATCTGTGAAGTCGGTTCAAAGGGACATTTATTTTCTGAATACATTTGAATGAGGACAATTAATCTGTGAAGTCGGTTCAAAGGGACATTTATTTCTTGAATAGATTTGAATGAGGACAATTAATCTGTGAAGTCGGTTCAAAGGGACATTTATTTTCTGAATACATTTGAATGAGGACAATTAATCTGTGAAGTCGGTTCAAAGGGACATTTATTTTCTGAATACATTTGAATGAGGACAATTAATCTGTGAAGTCGGTTCAAAGGGACATTTATTTTCTGAATAGATTTGAATGAGGACAATTAATCTGTGAAGTCGGTTCAAAGGGACATTTATTTTCTGAATACATTTGAATGAGGACAATTAATCTGTGAAGTCGGTTCAAAGGGACATTTATTTTCTGAATACATTTGAATGAGGACAATTAATCTGTGAAGTCGGTTCAAAGGGACATTTATTTTCTGAATACATTTGAATGAGGACAATTAATCTGTGAAGTCGGTTCAAAGGGACATTTATTTCTTGAATAGATTTGAATGAAGACAATTAATCTGTGAAGTCGGTTCAAAGGGACATTTATTTTCTGAATACATTTGAATGAGGATGTTATGAATGCTACTACACACACACACACACACACACTCACACACACACACACACCGATACACACAACACCCATAGCGAGCAAGCCACCGACTTTACTGCCGGACATTCGATGTTCAGTTCACTTTTAGATCACAGTGGACGGCAGTCCACACGAGTGACGAAAGCACCTCTAGTGCGAAAAGTCTACTCATCACAGTGGACGGCAGACCACACGAGTGACGAAAGCACCTCTAGTGCGAAAAGTCTACTCAGTATATATACAGCAAGTTTCGAACTTTGTATCTATGAGTCCGAGCGTTTTGTGTCATATACCATCTGAAAGGTCTTTGAAAATTAGCGCAAAAAAAGTATACACACTCGAAATTTTATCAACCACAAGTGGAGATATCGCGGTGGAAAAATTTCGGCTAATTTTCAGTTTTTCGGCCATAACCCGGGTAAAAATAGATTAAATATTTTTGAACCTGATATTCTATGATTCTACGCGTGAATACGAATCCAACAACATCCCAACCATTAAAATCGGACCATACGTTGAAAAGTTATGGCCATTTGAATTTTATTCGTGGCGCCTCCATCTATCAATTTATAATATTTTTTGGGTATGTATGTATGTATGTATGTTCGTACCATCTCCCGATTTTTTTCAAACTTTCAGGGATTGTAGTACATGAAAAACTAAGCAACTTTTGTTCTGGAAGTTTTTGATTTGGCCGCCATCTTGGCCGTGGCCGGCCTCTAGAGGCCAAAAAGTGACCACCACGGCCACAGCCACTGTGGCCGAACCACTTGATATTTCTCAGACATACGCATATCGTTGGAAAGGTATTGAGATAAGCTTCCAAATGACACCCACTTGAATTTTAAATTTTCAAGTTGGTAGGCCATTCTTGGCCAAAAACTGAAATACGGCCACTTTTTGGAGATTTTTTCTCCACTTTTTGGTCATTTGCTCGAAAATGACCCAAGACTTTTGATTCATATTTTCAGGGTTATTGGCCCTAACCCTGGTCTAAAATAAGCCATATCGCATATATCCCACAAAATTCGTTTTTTCGAGATATTGACATATTTATTCAAAATTCACCATAAAAACACCGAAAAATGCATTTTTTGGCACATATGCACTAATTTCGGGGATCAAATACTTGTAATAATATTTAATTCGATTTTTACAGCAAATTAAAGGGAGCCAAATAAAATTTTCATCCAAAGTAATCAGTATTTTCAATAAATTTTCACTCGTACAATGCAAAATAATAGCAAAAATTCGAAAATGCAAGACATTCATTGTCAATATTCAGTTTGTGGTTTCATTTAATATAATTTCAATGAGCGCACACATTGAAATTGCATGCATTGCCAAAATCTATGATATCAAATGAAAAACCTCTGAACGAGGTAAAAATCGAGTGACAAAAGCAAAATGCAAAATACAAAATTTGTGATATGAAATTTGTGCCGAAAAAAAGTTATTTGAATTTTGTAAACAATTTTTCAGTGCATTAGTGCGTTCGGTGCGTTGTGATGTGTTTTCGATAGGAAAAAAAACACAATTTCAGCAACGCACCGAACGCACTAATGCACTGAAAAATTGTTTACAAAATTCAAATAACTTTTTTTTCGGCACAAATTTCATATCACAAATTTTGTATTTTGCATTTTGCTTTTGTCACTCGATTTTTACCTCGTTCAGAGGTTTTTCATTTGATATTAATAAAGAAACATCTCAACCATACTCTCTGTGTATTATTATTATTTATTATTATATAGCTGGCTACCGAACATGGTCCTTCGAAACATTTACGAACAGTTTTATTATATTGTTTTGTGCTGGCATAGGCAATCAAATGACACAAGAATTGATGGTATGGGATGTGAGGCGAAAATATCGAAATTAAAAGAAAAAGTGACTCAATGCGTTCAAATAAATATTCAATTTTCAATTTCAATAAATTCTTGTGTGTGGTTAAGAGATGCGAATGCTAAGGCGAATGTGCATGTACAGTCAAACGAACAAGCATACAACTGAGTGTGCTGTGCACAGGCATAATGGCACACGAGAAGGAGAAATGAGCATGCAAATTCCGATAAGCGTTTTCGGAGAATCGTTTCTCATAAGCACAGAGGCGAAACACAAACAAAAAAAGAAGCGCGTTGAATACACAGCAAGTCGCAGGCGATCGACTCTGTTTATGTATACACACAGAAGCGAACAATGCAATGAATAAGCGTCGATTCTATCAAATTTGTTCTCGATGTGACAAATACACAATCAAAAATGCGTCGACACAGGGACTGTTGCACAGGCGGCACTTTTTTGCAAACACGTGTTTGCGATACATTCTCTTGTTAGCATTCCGGGTGACCACACGAAATGTGAATAATCAGCGACAAATCTGAATAAAATCGAAAATACAGTTTTTCCTTGATTCGGTGAACAAGCAATACGCATCTTAAGCGGCACTAAATAGGAAATTGACGACAAGTTAATACAATTTTGTATCAAGTCAGTGTTTTTGGTGAATAAACAATACGCATTTCAAGCGGAAATCAGTTGCAATCGAAATAAAACTAATTGTTGGTGAGAAAACACAATTTCGACGACACAAATAAGCTGTGCAGTGCAAACCAATTACGATTTCAGTGAACAAGCGTACTATAAAAAAAAAAGATAATAGAAATGTCTAAAGCCAAAAATAAAGGCGACCAAAAGGCGGCTACTGTAACAACAGAAAGAAAACAGGATGAGAAATTAATTTTAAAACGCGACTTCCATCTTGAGGCAATTAAGCGTGCTGAAAAGCGTATAATCGAAGGCGTTTTAGAAAAATGGTCGACAAATGAAATTGATGAACAGCTCAAACAGTTGACAAATGCGTACGAAAAATTCGAGCTGAAAAGCATGCATGCAAGTTGCTATGAAAGTGCAAGTGAGGATGAAATTAAACAAATTTCGAACGAAGTTGAAAAAACGGAATCACTATATTTTGAACTCAAGGCAAAATTGCGAAATGCGAAGCAGGCGTTGGAGGCGTCGGAATTTAAAGCAAAAACCGAAGTCAAAGAAACAGAAAAAAGCGAAAAATTACCAGTGAAAAGTGCAAAATCACCACCAAAAAAACCGGTGATTTCATGCGGTCAATTCACAGGCGTAATCGAGCACTGGAATGCATTTAAACTTGATTTCAACAAGGCTATAAGCGAAAATTCGTGGATGAACGAGCAAGAAAAATTCGATTTGCTCAAACGTTCATGCGCGATGGAAGCTCAAACAATCATTTCTGATTTGACCAGCGATTTCAACCAGGCATGGAAATTGTTGGAAATTAAATACGGAAGCGTTTATAAGCAAATAAGCACAGCGATGCGAAAGTTGGCAGGCATTCCAGCAATAAATCAAGCGTCATGCGTTGCAATTCACAATTTGCTAAAACATGCAAAGCAATGTGAAGTGTCATTCCAGCAATCAAAGCAATTTGAAAAATTCGATGCGTTATTGGCGTTCACGATTATAGATAAAATGGACCAAGAGACAAAACGCGCTTGGGAACGGCATAGAGCCGCTCTTGCAGAATCATGGGCCAGCCAAGAAGACTCAGGCGAAGATCGTGAAGCAAACCAACACGTTCCGAACTGGCAATCGGTGCACGATTTTTTGAAAGGCGAAGTCCTAATTTATGCAGGCGAAGAACCAATACAAAGCCAAAGAACAACGCTATCTTTAGCTGATGTAGTGAAAACAGGCGCAAGTGCATCGAACGCACCGCCATGCAAACCATTTGATGCAATTGAGGCGAGATTTGCACAAGCTGCAACCCAAAAAGCAAATGCGAAACCGATGCAAACAATGAGTGAAGAAAAAAAGCGTTCACCAGCATTTTTACAGTGCAAATTATGCGATAACATTCATCCAATATACAGATGCAAAGTATTTGAGAAGATGGATCTACCACAAAGACAAAACCATGTGCGTGAAAATGTACTATGTGAGCGTTGCTTGAGAGATGTACACCAAGGCAGTTGTCGGGATGAAAAATCTAATAAAAATTGCCCATCATGCGAACCATCCATAGTATGCCATAACAGTTTCTTGTGTCCAAAGAATTATATGGAATTGCACCCAACGAGCATGGAAATTCGTCAGAAAAATTTGGAATCGAATCCAACAATCGGTGGTCATCACTTGGATGACGAATGGGACGAATAAAAAAAAAAAAAAAAGAGAGGAGCAAGCGAATCGCTCATTTCACAGGCGTCATTTTAATAACTGAATTTATTCATTGAAATTTAACATGCAAATAAGCGATTCAATGTTAATAAAGTTGTGCATCACAATAAACGTTACAGGCGAAGCGAGTTAATCTTATTTTAAAGATTGAAATAAAGAAATGACGATTAAGCAATAAGTCGAACATGTTGTTTATTTATTCGTTTCAAATTTCAGGCTTAGGAAATTGAAAACGCTGAAATCGCTCGAAATTTTCGAGGCGGCTTTTATGGTAGTATTGACTACAAATCTTATAGGCGGGGCAAATGTTCGTAGCAAAATATAAACAAGCATGAAGAGGCATACCAAACAATATCAAATGTTGAAACAAAGCGATTGTTGCGACAAATTCTTCCGAATCTCATTCAAACAAAACAGGTGAACCACGATCTCTAGAAAAGCGAAACACGTTGTATATTAGGTAAGTATACGTCGTGAGGTCCAAATCGGGAGATCAAGTGATTTCAGTTGTGAAATTTGGTATTTGAGATGCGCAGGCAAGCAACAATTTAAAATTAAATGAATAGCTTGATTACAAGAGCATATTCACAATGCATTCGACTCATTTTAGCATAAAACAACATTTTCATGTTTTGTTCAATCGATTGTTGGTTGATTGAAACTAGGCGCACGTATAAAAAATAAGCAAATCAGGCGATCAAACAAATTCATACCAAGCGTAAAATATGACGAGCAAGCAATGGCACACAGCATGCAGATGTGCATAGGCATAACGGTAAAGAACAGAGCAGCACAGAGAATGAATTCAAACAATACAATTTAAGCACTGATGAACGTTCTAGTTGAAATGCATAGTCAAGTAGCCTTTGGTGATTTTTTGAACATTCTCTTTCTCATTATTCTGTTACCGTTTCACAAATCTCTTACATGGACTTGCGAAGACAAGCAAACAGCTCAGTCATTATATTCGAAGCTCTCAAACAGTTAAGACGTTGAAATATTTTTGTCAATTAAATCGACGCCATTTTGACTTTTTTGACATTCTCGACATCAAATAAGTTTTCCCTTTTTGAAAAACATTCTGTGCGAGTTACAACTAAGTGAAGTTGCTATAGTCAATTCGTTGACAATTTAAAAAAAAAAAATTGTATACAAGTGATTTCTGACAGTTTTCGGAACACGCCTCAGTGAAAACATATAACTAAAGCAGATAATCGACAATCAATTGATTCTGTGAGCAATTTAAGACCGTCGCAAGTGACACATAAATCAATTTAGATTGTGAAACAGTAAATCAACGAAATTCGTGTTTAAGACCAAGCGAATTAAGCGAATTACGCCGTATAAATTCATATTCAGATAAAATAAGCATAACTGAATTCAAACGTGCAAGTAGATTTGAGGCAATAAAAGTTGGTCCGAACATTCAACTAGCTATTGTGAAATTTAAGCGATTTTTTGTTATTCTGTGTGACAATTCATTGCGTTTATTTTTTCTGTACACTAAACGACAATGGGACCAGAACCAACGGCAGGCAAAAGAAACACTAGGCTAAATACAGGCCAACGGGCTGAGGCAGAGACCCTCCTCAACAAATTGAAAACAACTCGTGAATATTACATAAAAAGCGTTAATCGTATAAATGAACAAGCAAACAATGAAACTCTGTTCAATGCATGGTCAAAAGGCGATTTAGAAATGCGTGCAAAAAAGTTAGAGAGTGCTAGTGAGCACCTGGAAAAAATACACATGGAGAGAGCATGTGGAGATTTCGATGAAATAGACGATTTTGTGAATGAAGATGAACAGATGGACGATACGATTTTGGCACTTAAAGCAAAATTGGCAGATCGTTTAAATGCATTAGACAAGCCACAAAAGGCACAGGCGTCACATTCTCAGGCAAAACCGCTTCAAATTGAAGTGCAACAGACTGATGCAACAGGCAATGTACCAAATAATTGGGGCACCTTTGATGGTGATTATTCAAAATGGAAGTCGTTTCGTGACCGATGGATGATATTACACAAAAACACAAAGGTCAAAACGATCGTCAAATTCCAAAATCTAAAAACAGCATGCATAGGCGCTGCTGAGGGGGCCCTAGGCGAATGGGACCTCACGGACGAAAACTATGAGCAAGCTTGGAAGCGCTTACAAGGCATCTATGAAGACGACTACATGCAAGTTCATGCGTTCATGCAAAAATTAAGCAAACTCCCACACATTAAGCATTCTTCAAGCCAATCCATTCGCGATGTTATAGACACCGTACAAAAACACATTCATGGCCTGAAAAGGTACATCGCCATGAATGAAAGTCACCCTTATGTGGTATTTGCAGTTATCGATCGAATGGATACGGACACGTACAGAGCTTGGGAAAAATATAGGCCGACTCTGGCTAAGGCGAACGCTCAAGAGGCAGAGGCGAGTAACAATCCAAATGCAAGCATAGGTGTCAGTACAGGCAAGACTCTGAAATATATTCCAACTTGGGCACAGCTAGAAGAATTTCTAGAAGGCGAAGTAACCATTCGTGTCCATGCTGAAAAGCGTAATTCTAGCTATAACGATCATACTGAGACATTCAAGCGTCAAAAGCATCTAGAAAAGCGTTATCACTCAGCAGGAGAAGATACTCCAGAGTTTTTACAGTGCAAATTATGCGATAATACTCACCCATTGTATAGATGTAATGTATTTGAAGACATGAGCCTAGTTGGGCGAAAGAATTACGTCCAGCAAAATGAATTATGCGACCGCTGTCTAAGAAAAAAGCACGACGGTTCATGCGAAAGGAAGGAAAACAATAGAGAATGCCCGAAATGCAAGCCGGTTGTACGATACCATAACAGTACGCTTTGTCCAAATGCCGAACTTAACTTGAAACAAGCGAGACGGCAT
The DNA here is from genome assembly GCA_030463065.1 of Aphidoletes aphidimyza. Lineage (NCBI taxonomy): Eukaryota > Metazoa > Arthropoda > Insecta > Diptera > Cecidomyiidae > Aphidoletes > Aphidoletes aphidimyza. The sequence continues at coordinate 13,171,450 of CM059998.1, read as the reverse complement.
CGCTCGGAATCAAGCGATGAAGCATCCGAGAATGAGAATATGCCATCGAATGTCAACAGAATAGGCGATTAGACACTCTCGATGACAGAAAGCAGTGCGAAGCAAACACACTAACAAGGCGAATACTCGAAAAAGCAAGCAAAATAAAGCCTTAAAGCAATTAGCAGCAACAGCAGGCAGCATAAAAAAAAAAGAAAAAAAAAATCCAAGCAAGTTCCATGATTTGAATATCAGTATAAATGTCAGCGGCAAATTTCAGTTTAATATTCTCGCAAGTGAATCGAGGCAGTTGAGGCGTCAAACAAATGAAATGCGTTTAAGATTAAGCCCGACACCAGTTGACATACTACCTTGGTCAAATCTTGCAAAGTGAAAGCTAGGCACACATCAGAAATCAAACTTGTAAGAACTTGTTATGGAAAGCGATGCAATGAATTCCAAATGATCAAATGATTTCTCATAAAAATTCAACTAAAGGCATTCAAGCAAGTATCTTTATGCAAATCATTCGAATGTAAGATAAAAAGCAGGGCTACAAGCACAACAAGGCAATTTAATCGACAGCGAGCATAAACATATGCAATAGACGACACATCAAGTGTTAAATGATCATTTGGAGAAAATTCATCACGAGCCAGAGTATAATTTTGGGTTAAGTCTGTGATAGGTGAGATTGGTAAATGAGTAATGCGATATTTCCACAGAGGGTGGTACTAAAAATAATAATAACGAAGCGTTTCTAAAATATCATAATTCTAAAACATCCTTAAGCAATTAAAAATACGACACACACACACACACACACACACACACACACACACACACACACACAAAGGGACATTTATTTTCTGAATATTTTTGAATGAGGACAATTAATCTGTGAAGTCGGTTCAAAGGGACATTTATTTTCTGAATACATTTGAATGAGGACAATTAATCTGTGAAGTCGGTTCAAAGGGACATTTATTTCTTGAATAGATTTGAATGAGGACAATTAATCTGTGAAGTCGGTTCAAAGGGACATTTATTTTCTGAATACATTTGAATGAGGACAATTAATCTGTGAAGTCGGTTCAAAGGGACATTTATTTCTTGAATAGATTTGAATGAGGACAATTAATCTGTGAAGTCGGTTCAAAGGGACATTTATTTCTTGAATAGATTTGAATGAGGACAATTAATCTGTGAAGTCGGTTCAAAGGGACATTTATTTTCTGAATAGATTTGAATGAGGACAATTAATCTGTGAAGTCGGTTCAAAGGGACATTTATTTTCTGAATAGATTTGAATGAGGACAATTAATCTGTGAAGTCGGTTCAAAGGGACATTTATTTCTTGAATAGATTTGAATGAGGACAATTAATCTGTGAAGTCGGTTCAAAGGGACATTTATTTTCTGAATATTTTTGAATGAGGACAATTAATCTGTGAAGTCGGTTCAAAGGGACATTTATTTTCTGAATACATTTGAATGAGGACAATTAATCTGTGAAGTCGGTTCAAAGGGACATTTATTTCTTGAATAGATTTGAATGAGGACAATTAATCTGTGAAGTCGGTTCAAAGGGACATTTATTTTCTGAATACATTTGAATGAGGACAATTAATCTGTGAAGTCGGTTCAAAGGGACATTTATTTCTTGAATAGATTTGAATGAGGACAATTAATCTGTGAAGTCGGTTCAAAGGGACATTTATTTTCTGAATACATTTGAATGAGGACAATTAATCTGTGAAGTCGGTTCAAAGGGACATTTATTTTCTGAATACATTTGAATGAGGACAATTAATCTGTGAAGTCGGTTCAAAGGGACATTTATTTCTTGAATAGATTTGAATGAGGACAATTAATCTGTGAAGTCGGTTCAAAGGGACATTTATTTTCTGAATACATTTGAATGAGGACAATTAATCTGTGAAGTCGGTTCAAAGGGACATTTATTTTCTGAATATTTTTGAATGAGGACAATTAATCTGTGAAGTCGGTTCAAAGGGACATTTATTTCTTGAATAGATTTGAATGAGGACAATTAATCTGTGAAGTCGGTTCAAAGGGACATTTATTTCTTGAATAGATTTGAATGAGGACAATTAATCTGTGAAGTCGGTTCAAAGGGACATTTATTTTCTGAATAGATTTGAATGAGGACAATTAATCTGTGAAGTCGGTTCAAAGGGACATTTATTTTCTGAATAGATTTGAATGAGGACAATTAATCTGTGAAGTCGGTTCAAAGGGACATTTATTTTCTGAATACATTTGAATGAGGACAATTAATCTGTGAAGTCGGTTCGAAGGGACATTTATTTTCTGAATAGATTTGAATGAGGACAATTAATCTGTGAAGTCGGTTCAAAGGGACATTTATTTCTTGAATAGATTTGAATGAGGACAATTAATCTGTGAAGTCGGTTCAAAGGGACATTTATTTTCTGAATACATTTGAATGAGGACAATTAATCTGTGAAGTCGGTTCAAAGGGACATTTATTTCTTGAATAGATTTGAATGAGGACAATTAATCTGTGAAGTCGGTTCAAAGGGACATTTATTTTCTGAATACATTTGAATGAGGACAATTAATCTGTGAAGTCGGTTCAAAGGGACATTTATTTCTTGAATAGATTTGAATGAGGACAATTAATCTGTGAAGTCGGTTCAAAGGGACATTTATTTTCTGAATACATTTGAATGAGGACAATTAATCTGTGAAGTCGGTTCAAAGGGACATTTATTTCTTGAATAGATTTGAATGAGGACAATTAATCTGTGAAGTCGGTTCAAAGGGACATTTATTTCTTGAATAGATTTGAATGAGGACAATTAATCTGTGAAGTCGGTTCAAAGGGACATTTATTTTCTGAATACATTTGAATGAGGACAATTAATCTGTGAAGTCGGTTCAAAGGGACATTTATTTTCTGAATAGATTTGAATGAGGACAATTAATCTGTGAAGTCGGTTCAAAGGGACATTTATTTCTTGAATAGATTTGAATGAGGACAATTAATCTGTGAAGTCGGTTCAAAGGGACATTTATTTCTTGAATAGATTTGAATGAGGACAATTAATCTGTGAAGTCGGTTCAAAGGGACATTTATTTTCTGAATACATTTGAATGAGGACAATTAATCTGTGAAGTCGGTTCAAAGGGACATTTATTTTCTGAATAGATTTGAATGAGGACAATTAATCTGTGAAGTCGGTTCAAAGGGACATTTATTTCTTGAATAGATTTGAATGAGGACAATTAATCTGTGAAGTCGGTTCAAAGGGACATTTATTTTCTGAATACATTTGAATGAGGACAATTAATCTGTGAAGTCGGTTCAAAGGGACATTTATTTCTTGAATAGATTTGAATGAGGACAATTAATCTGTGAAGTCGGTTCAAAGGGACATTTATTTCTTGAATACATTTGAATGAGGACAATTAATCTGTGAAGTCGGTTCAAAGGGACATTTATTTCTTGAATAGATTTGAATGAGGACAATTAATCTGTGAAGTCGGTTCAAAGGGACATTTATTTTCTGAATACATTTGAATGAGGACAATTAATCTGTGAAGTCGGTTCAAAGGGACATTTATTTCTTGAATAGATTTGAATGAGGACAATTAATCTGTGAAGTCGGTTCAAAGGGACATTTATTTCTTGAATAGATTTGAATGAGGACAATTAATCTGTGAAGTCGGTTCAAAGGGACATTTATTTCTTGAATAGATTTGAATGAGGACAATTAATCTGTGAAGTCGGTTCAAAGGGACATTTATTTTCTGAATACATTTGAATGAGGACAATTAATCTGTGAAGTCGGTTCAAAGGGACATTTATTTCTTGAATAGATTTGAATGAGGACAATTAATCTGTGAAGTCGGTTCAAAGGGACATTTATTTTCTGAATACATTTGAATGAGGACAATTAATCTGTGAAGTCGGTTCAAAGGGACATTTATTTCTTGAATAGATTTGAATGAGGACAATTAATCTGTGAAGTCGGTTCAAAGGGACATTTATTTTCTGAATACATTTGAATGAGGACAATTAATCTGTGAAGTCGGTTCAAAGGGACATTTATTTCTTGAATAGATTTGAATGAGGACAATTAATCTGTGAAGTCGGTTCAAAGGGACATTTATTTCTTGAATAGATTTGAATGAGGACAATTAATCTGTGAAGTCGGTTCAAAGGGACATTTATTTTCTGAATACATTTGAATGAGGACAATTAATCTGTGAAGTCGGTTCAAAGGGACATTTATTTTCTGAATAGATTTGAATGAGGACAATTAATCTGTGAAGTCGGTTCAAAGGGACATTTATTTCTTGAATAGATTTGAATGAGGACAATTAATCTGTGAAGTCGGTTCAAAGGGACATTTATTTCTTGAATAGATTTGAATGAGGACAATTAATCTGTGAAGTCGGTTCAAAGGGACATTTATTTTCTGAATACATTTGAATGAGGACAATTAATCTGTGAAGTCGGTTCAAAGGGACATTTATTTCTTGAATAGATTTGAATGAGGACAATTAATCTGTGAAGTCGGTTCAAAGGGACATTTATTTTCTGAATACATTTGAATGAGGACAATTAATCTGTGAAGTCGGTTCAAAGGGACATTTATTTTCTGAATAGATTTGAATGAGGACAATTAATCTGTGAAGTCGGTTCAAAGGGACATTTATTTCTTGAATAGATTTGAATGAGGACAATTAATCTGTGAAGTCGGTTCAAAGGGACATTTATTTTCTGAATACATTTGAATGAGGACAATTAATCTGTGAAGTCGGTTCAAAGGGACATTTATTTCTTGAATAGATTTGAATGAGGACAATTAATCTGTGAAGTCGGTTCAAAGGGACATTTATTTTCTGAATAGATTTGAATGAGGACAATTAATCTGTGAAGTCGGTTCAAAGGGACATTTATTTCTTGAATAGATTTGAATGAGGACAATTAATCTGTGAAGTCGGTTCAAAGGGACATTTATTTCTTGAATAGATTTGAATGAGGACAATTAATCTGTGAAGTCGGTTCAAAGGGACATTTATTTTCTGAATACATTTGAATGAGGACAATTAATCTGTGAAGTCGGTTCAAAGGGACATTTATTTTCTGAATAGATTTGAATGAGGACAATTAATCTGTGAAGTCGGTTCAAAGGGACATTTATTTTCTGAATAGATTTGAATGAGGACAATTAATCTGTGAAGTCGGTTCAAAGGGACATTTATTTTCTGAATACATTTGAATGAGGACAATTAATCTGTGAAGTCGGTTCAAAGGGACATTTATTTCTTGAATAGATTTGAATGAGGACAATTAATCTGTGAAGTCGGTTCAAAGGGACATTTATTTCTTGAATAGATTTGAATGAGGACAATTAATCTGTGAAGTCGGTTCAAAGGGACATTTATTTTCTGAATACATTTGAATGAGGACAATTAATCTGTGAAGTCGGTTCAAAGGGACATTTATTTTCTGAATAGATTTGAATGAGGACAATTAATCTGTGAAGTCGGTTCAAAGGGACATTTATTTCTTGAATAGATTTGAATGAGGACAATTAATCTGTGAAGTCGGTTCAAAGGGACATTTATTTTCTGAATACATTTGAATGAGGACAATTAATCTGTGAAGTCGGTTCAAAGGGACATTTATTTCTTGAATAGATTTGAATGAGGACAATTAATCTGTGAAGTCGGTTCAAAGGGACATTTATTTTCTGAATAGATTTGAATGAGGACAATTAATCTGTGAAGTCGGTTCAAAGGGACATTTATTTCTTGAATAGATTTGAATGAGGACAATTAATCTGTGAAGTCGGTTCAAAGGGACATTTATTTCTTGAATAGATTTGAATGAGGACAATTAATCTGTGAAGTCGGTTCAAAGGGACATTTATTTCTTGAATAGATTTGAATGAGGACAATTAATCTGTGAAGTCGGTTCGAAGGGACATTTATTTCTTGAATACATTTGAATGAGGACAATTAATCTGTGAAGTCGGTTCAAAGGGACATTTATTTTCTGAATACATTTGAATGAGGACAATTAATCTGTGAAGTCGGTTCAAAGGGACATTTATTTCTTGAATAGATTTGAATGAGGACAATTAATCTGTGAAGTCGGTTCAAAGGGACATTTATTTTCTGAATACATTTGAATGAGGACAATTAATCTGTGAAGTCGGTTCAAAGGGACATTTATTTCTTGAATAGATTTGAATGAGGACAATTAATCTGTGAAGTCGGTTCAAAGGGACATTTATTTTCTGAATACATTTGAATGAGGACAATTAATCTGTGAAGTCGGTTCAAAGGGACATTTATTTCTTGAATAGATTTGAATGAGGACAATTAATCTGTGAAGTCGGTTCAAAGGGACATTTATTTTCTGAATACATTTGAATGAGGACAATTAATCTGTGAAGTCGGTTCAAAGGGACATTTATTTCTTGAATATTTTTGAATGAGGACAATTAATCTGTGAAGTCGGTTCAAAGGGACATTTATTTCTTGAATAGATTTGAATGAGGACAATTAATCTGTGAAGTCGGTTCAATGGGACATTTATTTCTTGAATAGATTTGAATGAGGACAATTAATCTGTGAAGTCGGTTCAAAGGGACATTTATTTTCTGAATACATTTGAATGAGGACAATTAATCTGTGAAGTCGGTTCAATGGGACATTTATTTCTTGAATAGATTTGAATGAGGACAATTAATCTGTGAAGTCGGTTCAAAGGGACATTTATTTCTTGAATAGATTTGAATGAGGACAATTAATCTGTGAAGTCGGTTCAATGGGACATTTATTTCTTGAATAGATTTGAATGAGGACAATTAATCTGTGAAGTCGGTTCAAAGGGACATTTATTTTCTGAATACATTTGAATGAGGACAATTAATCTGTGAAGTCGGTTCGAAGGGACATTTATTTTCTGAATAGATTTGAATGAGGACAATTAATCTGTGAAGTCGGTTCAAAGGGACATTTATTTCTTGAATAGATTTGAATGAGGACAATTAATCTGTGAAGTCGGTTCAAAGGGACATTTATTTCTTGAATAGATTTGAATGAGGACAATTAATCTGTGAAGTCGGTTCAAAGGGACATTTATTTCTTGAATAGATTTGAATGAGGACAATTAATCTGTGAAGTCGGTTCAAAGGGACATTTATTTCTTGAATAGATTTGAATGAGGACAATTAATCTGTGAAGTCGGTTCAATGGGACATTTATTTCTTGAATAGATTTGAATGAGGACAATTAATCTGTGAAGTCGGTTCGAAGGGACATTTATTTTCTACTTCTTTTCAATGGGACAATTATAAAGAATGTGTTGCTGTATTCGGTAAACCACGTGAGGACAATTAAGTGTTGGATGGGACATTTTTGGGACATTTAGTATTGCGATACATGCTTTCGAAAAGTGATTTCCTGGACGCATTGAGCATATCAAAAATAAATTCTGGTCATTTCTCGTAAACCTGATGGGGGACAATTATGTCCCGGATGGGACATTTAGGGGACATTTATTATAGCAATAGATGACAGGAAAATTTGATGTTTTAGGCGAAATGAGCACGTCGAAAATATTATGTCATATCTCGGAAACTTTATGGGGACAATTAAGGACAATTATGTCCTGGATGGGACATTTAGAGGACATTTATTTCGACACTACACGACATCAAAATTCCTAGGTCGTGGATTTTTGAATGGTTATCCGATATCAATGCGTTCTGGATGGCACAGCTAAACTGCAATTTCACGCCCTAGTTTACGTGAACGAGTTTCTAGAAAAAATAGAGAATAACACTCAGATACATACTATAATGCTGTACAACGAAAAAAAACTTGATGAAGGATAATGGGGCTTCTGAGGTTTTTCACAAACAATGTTTTTATTTACGAAAAACTACACATTTTTTCGAAACAACTCTCAAATAGAGAAAGTGAAATGAAACTCACCTCGAGGCATTTTCAGTTGCGTTCAGTTCAACGATTGTTTTGAATAACACGCAAGTTGTGAAATTCGAATCAAAAATGTCATATGCATTGAAATGAAACTGGCCGTACCAAAGCATGTGCGTTCAAAGCGACAGGTAATGACCAGAGTAGTAGTTCAATGCCATTCTATGCTAGATTCTATGATATGCAAACCAAATGAAAACTTTTGAAATTATCCGTACCGAATTCTTGCATTCATTGATATGCAAATCAAATGAAAACTTTTAAAATTGTCCGTATCGAAATACCAGTAAATTAACCACTCCATCATGGTACAGAGAGCTTAGAATCATATTATGTTTTAAAACTTTTGAGCACCGCCATCTGTTGGTCGGTGACAGTGATGTACTAAATGATACGGAATTGAGGGAGATTCTTTTGTTGACATTTGGGTATTATGCATAGGTTCTCACCAGGGGTCCGAGGGGTCCAATTACCCCCTCCCCCCCCAACGATCGTTACCCCTCTAAGATTTTGAATCGATTTTCAAAAGTGATGACCTTTTTTTTTAGGTCTTCAGTTTTTCTCAGACTTGGTTTACACTAGATAGAATGTACTTTGAAATTCCACGCACAAGTAGTCCTTTTTGATTTGAGTGGAACCAAAAACCCCTTTTCAATTTTTTCAATTTTTTCTGAGCTGAGGACCTTTGTTTTTTTAGGTCCTCACTTTTTTCTCAGACTTGGTTTACACCAGATAGAATTGATTTTTTTCGTTACCCCCCAAGAAATTTTTTCGCTTACCCCCCCGAAGACCACCTACTTGAGAACCTATGGTATTATGGCCCTGCTAAGCAACTTTAAATTATTTTTCCATTAGATATTGACATTTCGCTCATTCTACACATTAAACCGCGTCGATTAAGACTATTCCGACCAAATTTGATAGAATTTCAGGGGGGCATTTGTTGAAGAATATGTGAAAAATCGATATTTTGGCATTTTTCTCGTGGATTTCCCCCCAGGAGTCGAGTTGAGGGTGATTTTCACCATTGACCTTACATTAAAAATTTTCTACGAGATAAATTGAGTGGATTTACTTCATTATGGGATATATAAAATGACTACTCGGACATATTTGTAGGCAAAATTTGGAAAACAGATCACTTTTTTCGGCCATTTTTCACTTTTACCATAATAAAACTTTTAAAATCATCCAGAAAAAGGACTTGATTTATGTTAATATCATTTATTGTGATCCAAAAATTGAATATAAAGTGAATGTAAATCTCAATAATCATATTTTGAATGACTTTTATTGCACACTTTTTGGAAAAACCTGGAAAAAACTCATGAACCTTTGGCCTTAGCGGGTCCAGGGTTAGCTCTGCGGGATGACTTCTAAAACGAAAAATGTTCCTGTTGACATGCTTTATCAAAGCCGCACTACCCGTCTTTGATATCACTCATATTTCGAAATCGGCCCACCCTAATGTACATATGAGAATTTTTACGGACTTGTAGTATAGCGATTCTCAAAATCTCTTCTGATGGCACTTCTTATTGACATTACATTTCAAATGGTATAAGTTTTATCACCGTGCGTTGAGTTAAACCATACTAAAAAGGGAGTACAAGAAATAAGATAATGCACAAAATGTATCTTTATGCTGAAAAAACATGGAATGTGAAAACTAGTGAAAATGTACGAAATTCTTAGAAAATCGAATTGTGAATCCATCAAAATCTGGATCCACCCCCTAGGATCCGGGATGTCTATACATGGTTCGATTAGTTTGAGTCCAACTAAGAAAAATCCGGTCTCAGTTTGTCAAAATTCTTATGGGCTTTCGATATAGAGGCCCAAATTTGATGAATATTTCTCTCAATTTGGAAGTTTATCTGTTTGTGTGGTACCAATGCATTTTTTTGAATTCATTCAAATTATTAAAATATCAAAAAATCTTTCTTCTGAACAAAAAGATTTCAATTGAGGAATGAATGTTTTAATTTTTTTTAATGAATATTTGAAATTCATCATTCCGAGGCATTTCAATGATTGGAATTAGATTGTGTGATGCTATTGAGCTTATTGCATCCATTAGCGCCATTAAAATATCAAAACGAAGAAAAATCGGTTTATATGGAATAGAGTGGGCAGATAAATTCGAATTTTTTCATACGAAAATTTGAAATTAGACATTTTGAGAGGTTTTAATGATGGGAAACAGTTTATGTTGTGCCATTGAACACTTTAAATCCATTTATTATTATCCAAAATAATTACAAATAGGCCATTAGTCGAACAGGGTGGAAGAAAAAATTCGATTTTTTACTCAATTTTTTTTAATCTTCACATTTCGCTCATTCAAAAGGTATCATAACATTCAGGGCTTCATTTTAAACTCACACAATTCATCAATATATGGGAAATGAATTCATTTTGATTTTTTTACTGAATTTTTCTTCAAATCTTCATATTTTGCTCATATAAAAGGTTTTATAACATTCAGGACTTTATTCACAAAGCTAATTCTAGTTAACTCAACCCGGAATCGTTTATGACGACGGAATCGATTCTATAGCAATTCTTCTCGTTTACTTCGCGATTTCAGCACACGCCTGCGACCAATATTCTTTTGATTTGATTGACATTTTTGCAAGGGTTGGTATGTTTTGTTTGTCACTTTGTCATCGTCGTTGAATTCATGTAAAATGAGTTTATTGCAGGAAATGGGAGAGTCAAATGTAAAGTGAGAGTCAAAAAGAGAGGCAAGTGTGGCTTGGTCTTTTCGTATGGTTGGACACCTTTTTGTTTTTCTGTCATGATTTTTCTTTAAATCGGAATTTTGAGATGGTAGTGTTATCTTTTGAAAGGTAATGGCAAATCCAATAATTTGGCTTTACTCATTTTTCAATTGAGCTGAAAACAATTTTTTTTGTCAATTTTCCGAAGGTGCGATTTTTGGCCATCTGAAAAAATGTACCCTTAGTTGGACACCCGCCAAAATTCTCCTATAAATTCGAAAAAATTAAGTAAACACACCAGATATGCAAAGTGTATGATTTATTTATTTGTTTTATGTGCCTTGAACATGAAAATGCATTATAGTCCGATTCACAGTTTTTACATGTTTTGGTACTTTGACATATTCAAATGCTCTAAAATGTGGAGAAAATTCAACGATAATTTAAATTAAATATCAAACAAACAATTTAAAGTGGTTTAAATGTCAATAATTCATCATAAAAATGACATCTGCGCATATGTATGGTGAAAATGAGGGTGTCCAACTAAGGGTACACGAACATGTCCAACTAACGAACATGACGCCATTTTGGAATGAATTCACAATTTTTGTTTTTACTCACATAATGATTCAAATTCACTAGAATTCACAAAATATAAGTCAATAGCAGCACACTGAACCCTTCAAATCGTAAAAATATCAACAAACAATTTTTTTTTCCTAATGCTGAAAAATAGTCGAAAAAACTTTTTGGGTTTTGTTTTATGGGCAATTTTTTTCAAGCACAAGCAACACGTCTATTCACGTCGAAATACTTTCAATACTGTTTTTTTGATGACAGAACACGATGACAGTTGTCATTTTGGCGCTATCTCATTTAGTATTAAAAAAGACAATGGGTGTCCAACCAAGGAGCATGTCCAACTAAGGGAACATATCCCTACTGACAATACGAACGTTCGCGAACATCATGTTGTCAGCTAACACGAACACGAACGAACACGAACACAAAATTCAAAATTCCTGACGAACACGAACGTTCGCGAACTGTTCGTGAGCAGCTCTAGTTGTGATATAATACTACATATGATGACATAACATGCTCGCAACTTATATATCACAATCGCTATATATTAGAATTGCCTTTCAATTAGGGCATATTGACGCGATTTGGAGGAAAATTTGGGTCACGAGTAAAAAAAAAACAAAAACTTCAAAATCGAACTTTTGGCTTATTTTGTCATATCTTCGCCGTATTCGACAAGAGCTTCAATTCTACAAAGATCGGACTCTTTTATGGTAGTTGAAAATAGAATTTGCAGATTACCCAATAAACATCGTGTAACGCTATTTTGGCCCAGATTGGGCTTCCAGATGTAACGCTTTTTTTGGCCCAATATGTGCTTCAGTTTGAGCACATTTTTGGTGAAAATGTTCACTCAAATTGGGCCAAAAAATCATATCTAATTTGTGCGTCAGCTATATTTCGGCTATAGCCCATTTCTAGCTTCAATCCCAATCCAAAGTTGTTTTGGTTTAATTTAGGTAAAAATTATCACTCAGATTGGGCTAACGCTGAAGAACAAATTAGATATAATTTTTTTGTCCCAAATTGAGTAAACATCTTCAACTAAATTGGGCTAAAATTGAAGCACATATTAGGTGAAATACCATTTCACCCAAGATGGGTGTCCTAGTACGCACAATTTGGGCGATTTAGGGGGGTTCCAAATTAGGCACCAAAATTGTTTATTGGGTAGTTCACAGCGACCTTTTATCCCCTTGGACTTTTTCAAATCAACACAATCTGTGTCATCCAATGATTCTATGTACTGCAAAGTCACTTCATAAGATGTTTCAGTTCGTAGTTTAGATTCATTTTCACGTATAGCGACTCGCCACTCACTTTTCGACATTTCACAGAATCGACACATTCCATCAATTACACTGTGCAACAATATTCGGGACATTCTAAAGGGCATGAAGATTTCAATGTGGAATCGATAGTAGGGGTCAGTAGTAGCAAAACCCCGGTTTCTGTTTGTCTCTGGTACGCAACAGTTTTTTTTTCATTGATGGTCAAATTTACCCTTCCGAGTAGGTTTTTCCCCTTTTAACCGAAATAGCTATTTCATAATTGTGGCCATAACTCCTGAACCAATGCATATGTTGTTTTGCTCTCTCTAGTGCAAACGGAGGGTCAAAAATGCGAAAATTAGTTTTTGTGTAAAAATGTACTGAAAACCCGACTTGAATGCACATAACTCTGGAAAGGGCTATACCAATATGGCTCAAATTCAATAGGAAACATCCGGTAATGATTCTGAACAAATTTGCTTTTGTCACTTTGGGATTTGAAATTCGGTTCAAGAGTTATCGTACTAACGTACAGACTACGACGACGACGACGCCGCCATTTTGCACCGGAGCACATTTCATGTGCGGAAAAGTAAAATAGACAACCAGGACAAAAGCTTACATTTCATTACGTTGCATGTAGTTTTAAAAGTGAAAATTGAATTAACCTTGTTCAAAAACTGGCCGAATGATCACGTAATCGATGTAAACCAGCCATAGCCGTGAAGTTTTGACTCCTAGGAAATAAACGCTGGTGCACATAAAATAAAATTGAAGTAAAATCTACTACGCTCGGAGTAATTTCATATATTTCATTTGGCACATGATTGAGAAGACCTTGCAAAAAGTCTTCGTGATGATATCACAACGGTTTAATTAGATTTCCTATCAAATCGGCAAACTTTCAGAAATCAAAGGATTTAAAAAGTTACCGCTAATTTGGCAGTGCCAATTTCTCTACTCTGCACCCCGTATCTGTAAAATAATCATCCCCGCCCAAATAAGATTAAACCCAAAGTAAATTTTAAAACCGAGAAAATGAATAGACAACAAAATGTTTATGTAATATGTGTGCTTTTCAATACTTTTACTTTTTAATAACAGTAACCTAAATTTAAACCATAAGACTTTTATTTTCAATATGTCCTCTTGTAACTAATTTTAACTAGTGATGATAAATATATTTGTATATACGTTTTTTTCACACCATCAATCGACGGAGTGTTTCTGTTCAGGATGTTCTGGTGTGGGATGAAAGGAGGGGCCAAATGCACAACTTAAGCCGTTAGCTCTCATTTTAGTTCATTTGTTTTCTTTTTTATATCCATCTGTAACTTATCTTTACTATATAGTTTATGCATTGGAAAATGTTTCATAGATGCATTCGTTCGAAGTTTCTTCAAGTGGGTTAATTTGTGACACAGTGCAGAAGAAAATTTTGACCCAGTTAAAAATGTCATCTTTAGATACAGGGAGCAAATAGCGGTTCAAAATGGTGTTCAGTGTGGTATTGCCTGTCTATTTGCTTTCAAAGTAAATATAGGTTAATGCGTGTAATGTAAATGATAAATAGATTTCTAGACAATGTCTAGTATGGTGCACGAAATAGTGCCATTGTCCATGAGCAACTTAAGCCAAGAAAAATTGCATTTTCGTTTGGGAGAGTGTTGCTACCTAAATTGTACTTTGTATTGTATTGATTTTTCGTATTGGTTATTTGTTTTCCAGCAGTATCAATGACAACGGCATATTTGTTAATCTATTTTCTTCGAATGATAAGACACAAAGCAAAACCAAAGATGCACCATCCGGACTGGATGGGATTTTTGCAGTTCATGCAATCCGATGCTTTGATTTTAATTGTTGTAATTTACAGTTCTTCCCTCGTATTAATTTCAAAATTAAAACTCATCTTAATCCAATTTATATGTCTTGCATAAAAGAAATTCCATGCTCGTGAAAACATCAATCGCATCGAATTTTACGTGAAGTGAAAAAATCGCACCCATTTCAGTGGAGGAGTGGTGGTTTACATGTTCAGTTTTCATGATAATAAGACACGAAGAATGTTTTGTTTATCGAAAACCGTTTTAGAGTTATTCGAACCAATGAGATGGGCATTTAATGTGTGTTTGGTGAATATGTGTGTGTGCTATATTTGAACGCCACAGGCCAAAAACACAACTTAATATTTCTTACAAAAGATGCTCAATTTTGTAATAAAAATTCGCGAAAATAATTGAAGATTGGTTCAACAATTTTTTTTTTCTTTGAGCGACATCAAGAACTTGATTTATTTTGATAATATGTGGTTGTGTTTTTGCTCTCATGCGTTCATTTATTGTAATTTATACCGTTCTAATGTTACTAAGAAAATTGTCTAAATCAATACAGTGGTTATGATTATATATATATATATATATATATATATATATATATATATATATATATATAAGATATATATATATAAGATATATATATACTTTTTTGTCCTTAATCTTTATGCACAAATTAAAAACATTCAACAAGAGTAGTTGCGTGCTTCACATTTCAACGAAAAAAAGAAGTTTAGGAAGAGAAATGAAAACGGAAAAACATATGAACTGATTCCATTTCATTACAATAAATAAACTAAATACATTCTTAGCTTTGATGCTTTTTATATTCAGTAAAATTGTTGTTCGCATTAAGGTCCTAAATTATGAGAACGAGCCTATCCGTCTATAATTGCATCATTTGTCGCTAAAATTCTCTCTTTTTCAATGAACAGATATCACTTATTCTCTCTGTCTCATTTGTACAGGGTGGCCCATATCCGTCTGCGCTACCATTGTTTTATTGAAGCATTTGAATTTGGTAAACTAAACATTTAAAAACATTTAGTTTTGGCTTGTCCAATCTAAAATATATTTTATTATATTATCTGAAATACACGAATAAGTGATGAAAAATAAAAAAAATAATGAATTTTGCGCCTTGAAAAAGGCGATCACGTGCGCGATATCATATTCAAAAAGTGATAAGAAAAAATCTCCATAGCGCAAAATAAATGACTATTTACTTGAAATGTAAAAAAACACGTTTTTATCAACAGTGTTTTTATGAAATGGTCAGGTTAATATGGGCCACCCTGTATACGCAAATATTTTTGCACGGTTGCACGATGATTTTATTACATTTGATTTTGTATATTTATATTTATATGAATTTTAATATATTGCTATTTTTACAGATGTCAGCAATGCATGAATAAATTTCTTTACTCTTCATTGCATTCGATCAATTTTAAATATATATCATTTTGTGTGTGTTTTAGTTTATTTGGTACTTTTGAATATCTAAATTTGTTTTTGTCAATAGAACATTTTTGTTTTGTTTATGATTCAATCCGCTAAAAATGATAATTTTAAGAAATTGATTTTATAACTCCATACATGTTGAATTGGGTGATAAAAGCTTGTGTTTGATAAATTGCAAATTATAAATGATCTTCAAGCTTTGTTATTTCTTTTAATTTTAAATGAGAAATTTACTTATAAAAGATTGAAATGAATGAACTGTTTTTGCAAAAGCAACGAGCTTCAGATCTTTGAATTGAAACCAAGATCGGACTCCAGACAATCCCGATTTGTTCATATTATTTTGTTTTTTTTTTTTTATTCATTCAAAATTGAATTTTACTGCCATAACATTTGACCATAATTCGATATGCGGAATGATCTAGAAAATTGAAATAGAGATTTAAATTTCATTTTCACAGAAATAGATGATTGCAGATTTGTTGTCACTCACTTGGGCTGATTTACGCATTTGATTCCTTGAGACTTTGTAGGCGTTCGAGTTGATATTGTTCCAATTCATCTGGTATACTGGCTCGGCCGCCCAATTGCTTTGGTAGTTCGGGTTCAGTGTCTGGTTCTGGATCATTTTCACCAAACGCATCATCAAAATTGGCTTCGAAATTCGCTTCGAATTTATTGTCATCATCGATGGATGTGGTTTGTACGGGGGGTGGTGGCGGTGGCACAGCTGGCGGACCAGATCGCATCGGTTTATCCACTCTCACCACACTTCCACCACTCGGAAGATCGGTCGACGGTTTTGTCGGCTCATTTTTAACAGGTGCTTGGATCGAATCATCTTTTGATTCGGATTTATCTAAGGTTCGCGTCTGTTTTGGTGGTTGTCGTTTACTTGTTTCAATTCGAGCTTCCTCCAATATTTCATCGACTGCTTCGGATACTTCTTTTTCAAGTTGCCGGTCTCTTTTCAATTGTTCGACGTTATTCTCCTGATCTAGGTCTTCATCTTGTTCATCATCCTCTTCTTTGATAATTTCATTTAAGAAACTTTTGTCGGCATCTTCAACCATTGGCGTTGCAGCTGTCACGGATATTTGAACCGTTCCCAAAGCACTGTCATCCAATTTCACTTCTTTTTTTATACGTGGCTTCTCCTCCGGCTCCGAATCCTATTACAAATTAATAATTGAATAAAGGAATTAATGCAATTAATGGAATTATTGGAATTTGCATTGGCTGCACAGAAATATGATAATGTTAGAGAAACTTACTGAATCCGGTTCCAATACCATAACTTTTCAAGTGAAATGTTTGTTAGATGGTAAAATCCCAAAATTATAATGTTAGTAACAGTTCAATTGTCATCGATTGCATTTGATTAGCAATAACATTTTTACCTGGTGTTGGACCAACTTTGAATTGTTTTCCATATTGACTTTGCATCGATTCGGACAGTTCCATTTCAAATTTTACGACTGGTTTAGTTGGTGTATAAGACTCTTCTGCATTTAGTAGACATTTTTAGTTTGTGCAACGAAAGAAACAAAAGACGAGATAATAAGCTTGTAGAATTCCTTGTGTGAATATAACAAACTGTTTAAACCGTTAAATTTGTTAACGAGGATTTAGCCCAAAAAATGGTTCGTTTGAAACAATATTTTGATATAAATTCAGAACAAAACTATTGATCAAAATCAAAAGCGAAATTGAAATATTGCATAGATTTCATCTCATTCAAATGGTGTCAAAAAAAATATAATTTGAAGTATTGAGCGCACAATCACAGCGATTTCAATTGCATAACATTCACTCGAACATTTCATGCGCAAAGTGCATCGAATGCTGTGTTTCAAAAAACTACTCATACATATTCATATCGTTTCTCCATGCTACACTTGATGCGTGTTCCTGTGTATGTTTATGAACATTTGGTTGTATGTTTGTGTACATACAGTGGAGGAAAAAAGGATAGCCGCAACCGTACTTTTCAAAATATCTATCAAATACGTGACGATTTCGATTAATTTTTTTTACTTATTTTATTAGAAACTTATCATGCACACATTCCAGAAAAAAATATTTTAAATTATTTCATATTATTGCACTTTTTCAGACTTTTTTGGTTTTTTGCCTATTGCAAGGGGGAAACAAGATTAGCCGCACTTCATTCATCCGGCACGCCAATTTCCGTTGGTTGATTGCAATTCCACGCGAAATCGACGATTTCCACACAAAATACGATTACCTGTTCAGTTTATGGGCAAAACACGAAAAAGATCGAGTGAGAAATTCAAAGCCGACGCTACCAAAGCCACCGATAATCAAGAATTTCATTGCCATCCCGATAAATAGCAATCATCGCAAGCACATCACGATTGGCCTTGGCATCACCAATTGGAGCATTGAAAGATGGACAAGGAAAAAGAGGTCGTCCAGTGAACGTAATGATACATACAAAAAATGCCCGAAAAAATGGTGGAATAAGATTTTCGACATGGACAAAGTGAACAAACTGGCTCGAGATGGACAGAAGTTTGACTTCTACGTGTGAACCAATGGTGTTTCCGCTTCACTGTCGTTCATAGAACCCCTGAAAGAGCCTAAAGTCGAAGAAGACCTCGATGGGATCCGTAGATTGTACTCCTATTGCAAATATGTCCTCGGCATCGATCCCGGCATTCGTACGTGGAATGCCACATGCCGAAAAGATATCCAAAACGGCAATGAGGTAAGTTTTAACCAAATGAAAAATAGCCTTCTTTCAAATAAAATACGAACTTTATCTTCAATTTGTTTTTGCTTTCATCTTTAATTAGGAAAATATCAAGATCGACAGTACATTGTATCATTGGCGAGCAAAGTTTGGCATTCGTAATGCAAAAACGAAGCGATATTCCAAAGATTTCGTGGCAGAGGAACAACTCCATCTCAACTCATTTCCTTGGAAGCCATCGCCAAAAGGAGAAAATTAGTGGAAATTCTACATCGAAAATCGTATAGCGATGTTGGAAAAGGGAATGGGTGTCTATGCAACGCGAAAATATTGCCGAACCAAGCTAGACAAATATATTGAGACCAACCGAGCAAGTGATGAAATTGCTGCTTCATTGACCAACCGGAAGCCAGCTATAGCGATGATTGGTGGAGCGAATATGTCACCGAACTCACCAATTGGCATGAGATATCGTTTACGATGCCCTGGCACAGAAAACTAGTGAAACCATTGAAAAAACTGGGCAACTGTATCGTTATGTTCGTGGACGAATATTTGACAGCACAAACGTGTGCCAAATGTTTTGGCCGTTTCGATCCACGAACAAAAGCCAACCGATACAAAGTGTGCCGAAACTGTGTACCAGTGGCACAAGGGAATGTGAGTTTGCCGCCGGTGATCATAAGCAAAATGGGCAAACGGACAATGCAACTCAATCGAAAGCAGAAGGGAACTGAAGCCGCAGGTGAAAACCATGTCAATCAGCTAGTTCGTCGTACAACCACTATTTGGCATCGGGACATAGTAGCGGCGAGATGTATCTTATATAAAGGTGAGTTCAAATAACAATGGTATGAATTGAAAAGGTATTTTTTTTACGAAAATGTGATTTTTCATTTCAGGCATGTGTAAATTGTTCGGAATACAGATACATCCGTCACTGATGAGACCAATTCGACTACCTCAAGTCCAAGCAATCGCACCAGATTTGTACTCCGAAATATCCGATGAAGAGGATGTGGAGTAGATGCTCGACCAAATCAAAGAATTTCTTCAAGAACATCCAGATTTCCAGGGCGATTCACGATTCCAAGTGGTTCAACCACCCGACGATGATTAGTCATTTGCAGTACTTCAGCGTCGAAACTTCAACAAAAAAAAAATATTGTAACCATTGTTACTTAGCTGGGCTTGATTAATTTGTGGCCCTGAGATAACAACCTTCTGTTGTTGTCGGAAGTACGTGTGCTCAATCACGTAGGTAAATGAAATGAAATCATTTTGTTTTGGATTTTATACATGAGATATTGATTTTATTCAATTTTCTTTCCATTCATTGCATGCGATTGGACTACATCCGAATTTTACCCTATTATGACGACAAAAATGATTGCTGCTGACGTTCGAATGTATGCCCACTTATTGAAAATACAGGTTCATACAACGTAAAATGCGTGTTCACATTTTAATTCAGCCCAATGGTTACATGGAGAGAACATTATAGCATGTAAAATAGAACCTCCCTCCCCCCGATTCAATACAATTTCCGCTTGGTCTCAAACATTATTTTAAAGAATGACACTGACTGCTTACGATTAAATTTAACTTGACTTTGTCGATAGAATTTCATATATTGTGCGTTGAAAGGACGCACTATGACTGCTTTGATTTTGAATGGAAAAAGTCAAATTGTGTGTATGTGTGTGTATGTGTGTTGGAAATAAGTATATTGAACAAAAGTGTTCGTTTCTATTTAAGCTATTATTAAAATCTATTTTATACTCTTGATGATGAAAATAAAATGTTTACCTATCAAATTGGCTTCATTAATAGCATCTTCTAGGTCTTTGTAATACTCGGGTGGTATGGGTGGGGCATCAAATGTAGGTGGTGTAACAGCTTCTGGTGATTCCATATCTGGTTCCGTTAACGGTTCACCGTTTTCATCGCATTCTTCGACGACCAATGATGGAAAATTACCAAATTTACCATTGAGTTCTCCTTCCCACCAGCCATCATCGACACCATGCGGTGACTTATTGATGATTGTAATTATTTGATTTTCCTCGAATGTTAGCTCATCCTCAGCCGATGCATCGTAATCGTACAGTGCAATGCAATATTCTTTTTCCGGTTGTTCCTTTTGTACTGGCACAGCAATAACACTTACTTGGTCCGGTGATTGTACATCCAGTTCTTCACTCTCAACGGTATAATCGACTGATGAGAATGATATTTGTGTTGTGAGTGTCTGATTTGCATTTGTTGTTGCGGATACATCACGTTCAACATCTAAATAATTGTGTGGAACATATCCTTCTTCACCACGATAATTGCGAGCACGCAACCAACCATCACCATCACCATCTCCGATCACTTCAAGCTGTTCATTTTCGACGATAGTCAATTCATCTGGGTTTTGAGCATTATATGAATAAAGTGCGATACATTTGAATATTTGTTCGCCAGCTGGAGTAGTTTCAGCGGCAACCGGTGCAGCTGGTGGTGCTGAAGTTGGTTCTGGTGTGTCTTTGCTCTCTTCAGTGCCCCAATCAATTGCTGTTGGATCGTCCCAATTGGCAAACTCTTCCATTTGTTGAGAATGTTGTTTCTCATGATGATGCTCAGGTGCCGGGTAGTTTTCTTCCGAATCAGCCAATGAACTGTCATCATCATCATCATCAACAGCTAAAGAATAATCATTTGAAATTAATGGAACTCTCAAGATATTCCCAGAGAACTTATTTTGATAACAATTACCTCCAACTGAAGCTGGTTTTGTTTGTGGCGCTGGTGATGCTTCAGCTTCGGTGTTATCACTATCATAAAATGAATCAGAACTGGCATGCTCGCCATGGCCTGAAGCATCCGTACGCATTGATAATGAGCTTGATGACCGTGGTAATTCTTGTACACCCAATGTTTCAGCTTCTTCTGAAAGAGTGTTGTAAAAATTGAAGAGAGAAAAAAAATACAAATTCCCAGTCAAATTACGTTATTTCTCAATATAAACATCTTCACTGACGTAATAAATCAACCTATCCCCTATATTTTTGTCATTGAACTTACCAATCCATTCATCAACATTAACACCGCCGGCTCGTAGACATTCTAAACATGCTTCTGATCTGGCCTTTTCGGTTTCTGATTTGCGAATCTTTTCACGGAATTCTTCAATTTTTGTCTCCAAATCCGGTCCACTTGGATCATTTGGATCAGTACGTTGACCCGAATCACGCAATTGCTGGCATACGGCCAATTTTCGTGCATTTTCTCGAATCGAATTATTTTCACGCACAATTTTCGATGCAAATGATTTGGCTTCACGACTTAATGTTGCCGCAGCCGAATCATGTTCGGCCGTAATTTTTGTGACTGGATCATTGTCGCATGCTTCATAATCATATTGAATGTGCTGCTTGAGTACTGGATACAGTAAATACAAGCACTGTACGTTGTATTCGCGTGTTAATTGATGTGCTTGATCGCGAATTTTCGTAAATGAATGCTGTGTGGCCGAGCATGTGAGCAGCTCAGTGCGTCCCATCAATGTTAAATAGTCCGCAATGCGTTCAAACACATAATTTTCCATGGTGGTCATTGTTGTTTGTAAATCAACAGTAAAGTAACGATTTTGGTGTGCATTCGCTTGTGCCAAACTCAAAATGTAATCATTTCGGGCGCCCGTTGATTTTTCCTCGAGCTCTTCTTTGCGTGATGTGACACGGGCACTGTTTTTCTGCAATGATGTGATCGATTGGAAAAATGAGCCTTTCTTCTTTTTTAACTTTTCTTCAATGTCACGCGCTTTATCACGCACACCATGAGCACTGTGCTCTTCATCAAAATATGACTTTTTTGTTATGTCTATTTTTTGCACCGTTGTTTGCAATTCCTTTTGAATATTTCCTAATTGATTTAAGCATTTTTTACTAATTTGAATTTTATAATCTCGCAAACTTTTCGCTTCGTCGGCGATCTGCTGTTGAAACACTTCGATGGCAGCCAAACGAGCTTTGGCCAATTTTTCATTCTCTTCGAGTACCGTTTGCCAAACGCTCCACATGTTCCTTTTGGGGAGATTATATAGGTATAATGATATTAGGTTAGAGTCTTACATATTTAAAATAAAATTCGAAGCATTTATATAAATTTTATTATCATCAAACAAATCGCTTAAAATAATAAATTATTACGGGATATCTACTACTTGAAGATGTATTAAAAATTGGTATATTATAGCTCCGATACACAACAGTGTGTTCTCAATCGGACGAAAAAATTGGGTAAAAATGATTATATCAAGTGATTCAAGTGTTGACGTTATAATTATTATCGAGATTTCTTTCTTACATATTATGAGATGTGCTTTTTTCTTATTAATTTTCAAAAATCAAAGTGAATTTTGTTAGAACGTGACATGATATTTATCACAATTAATAATTTTGAAATTTTAACAATAAAACATTTCTAATTTCAATCATCTCAGAAGTCTATGGATGAATATGCTGCGTGAAGGGGATATGTGTGCAAATGAACACATACTAAGTGATTGTGTGCTGAGTGCCAAATTTTGTTTATCATGAAAAAAAAATTATTTTGCATTTCTTGATTTGTTGAGGTGCTCTTTGTGAGAAAAATGAATGTTTGCATCTATTGCACAAGTAAAAAAAATGTGGTACCACGTCAAAATTGTACGAAATGACAGTGTACATTGGACACCAAAATTGGGTGCACTATGGATCCCTCTTTTTTACACTAGAAACCGCATTGACACCATATTATTGTGTCTAAACGATCAGAAAACGTCACTGAAGCAACATAAATGTGTTTAAATGCTTTTTTTTTCGATATCTTGTAGAATGTCCCGTCGTCCGATAAAATCTGAGCGCCGATCATGAAGCTCAAAGCAATTAAAGGCATCAAAGTGGATTAAAAATCGAAATATGAGATTTCTCGTACATGCAATATACCTGCATACAATACACAATCTGGTGTTTATACCACTTATAAACACATTTATTCTACATTTTGAACAGTGCACACACAATTTTGGGAGGCCATTTTTGGAAATTTGGGAAAATGGCTCTAATTTTTTTTTTCAGTCCAATCCAATCTCAATTCATAGAAATTTTAACCAAAGGATCACATTAATTTTCAGGATAAACAGTTCTTCGATTTCTTCATTCTGTAAAAAGTGGGTGTACAGTGCATACATCTCCTACTTGTTCAAAATGCCCTTATTTTACAAAAAGTTCCGAACACCCGAAAATATCTGAACTTCTATACCGAAAAATTCGCTTGGATACCCTAATCCGGACTCGAAAAATGGAGGCTGTGCCTGAGTCCGAAAAGGTCTGACCCGAAATTGGTCGGACTTTGGGCAATTTATAGGAATTGCCTTTCAAAAGCATCTGCTGACTATAAGTCAATTGCATGTTTGTGTTTCAGGTGATTTGTGCATGTGCAACACACTCACATAAAACTGACACAATTCATAATTTCCAAAACAAAAATGTACTTACCATTTTTCGGTGCCATCTAATTTAATCTCCGGGATGCATACCATTTTCTTGTTCAAATACAATGATGAAATCTTCAGCAATGCTTCACTGTACGTTTTTTCAATGGCTGATCGTTTAATGGTAAATTGCCGAATGTCTTCGAGTAATTCACATTCATGTTGATTCTTCAGCTGAAGTTTGGCCAATTGTTCAGAATGCAAACCTTTCAAGTATTTGCCATAATTACCCTAGAGCAAATTGAAAACACAAAGTCAAAATGAGAACAAATGAGAATTTCGAATAATGTGCTTTGTGTGTGTGAGTGTTTTGTTTTATTCTTGTTATCTCAAATTAGACTTTGGTTTGTTATTCTCATGTAAGCATTTTTCTTTTACACTTCCACTCGTTCGCTTATCGGATTTATCGAAACCAATCGAAGTTGTGAATGAATGGAAAAAGTCAAAGTCAAGTGGAAGTGGCACTTTCTCCAGTGTAGGTTATGGAATATATGTGCGCTTTTCTATTCGCTCAATTATGTAAAAACTTACTACTTGAAAAAAAAAACAAAAATTTCAAACAGAAATTCAAGCACCAAATTGAGAATGGTGACAATAAAATGAGCAAAATTTGAAGTTGATGTCACCATGTTAATTTTAGGAGTCACACACATTTTTTGTTCAGTTTCGGCCACTTGTAACAAAATGTAACACTAACACTGATTTTTCCCTTCGAATTAATCTGATTTTATTTAAAAGAATCTTACTTACTTTTCGCGGTGGAGGCTGCATTATTGTATCGATTTCGCACACGGACTTCTCGGTTCAACAAAAGTGATTTCGAATTTTGTACTGTGCGAGTTTTAATTCTTGGGTTGGTTAATTCAACAATCGAAGTTTGAATCCATGTAAAGCAGGGTTTGTTGCATACACTCCACGCAAAACAATGTCACTGTGTCAAAATAACTTGGCTCTTCTTCTAAGTGTTCGATTTTATGTGGTTCTTTCCGAACAAATTCACAATCAATCGAGAGTTGCACGAACGTTTCCAATATCTATCTTTTTCTCTATTCATCAATTCTCGATTCGTTTGCGATTCGCATTTTTGATGTACAATTTGATTTTTTTTTTCCTTTCAACAACCTCACTGATTTGATGGTGGTTGCGATTGTCTTGCTCTGTAAAATTTTACAAAACAATTTTACAAATACACAATTTAAAATTTCATCCAAACAGCGCATAAAAATGGAGTCTGATTTTCGCAATTTGTTTATCAAACTGTAGGTTAGAGGTAGGATTTCAATTAAAATTGATTTCGAATCGTTGTCGTATTCGATATTTATTTTTCTGAGCTTTTTCTTTTCCACTTTTTCTTCCACAGTTGAATGTGATTGCACGTAGTTTTGACTTTAACACACACAATACTGTGCTGTGTGCTCTGTTCTCTGTGAAAAACCACGAAATATACCCACTCTTTCTCGCCTCTTCGTTTTCAAATGATTTTTTTTCTTCTGCCAGGAAATGTTTCGCATGCGACACATCCATGTAGTGGTATACGTAAGCATGAAAATTGATTTGATGTATACTGTGATATACGGTGCGCCTTTCGTTAGCGCATCGCAATATGAAAATTTCTATTTTCACACAGGCTTACACGACAAGGACGGCACTACGTACACCACAGGGATAGCCACTGAGTGACGAAACAAGGATGGCTGCACAAAACCGGGGAAAATGCGTGCAATCCTCTAAATATGTATGTTTCGTTCAATCGTCACGCTTGCAGTGTCATTGTGTGGGTTTTGACAAAAATCAGCGCAAACCCACTGAATTTTTCGTATTATATCGAATTATATTGTATTGTATTGTATTGAAAAACCAATGCTTTTGATGAATGGCATCATAAAATATCGACATTCATCACATTCGAAATTGGTCAGAAGTATAATCGAGTTTTACTTGCCAGTTGGTCGTTGTAATCCTATCCGAGATTTCTTTCCTAATTCTATTCTAATTCTATGCACTCACATCAATCGCGTGATACAGATCACGTCTCCAAATAAATCTCCAAATATTAGATTTGATTTTCAACATTTCATATCATTTCTAGTTAATTCGACATTGGTTTAACTTTCTCAGTTTTGATTCTAAAATATGATCATATCTGAGTTGAACTCAACAAATTTTAAAATTAATTTCCAATTTATATGTTATCAATTTTTTTCTGGCAAGTGTGCTCTGATCATCAAATGATCCGTCATCTTCCATTGCGAAAATTCGTTGGTTAAAGCTTAAATTACCAATCCGAAAAATTATTCTCTGTGAAAATATAATCAGAATAAAATTCCTTGATTTTATTTGTAAAAAAATGTTTGTGACATCACGATGATCATAATATAAGGCGATTGGCAAAGCATAATCCGTTTGGGTAATGAATTCCTTTGAAATAAATAATCTTCAAAAATGACAAAATAAAGACCCTCATAAGCTGTTTTCAAAAGTCTTTCGACAGGAAACAATCTGTAGATATCTCGATACAAAGTTTCCAATTTCAATGGTGCGCGGTCAGTTGATTAACGAATTAGCCTATTTTTTTTCATTTGTTTTTCAAGAGCAAAAAAATGATTTTTGGTCACCCCAGTATTTGGACCAGTTTTCATGCATTTTTGATTTGTTCAAATCTCGTTTTTCGATTGATACGAACCTAAAATTACTCGCACAAAATACGCACAAAAACCTACTAGAATTCATTTATTCAAACAATTTTCGTTGATTTTAAAACAAAAAAAAACATGTTTATTCAATGAATGTTTTCTTTAAAAAATCAACAAAATCACGTTTATTATGAGATTTTTTTCAACCATTTCTTCACTGAAGTTTTATTGTGAATAAAATAATTTCTTTTACCCGCGCCAATCATTTCTGATAAAGATTCAGTACCTAATTTGACTTATTTCAATTATTTTTAGAACAATTTTCTACAAAATACAAATCAATCAGCACCTTTTATTTGCGTCACACTTTTCTCGCGCAGTTCATTCTCAAGTGTGTGGTTTTGTACAACAAAACAATTCCGAAAAATATCATTCTTTTTTTGAAAACCCATTCAACGACATTACAACAGAAGAATTAGGGTAAAACAATGGATAGGTATGTACAAAACGCAAAATCTCGATCATATTTTTTCTGTTATTTTATTATTACAAATTCAATATCCAATAATTATATGTCTGTGTTACTCATCGGGAACCGAAGGATCTAAGTCTAAATTTAGAATACCACCAATAACGCCATCATCAAGTACACCTTCATTATATTGACGTGGAAGTGGATCTGGTTGCATAAGTTGCACTTGTGCACCTATAATTAACCATATTGTGGTAAAATTTAAAAAACACAATATCGATGAATTGCAAAGAGAAGAAAGGAGAAGAGAAAAGAATTGGGAATTTAAAAAAAAACTATTAGCGTTTGTGATTAGTCGATTTTTTTTTATATACGATGAATTGATTAATATAAACTTTCGACTACGACTATATAAAAATCATTTACGATTAATTATAAATTGTTGTTTTCTTCAAATTAAAAGTGCATAATGGTTCATTTTATTTAGTCAAGTTTCAAATTGTGAAACGTAATTATGTGTATATGATGAATTCTACTGATTTTTAGAGAGAAAAAAAACCAAAAATGTACAACGAATTAAATGAGGGATACATTTTATTGCATTTAAGAACAAATTTAATCTATTTTAAAAAAGAATTTTTGTTTTTAAAAAAATGTGTATGAAGAAACTACAACCGAAGATTTGATTACTGATAAAGAGAACGATAGGTTTTACCAGCATCCAATGGAAGATCAGCGGTTGCTTCAGCCAAATTGGTTACGGATTTCGATTTAACGCACTGAAAATCAACATGACGGCTCTTTGCTTCTTCTTTCTCCCAGGACATGTGTAAAAATGGGCGCTGAACGTAATTGTAAATGACCTAAGGTAAAATCAGAAGAAGAAAATAATACAAAAATCAGATATGAAAATTGGCATTCAAAAATGGACACAAACATCAGAGATTGTCTCGAATCACACACGTACCTCTGCTCGTCCTCCGGGCCGTTTTTTAATCTTTTCAATATGCGTTGGATAGCTTTCGATGCCCAAACGAATTTTTTTTAGTGCACGTTCTTTCATCACTTGTTTGGCAACATCCCGATTTTCAATATATTTAAAAAACCGATACATGGCAGTGCTAGCAACAGTTTGACTATATTCCTCACCCATTTCGGGTGGATACTCTTTATCCCAGTCAACGACATCATCATCGAGTAAATTCACAACATGACACTCTCGATCGCCACGTTCAGCCGATGCAACCATGACCGGTAGAATGAGCTCCTCTAAAAATACTTCAAATTGACATCGAGCACCTTCATTGCTCAGTTCGTGCAGGAGACCACCTGGATGGTGCAGAACGACAAATAATTTTAAAAACACACACAAAAAGCACACAATGACATGACAATGAATCGAAAAATATATATTTAATGAAATTCGAATCGGTGCCACTAAGTGCTGCCATCTACTTACGCAAATTCTGGCATCGAATTGTCTTTGCATCGAATGGTATTAGAAGATAATCACATGCTTCACGCAATTCTTGAACGGAAACCGTTGGTGGGCATCGAATTACACCATGCTTATAATAATCCAAGATGACACGAAATACTGAATTTGATATGCCTTCGGCCACTTCATATTCGCCACGTTCATTTGTATGCGTAAATTCCATGCCCGAGCTAAACATTCGGCCAAGCATTGTATTTGGATGTGCGGTAAATAAAGCCGGATCGATTGTAAAACGTGTTTCGTCGACCAACAATGTGATGCGATTTTCGGCTGGCCCAATAATTGTCGGTAGATTTGATAATGCGGTTGACGTTGAGGGTGACTGTGCGTTGATATTGGTTGAAACGAATGAACAATTTGGGCTCGATACTAAAATGGAATTACTTGTGCTAGGCAATGGTGAACGACGGGCTTGTTGCAGCTGAGACTTTGATGACAATCGAACGTTGTTTCTGATGATAGAATGAAAATACAATTTAATATTTACAATTCAAACAAAAAAAAACTTAATCAAAAATTAGTCGGCGCATTATATATTGTCGCCTATTTTCAACGCACACACAGGCACACAAAGTGTCAAAACATTGCCAATAATATGAAGTGTACAGTAGAGCGTTTCTCATAGTTTTAAAATAAAAAATGTCCAGTCTTAATTTAAAGAGTAATAAATTCTGTGTAAATTGACAGCATTCATAAAACAATATGAGTTCAATCCACACTTCCCGAAGCAAAACATGAAAACAAATCCCATAATCTCAATATTTAAATATTATGGCCACTGTATACACTACAATTGAATTCCTCGTAGATTATCGCCGAATCGGTTACACTACTAACAGTAATTCTCAAAATTGAATTTCCCACTTTTATAATACGGTTTATAAAGCCGGCTTTACGAAAACCGGATTTAAGCACTTGCGGTGGCGGTCAAATACAATAAATTGAATTGGTTCAAGTCGATTCCGATATGGATTGAAATGCAGCGTGAAATTGACGAATACAACATCAATCATCCACAGTTACAACAGCCACAAGGTGCAGGCGCACGAAAGAACAAACGTCGTCGATGGCGCCGTGAAAAACAAATGCTTGACAACGCAAATGATCCACCAGAAATTCATAATTTGCTCGTAATACCACAATGCGATTTCAAACGCACACACTACACCCTGGATAATTATACGTTGTTTTGCTTATTGAAACAACTCGGATTGCTTCCCAGAAAAGGTGGAGCGCAAATTAAGTTCAAACCATTCATGGAAAATAAGGACAATTTATGGAATCAGTTCTTTTACATGCGGAGAATAGAATGGTTTGTGCGACGTAAAAAGGAATTCGATTTTCACATTCTTACCGATGGTATATCAGTTCTGCTGCAATTCATATCGTCAAAATCGGAGTCCATTTGGATAAAATCTGAGACGATTTCGAACAAAAGAAATTCAAAAAAGTGCTAGGCATTGATCCAGGCAAAATGGAATTCAACTGTTCAACACGATTTCGAAACTGGAAAAGAGGTAAGTTTTTATCTATTGTTCAATCTCAACCACATTCAAATACAATGATTTCATTTGTTGTGTTTCATTTATTAGGTCAACTTCAAGATAAGCAGCAAAGATTACGATTGGTTGGCAGGGCAAAACAAGCGCAACAGTAAGGCGAAACGGTTTACGAAAGATTTTGTAGCTCAAGAAGAAAATGACCGAAATAATCGCGGCCTGTTCCCAGTAATGCCATCTCCGCGTGGAAGAAATTGGTGGTACTATATTCAACATCGTCTGAGAATACTTAAAGATGGTATCAACGCGTATTCAACCGCAAAATACACGCGGCTTCGCTTGGATAAGCATATAGAATCATACCGTACCATTGACCTAATAACCGGCAAATTAACCAACTACCAGCTGGCACTCGTATTTTTGGGAAATGGGCAAACAGCACCGAATTGTCCCTTCAGAATAAAAAAGAATGTGAGATGCCCTGGTTCACGCATGGTGGTCAATGGCTTCAAAAAACGTGACTGCCCTGTGCTACCTGTCGATGAATACTACTCATCACAGACTTGTGCGAAATGTTTCAGGCGCTTTGATGTTCGGACGAAAAAAGACAAATTCAAAGTGTGCCAAATGTGCACACCACAGCGAAATGCGATGTTGCCATCCAGAATTGTGACGCAGTTAGGGAAAAGACAACTTCAAGCATTCCGGAAAATGGAACGAGAGCAGATTGCAGAAGAACTCGATGTGAAAGCAGAAGATGTACCAGTTGGACTACTCTTGACCAAGGTCAAGACATATAAGAAATTATGGCAAATTAACCGTGCAACTGGTGAAATCGTGAATGCTGCTGCCGAACATCTGTTCGATTTCGATGCTGATGCTGATGTTCAACATCCACATAAGACCGTGTGGCATCGCGACGTTGTCGCCGCCAAGTGCATACTCATAAAAGGTATTGAATGATTGAATCACATATGAAATAATGATTGATTTATTCGATTGATTTGTGTTTCTTAGGCTTATGTACGCTGTTTGATCTACCGATTCCGATAACATTGCAGAGACCAACCGGCCGTTGTGGTTTAGTAACTCTTTAAGAGTGGAGTACCTAACTGGGTTCTTTTCCGTATGTATTTTGATGTTTTATTGGCAATAACACTTCAGAGTGATGGATTTTTCGGACATTGAAACCGTTTTTAGCTTCGGGAAGTCTGAAAATCAATCGCTAAACGTAGTGAGTGCCATTTTTAATGCCAGAATTTTATGGACTTTAAATTAACACTAGACATTTTTTTTCTTCCTAGGTTTGGAAATACCCTAGTGTACAGTTGCGCCAATGAACAACAACAAAGACAACAGAAATCCATTTCGAAACGGCTGTTGTAATCAACAATCTTTTTTTTGTTTCTTTGGCTGTCGAATTTTGTGCTTTTATTTTTGTTACAGGTTTTATGATGAAATTTATATTTTTCCTCATTTAACCATATCAAAATTGCTGCTGCTGGCACAAGTCAACTTATTGGGTAAAATGAGAAGGCGCAGTAAGACGGCGGCAGCGCCTCAAAATAGACAATAACAATGACGTAAATCAAAATAGCATGATTCAGTGCGAAAATACCATATACACAAGCAATTGTATTTCAGCCACATGATAAATTTTACGAAACAAAAAAAAATATATACATTCACGATTACATGAAATGTGCAAATAGATAAGGTAAACGCATCTCCATACCACGCCAGGTTTTTGAGAAGTTTCCATTTTGGCTCGATTGCAAAAAAATGATTAAAAATGTCATCGCTATTTCTGTTTTATTCACTTTGACAACACAGCAAATTCATGTTTGTTTGTTTTTTTTAAGGCCTTGATCATAAAACGCAACATGTTTTGCGTCTAAATTAAATAAAAATATTCACAACTCTCTATCCATCTAGTGAATGCGTTCGATTTATGCCATTTATTTGTGTGGTGTTTTTCACATTTTCTTCAATTTGAAGTGGGACAAACTGTTTATCTGTGGAATATACGTTTCAATCGTAAAATTTTTCGAGCTGTGTTATTTTTTATAAAGCTAACCAATAGACACACACACACACACACACACACACACACACACACACACACACACACACACACACACACACACACACACACACACACACACACACACACACACACACACACACACACACACACACACACACACACACACACACACACACACACACACACACACACACACACACACACACACACACACACACACACACACACACACACACACACACACACACACACACACACACACACACACACACACACACACTCACACTCACATGCACTAGATAAAAAACTCATTTGGATCTCGTTTTTTTTGCTCGCAACCACAATTTCAAAATCAAGTAAAAAAAAACAGATCAACAACAATAAACACGAAACACAAAAACGACAGGTCGCCGCCGAGAGAGTAACAAAAAAAATGGATTTGCACACCTACCTAGACCTATTTTTAATTCTTCGACGGCGGTCCTCGATTTCATTGTAGTCTTCTGTGTTACTGCTGCTGCATGAGCTATCATTGTTTTTATTGGTGGAGTTACTGTTGTTTGGATTCATCTGCAAAATATTTAATCCACAATTAAAAATCAACATCAACGGGCAGAAAAAACACATTCACATCGAATAAATTGAATTTTTTCAACATTTAAAAATCTGTTTTTATATGCATAATGCAATTCCGAGACATTTAAATTATCATAACGCTCACAATTAAACAGTAGACACAATTATTCAATTAAATACTATAAGATATTTCACTCAAAAACACTTTACTATTTTCTTCGATTTTTTGTGAAAACAACATCAAAAATAAACGTTGAATGATTACCGATGATGTCCCGCTGGCGGCCGCCGCATTTGCAGTCGTGCCATTAGTTCCAGAGTTCGATGACATTGTTGCCGATGATGGCTGCGATGATGATGATGATGATGGGGTCGACTTAAAATATTTGCAACAAAGTCAGAAATGTATAGTCATTGCGTTATAGTGGGTGTGTGAACTGGACGAATTCGATGCACATTGACTCGTCGTTAACCGTTTCTATTTTCTCGTTTCTATTTCGTTCTATCTGTTATGCGATTTTTACTATGTTTGCTTTGCTGTTGCAATCTCTGTAGAAAATTCACTTTTTTCTCACTTCAATCAATTTAACTTTGTCACTTTTCGCATTTTTTAATTTTTCGAATTTATAAAAAAATGTATTCCCTTAACTTTGCGTGAAAATTCAAGTCAGTCTCTTTTTCTGTTGTTGGTTTTTATTTCGCAAAATTGTGTGTGTGGTTAAATCAGTAGGTAAAACGACCAGATTTCTTTGTTTGATTCACGGTGAAATCCAAACAAAAAATTCAAGACTAAAAATACACCCGATACGAAATCGCTTAAAAATTGCACTTAAGTTGTTGCTGAACAATTTGATAATACCACTAGATACTTAAAAGTAAAAATTCCATTACGCGTTTCTTTTTTTTTGTTGGTTCATGTGAATTTGCATAAAAGTTGCATTTATTGTGTTGATTTTTAGCAGCTTAAATTTTGTGTTTGGTTTTTTTTATTTCTCTTTCACTTCTTTCTATAAAAAAAACACACAATTCAGTCTTTGTGAAGTCTAGACATTTCGATTATTTTCGTTTTTTTGCTCTTTTCTTTGTCGACAATTGTCCTTAACTTAATTTCGTTTAAAACTGATGATTGAAATGGCGACACATAGTCAATTCATTCAATACGTTACTCAAAGGTGAACAAGGTTTCACTGTTGATTTTTCATTTTTTTTATTTTATAAAATAATTCTCAGTTTTATAATTTTTTTTTCTTCGTTTATTTGGCGATTAGCGATGGGCGAGACACAAAGAAAGAAAAAACACTTAAAATTCGATATCTGCTTCTTTTTGTATGGTTCCAACAAAATGTCGTCTCTTTGTTGCTACGATTTTATTTAACTTATTTACTTTTTTGCGAAGCAAACAAATTTTTACCACATTTTCAATTTAGTTTTTGATTCGGCTAGTAGATCCGACTAAATGGCTTCAAGCTTCTATGAAAATTGTGAAATAATAATATTTGATGAACAAAAAATAAGTTGACTTGAACTATTTTTACATGTCTGAGCCTGCTTGAGTACTGCGAAAGTGCGAACATGCGAACAGTGAACGGAGGTAGGAAAAATATCAACTCATCTATTTCATCGCATACGAACATATACATATGGGGACATCACATACACACACACACACACAAATGATCGGTGCCATTCAGTTCGGCTTATGTTCAATACACATGTACTGTACAACATTGCTCTCACTCTCGTACACGAGCACACAAACTATCGCAGCTAACAAAGAAAAACACACACACACAAACACACATCCGACGTGATGAGTGTGTATTGTTTTCTGATTGTCTCAACTCGAAATCTTAGTGTGTTATTTTTCTGTTATAACAAAATATATGCATCGTGTTGTTGTTTTGGAAATTCATCGATCTATTTTTAGACCATTTTAATCATAACTAAGCTGCCATTACAGTGCTTAAAATGTCACAATCATTCTACGCCAATTCAATCACGTAAATTCACAAAAACGCTTATTTTCGTATTATATGGTTATGTATGTGAATGTACGTCATGTCTTCCTGTCTCTCTGTGTTCGTGTATCTTGACTGTTTTCCCATTCACTCACCTCGCTTGCTGCCTTGTCTACACTTCAAACGCATATATTTATAACAGCAATGCGTTCAGAAATCTGTTTGGTTTAAGCCGAAAAGTGGAACATTCAAAAGAAGAGAAAAAAAAACATTCGATTGAGATTTTGACTGGAACCTATCGCTTTGCCCCCATTTAAATGTGTAAAATGTCTGAACACAAAATGGCAACTCAATAGTTATATTATGCCTAATCAAATAACAAGTGTTGAGTTGTTGAGTCATCCATTTGATTTCATGTTATTGCCGTTACGCACACATTCAACGGACGGTTGTTAGTGAAAAATGGAATAGTCGATATCATTTCAATGGGTTCATCATTTTATGGATGCCATTTGAATGCAATGCTTAGATTGAAACGCTAATCAAAGAGTGTAGTGTCTTGATTTGCTTCGAAATTTTCGGGGTTGGATTCCGAATTTTAAATCACAAAAAACATGACGCCTGTAGGTATCAAGGTGCTATGAACAAATGGCCACTAAAATATATATGATACAAGCTTTTTATTCGTTGGTTTTACTCGAAATTCGATCATTTCCTAGCAAATATCCTGAAATTTCAGCCATTTTCATTTTCATTTATACGGAAGCTATTACAACATTACCACAAGTTATTCATATTCAAAACAATTGATTCAAATTGAATTCACTTGATTGAGTCAAGTATATTTTGATACGCATTCAGTTGATAGTTTGTAGTTATACTGATTGTAATATCAAATCCAAAAACAACAAATTATTCTAGGTAAGAAAAAAAACAATTGTTTTCTCCCCATTTATTGTGACACATAACATCCGTTAAGGGTATAAGAGCTCGGTTGACACAACATTAACACATTCGGTTTGGGCACTAAAATGGATTGCTACACAAGAAGACCAGCGTATGGAAACATTTCAAAAACGGTGGAAAGGCGTTTAAATCAGGAGTTTTTAGCAGACCCTTACCGAGCTCAATCGAAAAATGCTTTGATGAGTCATTTAAATAAAAGATGATGAATAACAGCTGTTAATTGGTTAATCCGACGATAAAGATTTTTTTTGCACAGTCTGTAGGTTATTGTTTTGTAAAAATATTCCATCGGAAATTCCATTGAGTCATTGCAATTTATTTGATTGTTCAATATCAATCAAGGATTAAGTGTTTTTCTTCGGTTATCAGGTGAACGTCAAATTTGTATGTTAACATTTGTTTAATGATTTTGCAACCAATTCAAGTGTGTCGAAAGTCAAAAGTGATCCGAATTAAATTCGGGCAATTGGACCCCACGGACCTCTGGTGAGAACCTATGTAAAAATTGTTTCTATTGTTTCTATTGTTCCAGTAGAGTAGAAATTTCTATTGAGTAGAAATTCTAACGAATGTCATCAAAAATGTACGTATTTCTCAGAGCAGCAGCAAATATGAATGCATACACGGTCATTTTACCCATCGCAGTCGCTATCATTAATTGTGGTCATCTAATATCGGATAAACAATGTATTTTATTACATTTGCTTCACATGTTGTTCATCAAAAAGAGTCGAAACATTATTTGCGAGTAATAAAAAGGGAGAGAAAAGGAACATATGCTCTCTTTGCTAATCTTCAAATTATCTTGACGAATTCTGCTTTGCATTTCAGATCGGACGACATAGTCGTATGACACACAAAATAAAAGAGTTAATACACGAGCACATTACAAATAATAATATCATTATTACTGGCATATGCGCAATATCACACGGATAAGAAGCGACCAAAACGAGAATCACTTGATTAATCTACGGAATATTATATTTTTGTGCTGTTTGTGTTGTTGTAGCTGCCGCTGCTGCTGCTTTATTCTCTTCTCGTGTACATTGAATGGCAGTTGATATGTCTCTCAATCATGTGCGCATAATCTGTATTGTTGGGCAATTCGTGTGTTCGACC
The DNA here is from genome assembly GCA_030463065.1 of Aphidoletes aphidimyza. Classification (NCBI taxonomy): domain Eukaryota; kingdom Metazoa; phylum Arthropoda; class Insecta; order Diptera; family Cecidomyiidae; genus Aphidoletes; species Aphidoletes aphidimyza. The sequence goes on along the minus strand of CM059998.1, from coordinate 13,134,576 downwards.
GTCTTTTCGGTCGAATTGACTGGTGTGACGGTAAGAACGGCACCAATACACCAAATTTCCCAATCATTTTACGCTCCCTTCTTCAATTTTTCGCCGTTACTTAAGAGTATGAAATATTATTTCGTCCTCTTGCTATCTGTAGTTTTGTAGTGAAATATGCGACAATTGATCCACTAAAGATGTGTTAAAATAATAATAAAATCTAAAAAAATATTGAATCGAAAGATTGATGTTTAGTATGATGAGTATTTGATATCGCAACAAAAAAATGTAACATACAGCTCAAATGTTGAAATATTTGTGCGGCTCTAGCCATGAATAAACACACACGTATTTGTTGTATTTTGATTTAGAATACAAATGAAAGGCCATTGAAACGATAAAGCGCTCGCGCAACTAAAAACACCAATTCAACACAGCATACTCACTCACTCACACTAACATCCACTGTACACTCAAACTGCTATGGCACTGATGCACATGACAATGCCAGCCAAAAGCAGTGAACAACACTCACATTGATACGCAATTTTATAAACATAAGTTCCAATACATTGACATGGGCCACAGAGCTCACAATATCTGACGAACAAGAAAATGAAAAAGAAGAATCCAACGAAATATACAAAATAAAAAAAAACACACAAAACGCAAAAATAAGAAGAAGTCTAGTTCTTCGCACATTCAATATAGGCGCAGTAAATAACATCATCACAAAAAAACCAAAAGAAAAGAAAACAATTTTCTCGGGTTGTTTAAATAAAAATCGAAAAAGGTAAAAATAAACAAAATACCGAAAACAAATTTTTTGTTTGAATGAAGTGCGTGAAAAATCGAATGCAATTTTATGAATTGCACATTGGAAATCACACGAAAATCCAGCATAACATTTTGATGTGTATACAATTTTTATTTAAAACAATAAAAAAAAACAACAGAAAAAATGATAATCCAAAGAAATAATCATTTGAATGCAGAAAATTCCATTGAATGAAATGAAAGAAGAAAATCAAATGTATTGAATTGAATCAAGTGTCATAAGTGCACGACGACAAACAAACAAACAAACAAAAAACGCAAAGAAAATCAACTTAATTCTAAGGACAGTGGGGCAAATGTAGCAACATTTCATGTTGAAAAATGTACAAAAAAACATTGGCCCAAAGTGAATTTATTGGAAACAATTCAGTGCAATCCACTGTCAATTGTCATGTAAAACTCTTAAATTAAGAAGAACATTTTGGAAATTGGACAATTACTGACAACAGCAAAGTTTTTACTAAAATAGACAACACACCAACAACAACAACAACAACAACAACAACAACAACAACAACAACAACAACAACAACAACAACAACAACAACAACAGTTAAAATCAAATGTGAAATAAATAGAGTGACGGGATTTGTTCATCAAATCAACCGAGAGAAAGAGAAAAAAGTGTGCTTTTACCTTACCCAAAAACAAATTATGTATGTCAAGTTTCTTTTTCTTTTCACGTTTTATTCGATATAATAATCAAATTATAGAGATATGCACAAGTGAAAGAGAGAGAGAGAGAGAGAGAGAGAGAGAGAGAGAGAGAGAGAGAGAGAGAGAAAGGGAGAGAGAGAGATAGAGCGAAAAGAAGTGGCACAGAGAGAAAATTAGGGATTTGTGTGATGCGCTAATATCTTTCATCTGACATATCGCCAATTTTTGAACATTTGCGAAACCGGGAAAAAAAACTTATCATTTAATGTGATGGTTTGATGGCAAAACAGTTCAGTTGCTTAGGTCTATCACTGAAAGAAACCAAATATGCAACCGACGAAAAATAAACAACAACGACAAACAAACCCAAAGTTAAACAACTTATTTGTTTTTGGTGTAGAGTTATTGGCATTGGTGTTTCCGTGCATTCGAGCGATTTGTACGATTGGGTACAACATTTACATCTAACTTGGGATTTGCCGTGCGTATTACAATGCATGCATGAACATTTTGTGTGCATGGAATGTTTAGTTTTTATTTGTATTTCGTTCGGTTTTGGAATCGTTGAACGATTTTACCGAAGAAAGTGAACGACCATTGAATATGAATGAAATGCACTGGAATCGCATGAACAACAAAACAAAATTACAGAATGTTAGACAATTGCCATTGAAAGTCTCTGTGTGTGTGATTCGATTCTTGATTGTTGTTGTTCTTTTTAATGCGGCAAAATATTGTTTCATTGTGACAGATGCCTGGCTCTGGTAGAACCAAAAAAATAAAATAACAACAAGAAGGAGACAAAACAGCAAATTTAATTGATGCGATGGAAAATCTAAAGGGATAACACAAAGAATTATTATTTATCGACGTAGTAAAACTACAACAACAATAACAACAACGACGACGACTATGAAAAACTCATATTCATTGGAATTTGTTTATATGTTTTTTGTTTCTCTTCTTCTCGGGAAGTATGCATGTATGTGTTGTATGTACTGGTTGATTTTGGTGCGTATGGACTTGTATGCGTGTCTCATTAGCGTGCTGTTATATTGGTGTATGTGTTTACACTGTGCAATACATACAAAACCAGCTAAATTGCTACTTTCCGACTTGTGAAAACCAATAACAAGCACCAGCCAATCATACAACATTCAATGATGTTTTTTTTTTCTCTCTGCTTCTTCTTTTTGATAGAGAAAAAAAATAATGAAATAGTTGCAAACGGTTTGCGCTCGGATTGAAATTGATATTGGACACTGGGTTGAACTGCAAGTGCGCAATGAATTACCAAAAACAGCAACAGCGACAATGATGAAAAAAAAAAAATTAAAATAAGAATGTGACCAAATGCGTGAATGTATGTTAATAAATGAAATGCACACCAAGTTCGAGTCAAAACCAAACCCCCACAAAAGCTATTGGATATTCATTTCGGCATTATTAATTGAATTATGACGGAATGTTCCCACGTCAAACTCAATGCAAATATTATGTTTCGATTTTGTCTCTCTTGATGATTATTTATATTATCTAGGCATTGCAATCGATTCGTTTGCAATGCGGCATGCATTTAAACAATTGATTTTTTTAAATGCGTCAAATCACAAATTGAAAACATATCTGTTATCTTTGGCTTTCATTCATTTCTCTTATCTTAAGTAGTCTCAATGTCTCAATGATATTGACTAAGCCCTCGGAATTTTATGTCCATATCGTGATTCATTCAACGGAAGCAAATCGTTGACCACCACGGACCAAAACAATGGGAATTTTGAGCAAAAAAAACACATCACAGCATCTGAGAAGTCTTACATGTTATGCATCTTATGAATGATAATGATTTCTACCGTTACACGAGATTATTTTCGTATACACGAAGCGTGTGTTTTTTCATCTTCTTTCATTGTTTTTGATGTGGGCTAACTAATACATGCAAACGTATTGCAAAACAGTCACTGTGTTTGCGTATGATGATAAAATTCCATGGTGTATGTGAGCTTGTGAAGTATTACGTTTAACGTAATGGAAACATGATTAGCGTTATCATCAATTGGGGGTGCATTACTGAAATTGAATGAAAAAAAAACAAACCAAACTTTTTCACATGTAATCCTTTCAATCGAACCATATCAGTTTTGGAGGTTTGATTTCAATTCATGCTGAATTCGGTTGTTGTCTCGATTTGCTGTTGTTATTCTTGTTCTATATCACAGAAAAGCGATATTTTCTGTGCTGTTTGGCGCTCTCTCACATTCTCTTGAACAACACAACATACAGTCTTGTTGATTTCAGTGTTGTCCGATGCATTTGTTCGTATGTTAAAACGCTTAAACAACACTGAACTGGAGCAGCACTATTTTCCTTTGATATCGACTAATTAAACGAAATGCAATTAAATGTTATTCCTAGTGGCCGGTTGAATTTGTGACTGAACAATTTCCAATTCAATTGAATGGATTAATATAAAAAAAACCAATGTTATCATTTGAATACTGTAGAATACTTTGCCCGCGTTGAAAAATGGCATCGTTATTTTATTTTGGCTTCAAAACAGAGAGTGAAAAAAGAGCGCAGTAGAACAAACCAATTGATATTTTGGACGGCACAGAAAGAAAAACAAAATGATAAAAAGAGCTTCAGCTGCAATTGCATGAGCTTATGTCGGTGTGCCGATGATTATAAATGTTATTGACATTTTTTTGAAATTTTCTTACTCGTCTTTCATTTTCGCTCAACAAACCAGAGCTCATTGGATTTCATTTGTTTCATCTTGTCTTTGGCTAACGCATATACGTCGAGTGTTGGTGTTGCAGCACACGTGAAAGTGAGTGCGCTTGTATTTCAATACAGACAGAAAGAAAACGAATACAACAGAAGAAACAAATGTCTAAATCAAGAATAATACTATATTTCTCTTGGTTTCAAATTGTGTCGTTCGTTTCATTCGATACGTATATTGTGAGTGGGTACGGGATGATTTGTGTGTATGTCAGTATATTCTCAGTCTGACTGAGAGTGGAAACATTCTGTGCTTTGGCTCGTGTTATAAGTTGGAACACACGAAAAAGTGGAATAAAAATTATGTATGATTTGTATGTGCGCACACAGTAGTAGCGCCACCTTTTCTGTCAATGCCTAGGCTCTACTCGTTGGGTCCGAAGATTATGAACACTGAGAGAGCGCGCACAAGAGACAGAGAGTTTGTGTTCGTGTGTGCGTTTGTGTTTGTGTGTGTGTGTGTTAAAAATTGAGAGCGAGAGAGTACTGTAGACGAAACGTATATACGTGAAATGAATCTATATTGCTCTGCTTATGAGCATGTACGGTACCCGTGAGTATGTGCACTAAGAGAGTAACAAGTGAGACTTAATGCAAGAGTGAGATCGACAGTGTACCGCAATCGCATGAGCGATAGAGAGATTGAGTGAGTGAACGAGTAAGTTGTCTCGTATACACGAGAGCAATACAGTGACACACAAAGAGAGAAAGCCCATTCAAAGAGAAGATATTTTTTTTGAACAAAAAATGGAGTCAAATAATTATAATGGCGGCCGTGTCTCGCCATGTAAATATTCCCTTGGTTTATTTTAAATAACAACAAAAACGAATAGCGATTCTCAATTTGAATTTTCAAATGTGCAGCAAAGGCACAATAATTTTTGCATTTCATGGAAATGGTAAATAAAAATTGACGAGTGTTGCGCCAATTTCGGTAGTGAATTTTGCGTTTTTGATTATTTGTATTGGAATCACACAGAAGAGAGAAAAAAATCGCATGCATGAAAATTGATGTTCATTTTGTTTTTTAAAAGAAGAAAAAATCCATTTAACGGAGGCGACAAATAGAAACAGTTTGACAAAAACAAATTCCAGTCTAAATTCGCATGAATGAGATTAATGTGTTCCATTAGTTTGATTGTTTGTCGAAGTTATGAGTCGAAGAAAAGTGCTGTTTTGAATGGTGCGAATTCCAAATGGCAAAGAAAAAAATCATTCACAAACACATCCGGAGCATAACAAATCAAATCGAGTGTGTGATTCTCTCTTGATATCATTTTATTTTTTTTTTCTAATAAACGAAAAAATTTCTCCTGTGTTCATTTAAAGTTGTTTATTTCAATTGAAATGTTTAATTTGGCTGTGGAGTGATATATAGTTTTCGAGTTAAAATTCGATGCATTTGTTTTGGGTCAATTACCGATTACACACGATATTTTCTTCGATGATTATCAATGAAATTGGCAAACCGATCAAGCAATACATCTAATGGTAGAGCTAAAATAGCCAACAATCAAATGGATTAAACCAGTGAAACATGAAAGAAGACGATGGAAGAAAAAAAAATCGAACTCAAAAAAAGTGACGAGTATTGAAATGATGAGCGCAAAGAACTCAATGAGAGAAGTTCAAACAGTAGTGTGTCCGTGTTCGTGTGAGTGTATGTGTGCTGTTTGCATGTAACATGAAAAATATGAGTCGGATTTTTCGTTTCAAAATTTGTTTCCCATCGTAGTTCGCTTCTGAAATTGCCTGTGTCCGGAATATGATATAATTGATTTCAGTCTTGAAGTTCGGAATTGATTAATTATTAGTTTTAGAAAAATAAGAGGAGAATCAAACGACAGAGGAAGAGAGCGGAGAGAATGAATTTGAGGTATCATGCCGTATAACATTACATTTGCTCAAGTGTGCAATATTCTGCAATGTTGATATCACAGAAATGTTGTGCTATCAAAAACCGCAAAAAGGATAATATGTATGGCATTTGGGAAAAAGTGTGTATGCGTTATGAGCCAATATGGGCACGCAATTTATCGAGATTTTAAGAATCAAATTCGAGTCGTATGATGAATGAATGTGAAACATGACGTTGTTGTGGACGAGTTTGTGTGTGTGCGTAAGTGTTATTTTGTTGTTGTTTCTTGTGTGTTAAAATGTTGTGTTGTGTATCTCAAATTACTGCATCCATATTCCAAAAGGCCCCCGTGTCCAAAGTCACAAGCACACCACGGTGGTGAAAGACAAAACAAAAGATTAAAAAATACCACGATTGAGAATCGTCTAGGTGACTACAAACGTCCCATATCAGTGCAGTAGAACTAGTTTTTTATTTGATGATCCGCCAACTGGAATCGTAACAATACGGATTTTGACATCTCATTCCGATAGAGAATCTTCTATTTACATTTGTGTATAGACCCCAGTCGATGGAAAAAGCAATATCATTTCATTTTTATGGTTTTGAATTTTGTCAAATCACATGGTGTGAGATCTTTTCTCTGGGAATCGATTCGAAGATAGTTTTTAGTGGCATAAAATATGGGCGACAGTTAAAATATAAGTGATTGAATGGTTGATGTCAGCAATGTCTGTGTTGAAGGTGTCAGCAAATCATATATGACGGGCCTGGCGGAATAATGTAATACAGAAAAAGTCCGCGGAAAAATGTTGTTATTCAGTGCATTTGGTGTATACACCGACATTTTTCCGCGGACTTTTTCTGTGTTACATTATTTCGACAAGCCCGTCATATCAGGTCTTTTTTGACGCAAATTAAACACAAAAAAGCCCAATTCTCTCCATTCTCGCAATATCTCTCTCTCTCTCTCTCTCTCTCTCTCTCTCTCTCTCCGTCTCTTGCATGCTGCGATTCTTCAAATAAAAATCCATTCGATTGTTATTCTTCAATTAAAATAGTTTTAAACATCATTTTCATTTTGCCAAAAAAAACCAAACTGTTTGATTTGATTTTAACAAAAGACAATCCATTTATTTTGCGCTCCGCAGATTACAATATATGAAAACAGAAAATCGATAAATAAGAGGAAAGCGTTTGAAATCTCAATAACTGGGTTTATTGTACTGTAAGTACTATTTTCACCGTATTTGATATTCGTGTTCGTATCATGAAACTACCATTGGCTGCATAGGCGACCCTTTTGCATAACTCACTTTTCTCTCTTTTTCTCTCTCTCTCTCTCTCTCTCTCTCTCTGCTCACTTCTATCCACTATTTTAATGTGAAATTCATCATAGCTAAATAGCATAATGAGATTGCCGTTTGGATAAACAAGTGGCGGCAATAGAAATGTATTAATTATTGTGTGCATTGACCTACGTTTATCCTTTGTTACACATCGACATCCAAATCATATAGAATAGAATATAATATAGTTTGTAAACAACAACCACATTGCAACAGCCTTAGCTGTTTTTATTCTTAACATGTTTATTTTAGTTTTTGGTTTTTTTTTCTTAGAAAATTCAAATCATTATCATGATGGGCGATAGAGACTAACTTTGTGCTTTTCCCTTTTGTTTTCCAATTATTTATCGCGAAAAGACACATCAGCGCCACACGATTTATGAATTAAAACAGAAAGAAAGGCGAATCCAGAGCTCTAATAAAGGAGAGGAAGGAAAATAATCAGAAATACAACAGGAAAAAAAACAAATAAAGGAGAATAAAATCCACAGAAAACAAACAGCGAGCGCGCTTAAAACGCATAAAACCACAACAAACCAGCGCCAAAAAAAACACGGAAAGTCTACGAGTGAAAAACCACCACGAGCAAACAAATAAAACAAATCATCCTAATAATGTTATCGCAAGTTCACTGCACCTATTGGCGGAAAATCAGAAGAATTTAAAGTGTGTGGTAGTTAAAGAGCGTGCGAAAATGTCGCAGCGGGGAAAACGACAGAGTCGTTTGGACAATGATGAACCGCCGCCGACGAAAAAACGAAAAGGACGTCCACCAGCCAATAAAACCAATTCATCGAATATAGGCAATGGTAATTCGGTGCATCTTAATGCAACAGAGAGTAAGTTCCCATTTAAAGCATTTATCCTCAATCAGCTTATGTCTCTCAAACGAATATTTTTACTAATCAAATGTTGAAAATTGTTTTGTGTTTGGTTCTTTTTCTCCATTATCTGTGCGCAGGTGGATCGCAAAACGGTTCGACGATGTCCCCATCAACAACAACATCGGCATGGCAAGTGCGATCGCACAGCGATCTAAAACTGTCGAGCATTTATAATCGCAGTGCGCCCGAACCACCGGCTGAATTATTTCGCAAAGATTTAATTAGTGCCATGAAATTGCCCGATTCGGAACCATTAGCATCTGATGAATATTGGGTAATCACCGATCAATGGAAACAAGAATGGGAACGTGGCGTTCAAGTTCCAGTTAGTCCTGATTCATTGCCAGAACCGACTGTGCTAGCGAAGCAGCAAGAGTCATTTTATACAGGTCGACAGGATTTTAAACTGTAAGTGTAACATTTTAAGACACAATGAACATGTCACTGATTTGGCACTGGAACTAAAGTCACTTGATTGATGAGTGAAATTTGATGTGGTATTTTCTTTTTGTCGTTGCAATTTTAGACCGAAAAACAAATTCATACGCATAACGAAAGATGAAAACTTTTCATCGGATTTGCATTATTTATCTAACACGCCTGCAATGGCAAAAGCATCTTGTTCATACGATCTCGATCCAGTTGATGAAGCATGGCTAAATATTTTGAATGGTGAACGCACAAAAGCCGGCAGTTTAGCTGTGACAGAGGAACAGTTTGAACGTGTCATCGAAGAGCTAGAGGTAAGTGTCATCGGGGTTGCCTTCGTATATCGATTTGATTCGATTGAAATTGAATTGAATTGAATTGAATTATGTATTAAAATATGATATTATCCATAATACAAACAATACAGATTGTGTGTTGGGACAAAATTCAGGCTATCATCAAAACTGAAGAAGGTTTAGGCATTGAATACGATGAAAATGTGATATGCGATGTATGTCGCTCGCCAGACTCGGAAGAAGCAAATGAAATGGTGTTCTGTGATAGTTGTAACATTTGTGTACATCAGGCTTGCTATGGTATTACAACTATACCATCAGGTGAGAGTTAGTTTTCTTTTCTCTCTATTCTTTTTGTTTATTCATGGTTTTCAAAAAGCCAATTTTAGCTGCCAATTATTTAGCGAAATTATATTTTTGTTAAAACCGTAGAATCAAATATCGCTTTAACAATTCGGTGAATTGTGTTTTTATTTCAAATTGGATTTTTCTCTGTTACTCACCCAAAGGTCAATGGTTGTGTCGTACTTGTTCGATGGGTCAAAGACCTGATTGCGTATTATGTCCGAACAAAGGTGGCGCCATGAAATCAGCCCGTTCAGGTCAAAAATGGGCTCACGTGTCGTGCGCACTGTGGATACCAGAAGTGAGCATTGGATCCGTTGATCGCATGGAGCCCATCACAAAAATCTCAAGCATTCCACAATCGAGATGGGCTTTGATCTGTGTATTATGCCGTGAACGTGTCGGTGCATGTATTCAATGCTCTGTAAAACCGTGCAAAACCGCATATCATGTAACATGTGCATTTCAACATGGTTTAGAAATGCGTGCCATTATTGAAGATGAAAATGCGGAAGATGGCGTTAAACTAAAATCGTATTGTTTGAAGCATAGCGTCAATAAAAACAATAGTAAAAAGAAGGAGAAAAGTTTAGCGCACACAAATGCCGGCGGTTCGGGCACCGAAGACGATGACACGAACAAACGGAAGAAACGAAAGGATATGACAACAGAAGAACGGAATATGGCCAGAGCCAAGCGGCTGCAAGAGATCGAAGCCGAATTTGATAAACATGTTAGTATTAAAGACATCAACTGCACCATACTCGAAGTGGATCAAGAAGCAATCAACTACGTTTACAATTATTGGATATTAAAACGAAAGGCAGCAAATAATCGCCCATTATTACCACCAAAATCGGAGGATGCCGATATGATAGCACACAAACAAGAGCAAGCCGATAATGAAAAGATGAAAATGTTTGTGCATTTGCGACAAGATTTGGAACGGGTGCGTAATTTATGCTATATGGTGAGTCGACGCGAAAAGCTCAGCCGATCGTTTTTCAAGATGCGCGAACAAACGTTTCATCGACAAACAACGGTATTAAGTGAGCTAAATACAAAAAATATAGATAATTCACTGTTAACGGCAGTGCTTGAAGCAAATCATGGACCGTCAATGTATGATAGACTTTATTCTAGTGAAGCAATTAGTGCAAATATGTCTATGAATTTGGACGAAATGATTTCAACATTGACTGGTGCTATATCGCCAAAAGCAACACAAACAACGCAGGCAATTAGTAATAAGTCACAGACAGAAAATAGCCAAAAACGATCCCAAAGAACCGATCTAAATGGCATGAACAAATTCAAAAAGAACGCGCAGAAGAATCAATATGCAGACAATCATTTCAATCGAATGTACCTTAATGGTGCATCAACCAATAAAACCGCATCAAAAATCTATGACAGCAGCCTATCGAGTGATAGTGAATGCGATCGAAGGCTACGATCGTCTACTGAAGATGAGGATAATATTCAATCGAAATCGAGGCGAAGGAATGTGTCACCCAATAAAAAGAAGCCGGTCTTATCAAATCAAAAGTCGTTCGAGGCTAGAGCTACGGAGAAAAAGAAACGACGAACTGGTACGTGCAAGCAATTCTCAATCAAACCTCTTCTCAATTTTATTCGATTTGTACTTCCAAATGTTTACATTTATTTATTAAATTTTAATTTAATAGCCGTTCGAAAGCAAAAATCATTCGGTAGTTCCAGTGAAGATGAAGACGAGCAACGGTCGCGTCCACGAAGGAGGTCCAATGACTTTGCCACAAGCGATTCTGATGCTAATTCAAAGGCATCTGAAAAGCAATCGCCAAAAAGCCGACTGCTGCGTCAAATGGAGAGGGAGCTTGCAAAAGAAAAACTGTCCGGTTCGGATAGTGACGAATTGGTGCCGATCCGTAACAGCATTGGTGGTGCTGGCGCATTAAGCAGCGACTTTACGTACGTATTTTTTTACACATATTCACCGCTTTCAAAATTCTTTTACTGTTTATTCAAAAAAGTAAAAAGAAAAATGTTTTATGTTTCATTTTTTCTTCATTTGAACTAAAGCAAAAAATTATCGGCATCAATATACTCGGATAGTGACAGTACAGACAAAGAAAAAACTGATAATACAGCTAGTGATTCTCAAAATCATACATTCCGAACAAAAGCTGCTCTGAAAGAGTTCAATTCGCATCAAAATTCGGCCGCTGGCAAAGCCACAAATCGAACTAGTAAAGATAATAATAGTTCAACAACGAATCAAGCGAAAGAAAAAGAGCGGCTTGATGGTGAAAAAGAGAGACTACAAGATAGCTATGAATCTGATCATCAAAAATCGCGTAAAACCGATAAAACGCCAAAAGATCGCCAAGAGAAAACCGCTAAATTTAAAGAGAAAGGCCGTGAAAAGCAAGAAAAAGAGCGTCTGCAACGTGAAAAAGCGGAAAAAGAGCGGCTGGCCAAAATTGAACAAGAGCGCATTCAAAAAGAGTCAGCTGAAAAGGAGCGAATCGAAAGACTGCAAACCGAAAAAATTGAAAAGTCAAAAGATAAAAAGAAACGGAAAGATGTGTCAAAGGATTTTCCAACCGATTTGCTGGTTGTACCACAGCGGCAGGCGGCTAAAAAGGCGTCTGAGAATATGATGCGAACACAGACAGTCGGTTCATCGAAGAAGGAGCCAATGAGAGACGAGGAAAAGAAGGAATTACCAAAAGAACTCAATAAAATTAAGGATCGCCGTGATTCATCGAAAGATTCCTGTCCCATCAAAGAAACTACAATCAAACAAAAGGGTAAATCATCCAAGGCAAAATCCATGCAACCGACCGAACCTACCGCCATAACGTCGCCCAACGAAACGGCTTCAAAAGATAAGGACGTGAAACCGAAAAAGGCTGACAAATTAGACAAAAATATTATGGTTGCATACGTGCCACAACGGCAGGCGGCAAAGAAGGCAGCCGAACATATCAAAGGACTGGGCAAAGTGGTGGCACCCGATATCACTACGGCAACCGCAACCACAACACCGGCTCCTGCTCCAGTTGCTATTCCACCTGCAGCTACATTACCCCCCAAAACCAATAGTATGCATTGCATTTGTATTCATTCACATGGTTTTTCGTTTACTAATTTATGTGCCAATTGTTCGCATTTTGTCTTTAGTTCCATCATCTCCAAAGCTATCGAGCTCATCTTCATCCAGTTCGAGCTCAAGCTCATCATCTGGCAGCAGTGGATCTTCGTCTTCATCGAGTGATTCAGATGATGATTCAGAGGCTGACAAAAAAGATTCGCCCTTTCTCAACAAGGGATCGAAATCTTCGAGTTCCGCCTCTTCAGATTCATCCAGCAGTGATTCCGATTCAAGTGAATCCAGCTCTGATGATGAAGCAAGTCGTAATGTCGCTAAAAAGGCTCCCGTTGTCACAACATCGAAATCCAAGTAAGTCACATTTGTTTTTTTTTGTCATACATCTGCACATAATTTTAATCTGTAACATGTCTAATCAATGATAATTTCATCTTTGATATATCAGAGCTAGTGTTGCAGCTAATAAACGAAAAGATTCCGTTGACAAAAAAGCCAACAGTGCTGAGCTTCCATTATCACCTAAAAGAGAGGAATCGATTAGATCTCCAACAAGCAAACCAGTTGGGCGAGCTGGAAAAAGGTACACACTTCAAACTACTCTTCGCATCTTTGCTATATTTATACAATATTTGCACTCATTTAATGTGGAAACTGAGATCGAATCTATTGTTTTGATCAATTGATAACAATGTACGGCAAAAAACGGATATTTTTAATTGAAAACTAGGGATGGGCGCGCTATACTATATATATAGTATAGCTATACTATTCCGCATTTTTTCGGAATAGCTATTATTATGCCGAATAGGTATAGCTATTCGCTATTTTTTTCAAAAAAAAACTATTTAAAATAGCAAAATTTTGCTTTTAAAATAGCTATTTTTTCGCAAGAAAAAGCAAGCCATTTTTTACAATATTCACGAAAAATAGCTATTTTTTGCGAAAAATAGCTATTTTAATAGCAAAATTTTGCTATTTTAAATAGCTATTTTCATACGAAAAAATGTTTGTAGATGTTTTGTAAATGTTTGAACATGTTTGAACATGTCTGTGCATGTCTGCGCATGTTGTTTTGTGAAGTGGCGCACAAAAAATAGCTATTTTTTGCAGAAAATAGCTATTCAAAATAGCAAAATTGTGCTATTAAAATAGCTATTTTTGGCGAAAAATAGCTATTTTTAATAGCTATTTTTGAAATGAATAGCTATTTTTTAATAGCGCTATTTTCGAAAATTCATGAAAATAGTATAGCGCGCTATACCTATTTTTTTGAAAAAATAGTATAGCGAAATAGCTATCTCACATATGCCCAACCCTATTGAAAACCAACAAATAACACATGACGGCCAATTTAATGGAAATACAATCGAATGATTTAAGAGACTGTGAAACATTCAAAAACCTAAAGTCAAAGTACACTTTGATAACTTAATTCGTTATATTATAATGCAGTAAAATGTACTTTGAAACAGAAATTCGGAAAATTTTAATTACATTTTCTACACTTTTCTAATATTCAATGCTTATGAAAACTATTTTCAATGAAAAAAATTCGATTGCAACGTGTTTGGTCCTGAAAATTCTTTGATCAAAAATTAAAAATTCTTTAATCAGATAGCAAAAAAAAATGATAATTTTCATAAATTAAATAATTGATTTTAATGATTTCTGAATGTTATGCATTCCGGAATATGGATACTAGACAGTATTTTATAATAATTAAAAATCTATTAGTGAATCAAAGTCGTTTCCGCATTCAAGAAGAAATATAATATTCATAAATTAGCAGTATAGTTTCAATTTATATTCAACTTATTTGTAAATTATAATTTAAAATAAACCAATTCAAATTAATAATTTTAAAGCTTATCAAACGATCGATACCAAAATGCTGACAATCGATCGGGAGCTATGGCTAAGGGTGCCACAAAATCGGATGCACCATCGCCAAGTAAATCAATTGGAGCCAAAGTTGACACAAATGCACGACATCCCATTGACGAAAAGGCAACCAAAACCACGACGTCCGTCAGCCCGGAAAAATCGATTAAATCGCCTGAATCAGCGACGACGTCCGGTGCGAAAACGTCAACAAGAAAACGAAAATCGAGTTTGCTTGACGATAAATCGCAGCAAGAAACAAAAGTCAACGTTGAAGCTAAAATTGAACCAAAGTTATCAGTCATTTCATCACCATCATCACTATCTGCGAAAAGTCAATCAATCGGAAGTACAAAGAATAAGTCATCACTTGAAAACCGTCCTGCCGCTGAAGAGAGCAGCGAGCCCAGTAAATTTTCACCTACGAAACGGGAAACGAACGAGAGGCTAAGATCACCCGAACCAAAACCACCAGTGCAATCACTCGAACAGGAGATCAATGAACGCAAAGCCGAATTTCAATCGATCACACCGACCAGTGGCGGTGCCAGCAAATCAAAATTATCCGATGCATTGGATAAATTGTTCTGCAAGCAAAAGGAAAAAGAGCAACAGCAAAATCAATTACAAAAAGCGGGTAAACAAAGGTTATCGCATAGTATGGAAGAGAATAAAAGTCCCATTGACATGGATATTGAACCAAAAGAAACGATTGATTGTGATGAGATTATAGACATAGTGAAAGGTAGTCGAAATAAACACCCAAGCCGAAGCGAAGCTGCACAAAATCCAAGTTCGGTCAATGACAATACATGCAAATTGACCGAAGCACTGAATCAAACTGAACAAACCGTTGAGGATGACGAACAAATACGACCCAGCCCCAATAAATATGAGCAAGAGCAATTTGTCAATAATATGCCAAAACCACCCACACCGAAATCCTCAATGATCTTTTCACCACCACCGACCAGTCTCACCATTGATAAACGTGAAGCGTCAATATTCGATTTTGCCGACAATTTCCCAATACCAAACGACACCGTGTCGCTGCTGTCATTTAACTCGGATAATCTATTCAAAGAAGATAGTGCCAAAGAAACAATGGATTTGGTCGCCAATTTACGGCAAAACATAAAAAAAGGTGGCAAAGGTGAAGATTGCAGCCGAGCAAAAACGGAATCAACCCAACAACCACAAGTCATTCATGAAACAGAAATATTGCCGGATTCAACAACAATCGATGCTAGCATTAAAACCAGTGCTAATGATAACAAATCTACCAAATCACATGACAATAAAACAAATGCTGTTTTACCACAACCAACGTTGGTCATTGATTTGGATCAAGAGAATAGCGGCGATGAAAGTAAACCGCCTCCATCCATAGTAGATATTGTGACGAAGCCACAAACACACAAAGACACCAATTGGATACCGAACACACTTGGGCCAGTGGACAACGATCGTGGCAATCTCATGAATATTATGCAACCAGCACCACCAATGCAGCTACAAACTGAAGTCGAACAAATCGCCAGTAAAATGTCCAATGTCATTCCAACACCGGCCGATATGCTCGTTGAGAATGAACTGAACGAATCACAAAATCTCAATGCATTTCATATGCAACCGTATGCCCGCAATGCATTTAATGGCAACAAAGCAGCATTCGATCGTTCGCTTCAAATACAGGTAATTGATTTTATTTTTCATTGTAATTTTTGTTCGAAATGTTTTTTTTTTTTTACTTAACCAATTATAACCTCTTAATGCAGCATGAAAAGGAACAACCGCCACAGCAGAGCGTAAAGAATGATCAAGTAACAATTCGTCATCGTAGCGATCTAATGGGAGATATTGATGAGAATGAAGGATACATGCGTCGGAATAAATGGTCGGAACAAGAAATGATTCAAACCAGACGATCGGTATCATCATCGCCAAGTTCTGAATCGGAAAGCAATGAACTACAAGATGTGGATAGTAAACATCAACAACAGAAAATGCCATCACATTCAGCCACTGCACCAGCACCGCAAAATGAAATGGCCATACCAAATGCGATTACAATGCGTGAAATGGTAATTGGTGATGGTATGCAGGAGATGCTACCGTTCCCAGGTCAACAACAAACGATCCAGCAAACGATACAGCATCCGTCTGGTCAAATGAATCAATTCAATTTTCCAAACGAAAATGGACCAGTTTCATTATTTCCACCAGCCACCACAAGTGGTAATCTTAATACTCAAATACCATTTCCATCACCCGGCACAGCCATGTTTCCACCAACATTTGTCAACGCATATTCAACCGCATCGGCATCGGCATCGGCATCGGCATCGGCATCGGCATCGGCATCGGCATCGGCAGCGGCAGCGGCATCTTCCACAAATTCACAACAAACATCAAAACCCGTCGATACACTCACACCGACTGCAACAAATAGTTCGATGAATTATTCATCGAATTTGTGTGCGGCTGCATTTACATCCTCATCACGAAATATCGCACTGACCACATCGATGATGGCACCATCGCCCGTTCAATCAGATGTATCTCAAATCAATTCGCCGAATAGTAATAATAATATGGCAGCACCAATTCCACCACATGTTACCGGCAATAATAACAATAATAACATCAGCAGCCCCAAAATGGACTTCAATCGACGTAAGTACAGCAAAAACCAGCTAACTTTTTCAAGGGGCGAATCACTGAAAAGTAATCGGTAATCGAACAAAAAAAAACTAATCGGAGAAAACAAAGAAGTAATTCCGAACAAAAGTAATCGAATGCGTACAATGAATCACCAAATGAGAATGCTTGACATTCTGTATGTTGTTTGCCGCATTCGATTAGTTTTGTTCGGAATTACTTTTTATTTTTCTCCGATTAGTTTTTTTTCTCCGATTAGTTTTTTCTCTCCGATTAGTTTTTTCTCTCCGATTACTTTTTAATGATTCGCCCAAAGTAATCGGTAATCGGACAAGAAACCATATATAAATGAAAACTAATCGGAAATCAATCGGAAACCCCTCGAACTTTTTCCTTCCTCTTCACGTTTCACCGGGCAATTATGGTGAAATTTATTCATTTCGGATTGATTTATTTTCAGTGGGTGTTCCGCCAGTGCAGCCGATTCTATCACCACAAATACCATCACAGCCAACTGCCGATTCACGTCAATATCAAAAGCAATCGTATACTTCCAATCAAATACAGTCAATGCAAGCGCAATCTCATCGTTTGCCCGATGTTCCATCAACGACGTACAGTTTGGATAATACACCAAACGATTTGACATCAAATGCTGATAAGCAATCAACACCTGATCGAATCATTGTTGATCAAACAGCAAAACGGCCAACACGATATAATGCACAAGCAATACAGACAACACTAAAATCACCAGGCAAATCGCCCGGCAAAAGTCCACGCCAAATGGAAATTGTGCGACAAAAATCGGAATCAGGACGCGGACGATCGCGTGGTGCAAGAAATACGAGTGGTGGACGTGGTGCGGCGGCGGCAGCGGCGGCGGCGAATCGGGTAGCAGTGTCATCACGAGGACGCGGTCGGAGTAGAGTTCAACATACAGTGCCAATTCGTAAGTATATGATTTGGATGTCAGAAAGATGTGAACCATTGGCTCCATTTGCATATAAAACTCACTAAGTTTGTCTCTATGTCTTTTGTCATTAATTTTATAGCAATACCGAATATGTACGATTTAAATAATCACATGGGCGGTGGAACGATCCATAATAAACTGCAAGGAACGGTGTACGATTTGGACTTTGATGAGGACTTGAAGTGCGGTGACAATGTTGAGAATTTGAAATCGATGCGTGAACGACGTCGTTCAATTGATTATCGTCATCAAACTGATTCGTTCCGTTCGCGTGATGCATCCGAATCACCCAAGTTTGCTGCCACGGCCAACAGTCAAAAGATTGGTAAGTCGAATGAATCACAACCGCATCGCACAAAGACGCAAATTGATGGGCGCATTTGTGTTCGTTTAGGTGAAAAACCGGTGCCAGCGTGGCGAACGGATGTTCGTGAATTGCGTCCACCATCGCCCCATGATGTGAGTGGTAGTGCTGTGCAATGTCCAATGCAAAATACAGCACCACCAGCTGCGGTTCAGCCACCATCAATGCACATTGAACCGCCGGTGATACCGCCGGTGATGCCGCCGGGTCCGGTTGATATGCGTACATATCCCGAGTACGATGCAAGCAACAATGATGTGTTCAACAGTAGTAATATGTTAGGTGCCTTTGCAATTGGTTTAGCCGATCAAACATTACCAGATATTGATGAAGAATTCGAAAAAGATTTCCAGTCGGCCTTAAAAGCGAGCAATGCAAAAGCCACAACAAATGCTGGCCGAACGGATGCGGATGCCAGTGAATTTACAGCATCGGTACGGGTGACGGAGACGGAAATGCGTTTCACATCGCATGTCATTGATCCAACGTTGATGGATCCAGCAGCGATGTCATCGCTTGAACATCAACTGGAAGGCTCCGAGCCTCCAAAGCATTCCTTGATCAAATTAAAAATCAAAGGACCACATGCACGGCCCGAAAATTATACATCATCTGTTATTACAACGTATCAAACACACAATAACACCACTATTGAGCAAACCATTCAAGGTACACCAAACAGTTCGATACGACGAATGCGGAAGAAAGAATTGCTACGTCAATACTGGACACAGGAGAATATGGATGATTCAAATTGTGCACCGCAGCAGGAGCAAGCGCAAAATTCCACATCGACAACAACTAACAGTGGACGCAGCGCAGGCATTCCAAAGGCGGTCGATTCGATGAGCTCAATACCAACGAAAGACGATTACAAAGACTATACGGCGCTGGACATTAAAAAGCGTAAGGTGCCAGCAAACCGTGAGCTTCGTCAATTGGATGTGCCATCGTATGATGAAATGCCCGAGCGACGGCGAAGTGTATGCTCAAATGCGAGCAACACATCGTCAAGTAATGCTGGCGAAAGTAGTAAACGTAAAACACGAACGAAACAGGCTGTGATGACAACGCCAAAGCTTAAAATTAAGCTCGGCCCGGATGTATTTGAGCCATCTGGTGTTGGTGATAGTAGTAGTGGCAGCGCACGCCCGCCCAAGAAGCGGCTGTCAAATATCACAATACCTAGTTTCGAGGAATTGCGTCGCGACAGCATGAATTTCCGCAAACAGGTAATTAGCCAGTTCAATGATACCGCCAAACCAAAGAAAAAGGACAAATCGAAGCGCGAAAAAGGCAAGCACAAAAAGAAGAAAGAAAAAGAGAAGGACAAAGAGAAAAAGCCCGAAGTGCAAATTGTCAGCAATGAAACGAATCCATCCAAATTAATCATACGATTTGCGAAACGCAAAGCCGAAACATCGGTCAATGATTCGGGCGATGAAGCAACGGCCGGAAGTAGTTCAGCTCCAGCCGAACCGGTTACTGTACCGGCCGCACCGATTCGTTTAAAATTGGCCCGAAGCTCACAGGGCGGTGGCTATGTTATGGCAAGCGAACCAACTGCATCCACAAGCAATAAAGCAACATCCAAGGCAAACGCTCCAAAGGATAACAATGATCTCGCCAGATGTCAAGTGGTGCTCACCGATTTTACAAAACTCAGCGAAGCGGAAAAATATGCGTGCAACATTGGCCATCAATCACAACAGCCAAATGATCAGTCTGTAAATGGTAAAAATTGATTAATTATTCATTGATTAATTATTCATTGATTAATTATTCATTAATTTTTACATATTTTCAAAATAATCACAGGAGTTTTTTCCAACTTCGATTCAAATGTCATCAATTTGAATACGGCAACGGCAACGGCAACGGCAACGGCAAATAGTACAACAACGCGACCGTCAAATCAAATCATCGGTGAGAGTTCATCGAACAACGAACAGGATTCGAATGTGCCAATACTACCATTGAATTGTGAGGTACGATGATGTGTCCCATGGTTTATAGGCACAACACGCTGAGATTGCATCTGGGAAAATTTATTATTCCACACCCACACGCCAATACACAAACACACAAACACACACATACATATACAATTCACCTGCATCAATTGTTTCTCAACCGGTGGCTGTTTATAATTAATTAACAAATACTAGAATAATGCTGTTCTTATGGATGCGTAGACAAAAAAACGCCTAGAATTTGGCTGGACTAGAACAAGAAATGGCTTTGCTTGTAAACAATAACAGAATACGTCATTTGGTGGCATTTTTACATTGCTAAGGAAATAACATATTTTCCCGTTGTTATTCTTTTTGTTCTTAAATTGGGCTTTATCTAAGAATTTTCTTCTCCGTTTCTGAAAATCAAACCCATTTTGCACTTCAAAGAAAGACCCATTTCACCTGGTGCCGATGTATTATAGTCAGTCACCCACTTAAAAGAAGAGAATATATACAGCAATGCCGTTGTAAAGATTTGAAAAGATGAAGATGTAACAAAAAATTGTGGTAACCAAAGGCAAAATCACTTTAGAGAATAATTTCCAGAAAAATTGTAAGCAAAATTAACGAATCAATATACAAACTTCGCATGTTCGTGTGCCTATTTTGTCCATTAAATTCCAATTTAAATATTGAAAAACAAAAAAAAACAACCAACAAAAATCCATTGTGTAAAATGTAATTTTTGATGCATGAATATCATGCTGAAGAATAAAAAAAAATAAAAAATAAAAAACATACACACACATACATATACACACAGAGAAAAGAAGAAGAAAAATAGGTGCATAAAACATTTTTTCCAAATGCGTACTCAAAATCAGCGCCATAGTTCTTTTTTTCATTATTTAGAATATAATATAAATATTATAAAATAAAAAAAATTGAAAGAACAATTGAATCAACACTACTAAACCGAATCAAGTTGATATGTGTAACAAATATGTGTAAGTAGATAGCCGTAAATGAATGAAGTTAGTAATAGTTAAAAAACTTAAATTATTAAGAGAACGTAGAGAGTGAATGAGAGAGAAAGATGAAAAAAAATGAAAAAGTTGACACAACACAACAGCAACAAAAAGAAAATAATTTAAATATTTGTTATATGCCGAGCAAAAAAAAATAGTTACATAACGTTTTTTCAGAACGGTGCAACAAAGATAATAACACTTATAATGGGAAGAAGAGACGATTTTCATGTTTTTTTTCCTCAACGCTCAACGTTGCGGTCCACTTTTTTGTTCTATATCTGGAACATTATGTTCTAGACAATTGAAACAATGCAATTAAATGAAATTTTTTTGTATATTTACTTTTGCGAAAGAAAAACAAATTGCCGTTGCGATTTGATTCCCGTTTAAATCGTACTTTAAACCATGTTTACAAAATGGCCTAGTTCGGACACTCATGTTTTTTGTTTCTGTTTATTTTTTTTAAATTCAAATTCTTTTTTCATCTTTTTATTTCAACTGAAATTATTGTTTTCGTTCGTTTTTTTGTAAATTTGATTTTTTATTAAATATTCACGAATTCGCAATTAAATTTTGCATTGAGCTTATTTCACAACTCAAATTCATAGCAGAGTGATCAATTGCAATAAATGGATAAACAGAAAAAAAATCCCCATGCAATGAAAAGCATATTTTTGTCAATGAATATATTAATGCTCGGTGCAGTCAATTAGTTGTTAGCATGAAAAATTGTATGGAATTGGACGACCGAAAATGTAAAACACATTTAATTTCTTTAGTGAAACGAAACAAAACAAACAAAATACATACACATACACATTTTTGTACCAAGTTTTCGTATCAAGTCCAACTGAAAATAAACCTTTTGGATTTAAGCATGAAGACCAAAATAAATATTTAAACAAATTAAAACAAAAAAATAAAAAAATGAAAAATTTTAACAGATGAAAAAAAACAACAAATCACTACTCGGCATTAATATTAATGTAACCAAATTTTTATCGTATACAGAGAAAAAAAAATACAACACATACATTTTTAAAAAAAAGTGAAAAGCCATTTAATAAAAAAATTATTCTGCAATTTGTACATAGAAAAAAGTTTAAACAAATACACACCCATGAAGAATTCATCTTACCATTCATTAGCAAATACAATTCATTGAATATGGACGAAAAAATACTCTATAATTAGTCGACGCATTAAACAACAAGACAAGTAAAGACAATTTAAACACATTTCGAATTTTCAGTGAAATATTGAGCTATTCATGATGAGACATTCAATGAGAGGATAAAAAATTAGAACAAAAAAAACAGACACACACAACAGAAAACAGAACCAATTTCGACATTTTATCGATCTTTGTTAGTTTCCATTCATACAAAAAAATGAAGATTACTCAAATGGAATTGTATACCAACACAATTCAACACACACACACACACACACACACACACAAATTCGATGGCTATAACCATATTAATTGTATTTAAAAACATCAACAAAATGAAAAACGAAAACACACAATTTTTTTCTGCTCTCGAGACTTTGTAAATAATGAAGAAATTTATTATAAACATTAATTATTTAAGATCTAACATATTACAAATTATAATAATGCTGGAAAAATCACATTATTCTGATGTTTCATTTATTTTGAGAATTTATTTATGGATTGAGGGATAATCGGTCATGATTCATACTTCCTGTATTTGAGCAGTTTCAACAAATTCCAGGATCCAGTAAGTTTTAACATTCAATAAAATTGAATGAAATGAAATGAAAAAAAAAACGAATTCAAGAGTGTCCATTAGAAAATTTCCGCAACGTTGGTCTTTCTCGGTCTTTCTTCGGATTGAATGATTATCGATTCGATCTCGTGGCACTGAGAATACAATTGTAGAAAAATTTACCTTAGTGTTTTGGTGATTTTATCTTTAAAAAGAATTCGCACTACTTACAAAACTTCTTTGCCATAGCATTGGAATCGATTATTGACTGTAAAATGTTTGATACAATGATAATAGCAGCTGTTTTGAGATAAGTTCCTCTACGGTATAGGGGAATAGATTTTATTGCTTTTTTTTAAATCAATGTTTTTTACACCAAAAATACAATATTTGTTGATTTTAATGATCGCTTTATTTGTATATGCGAGTGAAAATAGAAAATATTTTCTGAATACTCAGAATGCGAATGCGTATGAGTTGTACTGTCGTTTGGCTTGATAACATGGGATCCAATGAGAGTATGAACCTTAAGGCTACATTGATTTGTAGATTTTATCGAAGAGATTCGATGATCGTCGTTGAATTTACACGTGGAATAAAACTCGGGTCTGAGGAGATCCGGTAACCGAACAAGTGTAATTTTTTTTCAAGCGGAGTCTGACTTAATCTTTAGCTCAATAGAAGGTTTCATCCAAAAATTATTATAATCAAAGTCCTCCTCAGCTAGCCGACAAATTTCAGTGTAAAATGGCTTTATTTGTTTAATATATTGAGCAGAAAAAAACATCAATTCACAGTCATACTTTTTATGGAGAAACCTACTCAAAATTATAAGAGAGCAAAAAATTAAAAGTAAAATTAATTCACTTAAAAAATTCGACATTTTTTAAAATTAAATATACAATATACATAAATTTAAAATAAAACAATAATAAGAATAAAATTTGCTCATCGATTTTTCTTTTATTTCATAAAATGTATAAATATATATTATAAAAATGGTTTTTTTTTGTTTGTGTTCATTTTAATTTTTATTTCTGGATTTTTTTTTCGCCATTTCAAGCCAATTTTGTTCGATAATGTCAAAAGGCAAGGATATGATTGAGATCAGGTGTGAATATATTGAAAAATTCCACACAAGAGTGTAATACCGAAAACTCCTTTTTATCTCTCTATCTCTGGATTCTTTCTTTTGATGTCGTATTAATCTAATTATCGTAAAAATGGCATTTTTTTTATTCTTTCATTATATTTCGATTTAAAATTGCAGTGATGTTGCCCGGTTGACTGGTCACAGTTTGAGGAAAATTCCGGTAGTTTAAATGGAATTGATCATTCAAATCGATTACCCTGCGTGCATTCAATGACCATTTTATACCCGCAAAACTAATGAATTGATTTTTTTGTACCTCAAATTTATACCAGGCACAGACACTGCATCAATTGTTGGAAGGGTATTTATAATGCTTATAAAATTATTTATTAAAAAAAATTGTTTCCTACGTAAAAAAAGTATAAATGGTATTTTGCTCAAAAATGCATTGATAAGAAAGCAAAAAAGTGTAATGTATTCATTCTCTCTTAAAGATAATTGATACGAATTTTTTATCTTTTTTTTCCAAATATGTAAATATTTGAGAGTGTGAAAAGGAGGGGGCGAACAGAAGAAATGAGGAAAAAATTGCGTGCATCGAAACCCCCCAAAAAAAAAGTTGTGCATTTGTCATATATCATTTAAATCGTCCGCGAGATCAATTGGTGGATTATATTTGTGGATTATATTTTGAGTTCACCACGAAAAAGCTCGTTTTTTTCGTGAATCACATAATCGTTATCGGAATTTGGTATGCTGTGTTCGTGTGAGCACAAACATTTTGACTTTTCATTAATGTTCAGTTATTTCAAAGAAAATTATATTGTTTTCAATTTTTTTTTGTACAAATAAAAAACCGCTTTCTTTTTTTTCTTTTCTTCAAAATTCGTTACAACATGGAAACATTAAAGCAACTTCGACTCCATTCAGGACCAGCTGAAGACACAACGGTTTCATTTAATATCAATACTGGCACAGTTTTATTGAAAATTCTATTTTAAATTTTTCCGTGTAATTAAGTGAGATAAAGTATTGGTTGATACTCAAATTTTGGGAATCATAATAAAATGTTTTCTATTTGTTTTGGACCTTTTAGAACCCGAATAAAGCAACAACAAAAATGGGGGTATATCTTAGCCCAAAATCCGTTGCCTGTAGTACGCAAATTTATCAATCCATTATCTCATCATTTGAAGATTTTTCAATGAAATTTTCACAGGATTTGAAAGAAGTAAGTTTCTTGGACGTATCAAATTTTGGACCAAATTTAATAAAATAACATGAAATAGGTGAGTTTTGGATTCAACGACCAAAAGTTAGGCGGATATTTGTTTTCAGAAACTGTCGTATAATTTCAATGAATTGCCATCTCATGGCTATAGTGGTAGACCATGATGGACATTTGTGGAAAATTGGCTGCAATAAGAAATTCGTTCTGTTTTGGTTTTCTTTTAATGATTGTGTAAATCTTGGTTCGGTTTCAAAAATTGGTTTTTTTTTCTTGTTATTGTGGTATTTATGCCCCGAAATAAATATTGTTTAGTTTTTGTTTTTGTCAATTTAACAACAGATGTTTACAGTATATTCATAGAAAATCCTTGATGGTTTATTGTTTTGTATTCGTTTTTTTTTTCAATTGATCAAAATTCAGTCGAATATTGCTCGAATTGTCCACAATAAGTGGGTTTATTGGTATATCCTCTAACTCATTGAATTATGCACATTTCGATTTGAGATTGAAATTTGTTAGAACAGGAAGAAAAAACATGTTCCAATATTGAATTTTGTATATCGATATCCTTCACAGTTTGCTTTGAATTAAAAAAAGCACCGTTTTTTATGTGTAAAATGAAAAAAAAAACATTTACATTTCACATTTACTCTTAATCTATATGTCACAAGAAAATAAGTAATGAAAGTCACGATTTTTAATTCAGCTTTAGTGAAACGTAAAATTCGTATCATATTTTGTGTCTCTACAATCTTTCATCTTTTTAACAGTTTTTTTTATCACATACTTAATCTTTTTTTTTAATTTTCCGTGTATAAATATATTGAAGTATAAAAAAAGCAATCGATTCAGTATTACTTTCCTCATGCCATTTTAGTGCCTTTCCTCTTTCTATGCTTACGTGTCTAAACATATAGGTTATAAAAATGAATATAATAATACTTAAACATTATTAAAATTTAAAATGTTCATTTTTTTTTGCTTGGGATATTTGCCGCTAATTGCGACTCCAGCATATTTTCATCTTTTCTCGGCCACGTTTTATATTAATATTTAGTTTTGTTTGTAGTGTGTGTGTGTGTGTTTTTTTGTTGTTGAATTGAAAAAGATTTCAGTATAAAAAAGCAAAACAAATTTGATGTTTTCTACAAAATAAAATCTTATGCGATTACTTTTATTCATTTAACAAAACCAAAAAAAAGAGAAAGTGAATAGTATGAAGATGCCAATATGCATTTTACATATTCTCATTTTGGATGTTATTGAAAGCAGTCAAATAGCGACTAGGAATATCAGACAAAATGTTCGGATCAGTACATGAGAATGCCAAATGACTGCCCGAACTGGACGATGCCGCCTCGTCAATGTCATACGTATTCAAATCGAAGCCCATGTCAAAATCATTGGCTATGGCCGTGGTAAATTCATCTTGTAGAAAATTGATTCCGATCGGTGTGGACATGTTGCTGCCACGGCGATTGCCGAAGCTGCCGCTGCCATTGTTGCTGATTGTGATAACATTCAAGTGTTCTTGAGCCGGCGATGGTAGCGCGCTTTTTGCAAAAAATTGATTTGGATCGATTGCATTGAATGGCTTATTTGTACTGTTCATGGTCTTGGTGTTTGTGGTCGTGGTTGTGATCAGGCTTGAGCTGCTTGTGCCGCCACCGCATGTGCCATAATAATTGCCGCCCGCTGTCATATTCATACTTGTATTGCTTTTCAAATACGAACGACTTGCCGAATTTAGATTTGCATCTGCACATAGAATCTCATGAATATTTTCCATGTCATAGGCGTACTTTGATTCGGACAATTTAGTATTGTCGTCAACAAAAGCCGATTTTATGATCTTTGTTTCATCGATATCGGTAATTTGCTGATACATATCATCGATGCCAATCTGTAAATTGCGATTCTCTTCATTGCCAAAACAATCCAATTCGTTCATAACACAGTATGTGTCATCGATGATGCCCATTTTTTGAATGTTAAATGAATCGGGTTCCATTGAATCGGGCCGTGTTGAAATCAATGAATTTTCATCATACAATGTGGCGCTTTCCGGTGAATTCGGTATCAAATCATAGCCCAGCATGCAATGCAATTTGCTTGGCTCAATGCTTGGCTCATTGTTCAGGAAAATGGGCCGCAAATGATTCGATGTGTTACTGTTGGTGTATCCATTGCTGTTGCTGTTGCTGTTGCTGTTGCTGTTGCTGCCATTGATTTTTGTTATTTCATCAGTTGTGGCAGTGGATGTAGCTGTGGCCTTCTTTCTGGACGAACGATGCCCGTTCAATTTGTAAAGTGATTTTCGACCGCCACTTGGTTCAGCAGTGCTTGTATTGGACGATGAGCTTGACGAAAGCGACGATGATGATGGATTCTTCTTGAAACTAGTTGATGCTGGTGATGTGGAGCTTGCACCGGGTGATGTAGCCGATTTCGAGCCTTTTTGTTGCTTCTTTTTCGGACGGTACTTGTAATCGGGATACTCTTTTGAATGGAATTGACGCAAACGTTCGGCCTCTTCAATGAATGGTTGTTTCTCACTGGCCGACAATGATTTCCATTTTGATCCCAAATATTTCGAAATCACGGCATTATGCATATCGGGCGTTTTCTGGCAGATTTTTCGACGCTCAATTTGACTCCATACCATAAAGGGATTCATTGGTCGTTTCACATGGCCGGGGCTGTGCTTTTTCGTCTGCAAATCGGAAGAAAGAGAAAAAAAGAACATATATAGATAAATATCATGATTGTAGACAATGCTTATTTTTTCTTCTCAACATCTTATAAATTAGAAAAAATTGTAAATTTTAATGTAAATGTATAACTTCTAGTTTTACACTCGCGCACAGCAAATAGTTAGGGTATTTCTTGGTCGTGTATTGTGTATACACATCTACACATAAACATGGGAATTTCGAGCTAAACTGTAATATAAATAAAACAAATTGCATGTCATTGCCACAGACATTTTTGCGCTACTGCTGCTGCCGCTGTTGCTGTTGCTGTTGCTGTTGCTGTTGCTGTTGCTGTTGCTGTTGTTGTTGTTGTTGTTGTTGTTGTTGCTGCTGCTGCATTTATCTATGTTTCGCACCCAATGTCAATACCGACACACCGTTCGCTTGACACAAATCATTGCCGAATCGCAACAATGTGCATTTAATTAGCATGGCGAACGATTCACACTCAAAATGATTGACGAACCGTTTCCATATCGAAATCAATTTAAATTTGGAATTAGCATGTCTCTGCTGCACAAATTCATCTATATGTTTTACATTTGTTTATTCTTTGTGTTATTTTGCTGCAGATTCTGCCTTTTTTTCTCACGTCGTGATTCATTGTTAAATACAAATGGTTGCGCTTCGTATATCGCATACACAGTTTATATCGCTATCAATTTGAAATTTTTTGCAAACGAAACACTTTTATTGACTTAATTGTTTGCGGAGCATTAATTGCAAACGTACAAATTATCGCATTTTGTTGGTTAATTAGTGCAACCGAACTCTTTTGGTATACCAAGCATCATAGTGAGTGAGAGTAAATCGCGATTCTTGTTGAGTGTGCTTTTTTCTGAGAAAAATTTTCTCTCTTTCACTTAATAAAGCACATTTTATTGAGCTTGTAGTGAATACGAAAAAAAACTCCACTGGAACGTTGATTATCGTGTCTTTAGTTGCGAAAACTAGAGGTTCATTGTGTTTTAATCGAAATTGACAGCAATGAATCGACTTCCCTTCGTACTTGTTTTTTTCTTAATTAAAAACTTTTTAATAAAAAGTTGGTTTTTTATAATATAAATCCCATACAAAGTCAGATCCTTAGTAATCCAATCGAAAAAAATAATTTCGGACAAATTTGTTGAGTGTTTGTATGGAGATTTTTTTTTAGAACTTTAACTTTAGTTTATGGTTTCATTTCATATCATTTCAATGGGTGCATTGCGGAAATGGTGTTTTGTTTACATTCTCAATGGCTGTCAAAAACACATCCCAACGCACCGAACGCACTAATGCACTGAAAAATTGATTACAAAATTCAAATAATTTTTTTCGGAACAAATTTTGTATTTTGTGTTTTGCTTTTGTCACTCGATTTTTACCTCGTTCAGAGGTTATTTATTTGATATCATAAATTTTGGCAATGACTCATGTGCACTCATTGAAATTATATGAAATGAAACCACAAACTAAATATTGAAAAATTGAATGTCTTGCATTTTTGAGTTTTTGCTTGTGGGATATATGCGATATGACCAGGGGTGTAAGCGGAGTCGAATTTGAGTCGACTTGAGTGAGCAGTCGACCCTTTGCCAGTGAGTTGAGTCGAGTCGACTTTCAGCTCACTCCCGAACCGCTCACTCACTCCAAACTCAACTCAACTCGAAGATAGGAAGCGAATACTCCACTCGACTCCACCCGACTCCACTATATGTCTGATCGACATTTGTTGTCATTTATAAATTGTTAGAAATAAATTACTTTCAATGGACTTTTGAGGATTTTTTTTATTTTCCTATATTTTGCAATACGGTAATACGGTGTATGCAAGGTATTAGTCAAAGAAAGCGTCACTAACACATAACAAGTCGACCATCAATAAACGTTAGCTAATGTCAAATGCATGTATTGACTTTTGAATGTATTGACTTTGCCTTTGAAATTGTTGTTGCTTTCAGTGGCGCCGCGTGGTGTAGTTTTTGGGCAAAACTAAAACTTTGGACTAATTTACATGCAATGGTATAGGACATATTGTGCCATTGATATTTTGGTGGTTCAAATAGATTCACAGAGTTCAGTGGCACAACACAAACTGTTTCCATCATTAAAAAGCCTCGAAATAATGAATTCCAAATTTTCATATGAAAAAAATAAAACGTTTTATCCCACCCTATTCCATATAAGCCAGACGTATTTGAATGTGTGAATTGTGAAGATTTGAAAAAAAAATTCAGTAAAAAAATCAAAATAAATTCATTTCCCATATATCGATGAATTGTGTGAGTTTAAAATGAAGCCCTGAATGTTATAATATCTTTTGAATGAGCGAAATGTAGTCATTGAAATGAATCAAATTGTCCAATTTCAAATTTTCGTGCAATTTTTTTTTCGATTTCTTTGAAATAGAATGTTTTGAATCGATTCTTGAGAAGTTTTTCCTTCATTTTGCATATTTTAAAGGTCCAAATCAATTCAAAGTGTTCAATGACGCCACACAAACTGATTCCGATCTTTAAAAAGCCTCTGAATAATGAATTACAAATTTTCATATGAAAAAAAAAATCGAATTTTTCATTCCACCCTGTTCGACATGGGCCATTTTTGATTATTTTGTGGTATTTTGATCGTTCAAATGAATTCAATGTGTTCAGTGGCATCATATCAACAGATTTCAATCAGTAAAATACATCAAATTGTCCGATTTCAAATTTTCGTTCAAAATTTCTTTCGATTTCGTTGAATCAGATGATTCTCAATGGACTTTTGAGGCATTTTTTTGAACATTTTCTTATATTTTGGTGGTTTGAATGGATTCAAAGAGTTCAATGGCATGATATAAACAGATTTCAGTCATTGAAATGAATCAAAATGTCCAATTTCAAATATTCGTTCAATTTTTTTTGATTTTTTTTGAAATAGAATGTTTTGAAACGATTCTTGAGAAGTTTTTTTTTTCATTTTGCATATTTTAATGGTCCAAATAAATTCAAAGTGTTCAGTGACACCACACAAACTAATTCCGATCATTAAAAAGCCTCGGAATAATGAATTCCAAATTTTCATATGAAAAAAATCGAATTTTTCATTCCACAGTGGACTTCTGAGGAACTTTTTTTTTATTTTCTGGTATATTGATGATTCGAATGGATTCAAAGAGTTTAGTGTCATCACAAAAATTTATTCCAATCAATAAATAACAGTTGATATAATCAAATTTGAAAAATTATGAAAAAATATATAAAATATATGGAATAGGGTGGTCTGAAACATTTGATTTTTTTCATATGAAAATTTGGATTTCATTATTTCGAGGCATTTTAATGATTGAAATCAGTTTGTGTGATGACATCGAACCCTTTGAACCCATTCGAATCATCAATATACCAGAAAATAAAAAAAAGTTCCTCAGAAGTCCACTGTGGAATGAAAAATTCGATTTTTTTCATATGAAAATTTGGAATTCATTATTCCGAGGCTTTTTAATGATCGGAATTTGTTTGTGTGGCGCCACG
The DNA here is from genome assembly GCA_030463065.1 of Aphidoletes aphidimyza. Classification (NCBI taxonomy): domain Eukaryota; kingdom Metazoa; phylum Arthropoda; class Insecta; order Diptera; family Cecidomyiidae; genus Aphidoletes; species Aphidoletes aphidimyza. The sequence continues at coordinate 13,102,883 of CM059998.1, read as the reverse complement.
GAATACTTTGAATTGATTTGAACCATTAAAATATGCAAAATGAAAAAAAAACTTCTCAATAATCGATTCAAAACATTCTATTTCAAAGAAATCTAAAAAAATGGGAGCAAAAATTTGAAATTGGACAATTTTAGTCATTTCAATGACTGAAATCTGTTTATATCATGCCATTGAACTCTTTGAATCCATTCAAACCACCAAAATATAAGAAAATGTTCAAAAAAATGCCTCAAAAGTCCATTGAGAATCATCTGATTCAACGAAATCGAAAGAAATTTTGAACGAAAATTTGAAATCAGACAATTTGATGTATTTTACTGATTGAAATCTGTTGATATGATGCCACTGAACACATTGAATTCATTTGAACGATCAAAATACCACAAAATAATCAAAAATGGCCAAATAGGGTGGAATGAAAAATTCGAATTTTTTTTTCATATGAAAATTTGGAATTCATTATTCAGAGGCTTCTTAATGATCGGAATCAGTTTGTGTGGTACCAATACATTTTTTTGAATTCATTCAAATTATTAAAATATCAAAAAATCTTTCTTCTGAACAAAAAGATTTCAATTGAAGAATGAATGTGTTTATTTGTTCTGTTTTCATCTAATAAATGAATTGAGTGTGTTCTGATGATATGATGGGCCTTTAGAATTGGTAAAAAAATTGGTAAAAAAATCTGCGATTTTTCTATTCATTGCACAATTATTTGAGTTTTAAATAGAATATCAAATCCAAACAAAGTGAAACGATAAAATAATGACGACTAAAACTTTTATAAATAATATTGAATAAATTCTGAAACCGAGTCGACTCGGAGTGAACTTAACTTGAGTTCACTCAGAAACTACATATAAATGAAATTTGACTGGAGTTGAGTTGAGTTTTCACTCGACTCTACTCAACTTTTCGGAGTCGACTCGCGAGCAGCAGTCGACCTCCAAGAAATTCTCTTGACGAGTGGAGTCGACTCACTCCGCTTACACCCCTGGATATGACTTATTTTAGACCAGTGTCCAGAAAGTGGCCGTTTTTAGCACTACATGTAATGTAATGAAATGTAGGCTATTGTCATACATGGCCATACTCTGAGGGCCAGGGGGGGGGGATTAAATTGACAAAATCGTCTAGATCAAGAGGGGGGTCTTGCTAATTTCAAGAAAATCACTTGGGGGGGGATTTCGGGATGTAGTAGGAAACGATAAACACAAAAAAAATTTTTTTTGTTCAATATAATGATAATTCAAGTATTTGAATCGGTACAATGTAATGTCGAAGCATTATTAGTTGTCTGACAATCGCATTTGACTCTGATAATTATCAGAAGTTGAAAGAATGTTGCATTCATCGCAGTTTTATTACCACAAATTTAAAGAAATCAACGGCGCGATGGGGGGGGGGGGTGTGCGGGGTGCTAAGTCGGGGAATAACCCGGGGCCAAATCAATATTCCAGGGGGGGTTAAAATCCAGCTCGGGGATGCTCAGGGGGGGGGGGGGGTTAAACCACTCACACCCCCCCCCCCCCCGTTGGCCATGGGCTATTGTCCTAGGTGTTTTTTTTAATTTTTTTTTCTCCACATAGCCAATGGCCTAGACCATAACGGCCGACCATGATGGACCGTGGTAGACCATAATGACAATTTAAATAAATCATATTTGAAATTAAATATTTAAAATATTTTTTGATACGACGCTGCAAGCCACGCAAAGCGCGGTGAAGCAGCTAAACAATCATATATTTCCTAAACTAGATTCCTACACTATAGCGTAAAATAAAAGTTGGCTGTTTGGAAAAACAATACACAATAGACTTTAAACAATAAATGATGTTCGTTGAGCAATAATTTTGGACATTACATATAGTACTAAAAGGTTTGTTGCATCAACAAACTAAAAGAATGGAAGATGGAAGAGGGTATACATTTCGAGTGGAGCGAAGTGAAGAATCTTGTTCAGTTTTTGTCCAAGAATGGCCTCCCAACTTAAAAATTTAAATTTCAAATGGATGTTATTTGAAAGCTTATCTCAATACCAATTCCAACGATATGCGTATGTCTGAGAAATGTCAGGTGGTTCGGCCACAGTTGCTGTGGCCATGGTGGTCACTTTTTGGTTTTTAGAGGCCAGCCAAATCAAATACCTCCAGAACAAAAGTTGCTTAGTTTTTCATGTACTACAATCCCTGAAAGTTTGAAAAAAATCGGACAAAACTACGGACATACATACATACATACTCAAAAATCATTATAAATTGATAGATGGAGGCGCCACGAATAAAGAACATACTATTACGACAGTCCAAAATAGATATAACTTTGAAACACTGTTCTTTCAAATGGCCACAACTGTTCAACGTATGATCCGATTGTAATGGTTAGAGTGGCGTTGGATTTGTATTGACGCGTAGAATCATGATATATAGAGTTCAATATCTAACCTATTTTTACCCGGGTTATGGCCGAAACACCGAAAATTGGCCGAAATATTCCCACCACGATATCTCCACTTGTGGTTGGTAAAATTTCGAGTGTGTATACTTTTTTGCGCTAATTTTCAAAGACCTTTCGATGGTAAATATGACACAAATCGCTCGGACTCATAGATAAAAAGTTCGAAACTAGCTGTATATATCGCACTAGAGGTGCTTTGTTTAAAACTTTATCAAACCTAGGAAAATCTGCTCCAAATAATTTATGATCTGGTTTCAAATAATATATTGAATATGAGCACAACAAAAAATATCGTTTTATTTTTGATCCAATTTGTAATAAGTTGACTGGTTCTCAATTCATACTAAATAAGTGCAACACACAAGTGTGGACTATTTATAATGTGTTCTAATTTCAAGGTACCATTGATTCGCTACGAGTGCATCTATAATTCTAAATATTGAACAAGAATTCGCAGCAATTCCACCCGAGGTTAGTATCTTCAAAATTTTATTATCCTAGGTGACTGGGAGCGGATAATCCATTTTTTTGGACTTTGGTCCACATGTTTTGCAGATTCATTCTGACATGTAATATCGTTTGAAAGATAAGATCCGCGTGGGGTAATCATCAAACATTTTTCTTTAATCGTCACATTTTAAACATGTTCCACAAATCATCCCTTCTGACATTTTGGTCAGAGCGACGCGATTTTTCTACCTTTCAATTGTATTAAAGACTTATATATGAGACAAAGGGCTGCATTTTTGGTGAAGTATGTAATGGCAATTCGCTATTTGACAATTTTGCCCGATTTCGTATGGAACTGCTGCTTTTATCATTCGGGTTTTTTTTCATCTATGTTTGAATAGATCCAAATTTTTTCAATTTAATAAACGGAAAAATATTTTCGTCTATTTCAGTGTGTGTGTGTGTTTGTGTGTGTTTGAATATTTTGTGCATCGTCTATGTACGAAAATGGAATGTTCCTTTTTGTTTTGTTTATTTACAATAAACCACGACATATCGTTTTCTTGTGTTTTTCGTTAGTTCCCTTTTTTACTGTAAATAAATTGATTAGGACGGCTGTTGCTTTCCGCTGAGAAATTTCCAACTTCATACACGGAAATTCAAACAGAACGGGAACAAGGAAAGGATCAACAGATGAATTGCATTCGTTACATTTGAATTGGTTGGATATTTGTCTGTATGAGTTAGTTTTTATGTGTATGAGTTGTAATGTTGTTTGAAAGCAACAGCCCAATGCCAACGCCAATTCATTAAACGAGAACATCTGACGACAACAACGGCAACGAGAATTATGAGTGTTGAAGCCACGAAATGCGCAGTGAAATATTATCGTTCGAAAATGTGTTGTTGTTACGATTATAATTCGTGTTGATGCTATACTTTATACTTTAAAACGGAATAGATAAACGTACACGGAGTGTGTGCAGAGTTTTTTTTCTTCTTTTCTTCTTCTTCTTCTTCTTCTTCTTCTTCTTCTCGTATATACAGATTTGTGTATGTACTGTACTTGTACATTTGTAAAGTACTGCAAAGTATATACACTTTGCACTCTCATACATTGACAACTCTCCGTTGTCATATTGAGTGTTCGTGTGTGTGTATGTGTATTCTATATATGTGCTAGAGTAAGAGAGTCAGTCGATTTGAGTATATAACAAATGTGAACAACTGTACCGAAATTAGTCGTGTTTCCAATATTCAGTATATTGCGTATTATATTGCTCCGTTTTGCTTTTTCTTCGTCTCTTTCTTTCTCTTTCTCTCTCTCTCTCTCTCTCTCCTCCGTATATCTTCTGCATGTATTATTGTTTACAAGAATGCAATTGGCCTGATACATGCTGTGTGCTTGTATATTTTATTTTGTTTTGTTTCTACATAAAAATGTTGATTAAACGAATGCGTATTTTTGCTTTTGCGTTGTACACTTTATTTTTGTTCTGTTGTTATTTTGGGTTTGGAGATCAGAAAGAAATAGATAAATGTATTTCTATTTTCTGGATTTAATTGCTTCGTCATATATCCTCAACCGACGATTTTATTCTCTTACGTCAAGATGGAAAATTGAAAACGTAAAAAACATTCCGACAAAAAACACTGTTAAATTCCTCACCAATTTGACGTTGTTGCACTTGTTGTTCATTGCGCTATTTAAATTCAAGAGTACGCCGCGCAAAATGTACACGTTTTTCGTGTGTTTTTTTTTTGTATTTCAAGAGCATGCAATTAGAACAGCTGCACTCAAAATGCAGTTTGAAACACAAACAAAAATATAAGATGAATATAGGATCTTTTTATGGCAAATAAATCATTGAATTTGAGTTTTGAACTTGAAACATTCGGTCGAATTTATATTTTTAGTGTGCGTTGTGTTTTTTTCTCTTCTTTCACTTCTATGTGAAATAAAAATCAAATAAATAAAATGAAAAGCAAAGAACGTAGCGGGAGTCTCTCGATGAAAAGAATATTTTTGATCGATGCAAACAGAAAAAGCTACATTTTCACACACAACCAAGCTAACACAGAACATACAGTTCTCAGATTAAAGTCTTTTCAACTTGAACACTTAGCAACGCTAACCTGTCGACAATTTGTTTCATTTGTTGTTCGAAACATTTAATGCGGACTAGAGCGTTCAGTGAGCTCTCTTTCTCTTTATTTATGTGTGTACTTTTTGTTAAAATTCATTGCAGCAAAAGTAAGTTATTGCATGGAACAGAGTTTTTTTAAAACGTACAAAACAGGACATCCAAATGCAAGAATAGTTTTTTTAACAATGGCAACAAGAACACGCATTAATACATTTAAAAAAAACGTAATCGAGAACAGTGTTAGTTATTGAGGTTCTGATGCATAAATTTGTGATGAATTTTAGTCATAGTTTAAGAAAAAGCAGACAAAAGAGGCGAATTGATTGCGAATGTGATTTCAAACCATGTTTACTCTGCACTTTTCACTGTCAATCGAATAAATTTTTAATCAACTTTGATCGAAACATGATCATCAGGGATATGAGAGAAACTACAATCGACCGAAAAGTATTACGCACAGTAAATCTGAATGGGACGACATTGACTATGCTGAACGAACGCGATCGCGCTACATCAAAAGTTTTTATGTTATCTGATATTCTGGGTACAAACCATATATCGCCAACAAATATTTTGTGTATAAAAATTCTTAAAAACAGACATTGATAGAAGAAAATAAACGTTTTTTGCCCATGGTATAAAGGATTCAGAAAGTTTGTTTCAGTTGTCTTAAAGGAAAGGGACGGCGATATATTATTCAATGGTTGTCACGGCTCCATAAGAGCCAATGTTAATTCAGCTTTGAGACTCACGGTATGAAGTATTAACACCCATCAATCAACCCAGAAAGTCGCACTGTGATTTTAAATTCTGCTTCAACAACAATAACAAAAATCCAATTTTCTATAGTTGAATGCAGGAAAAATATAATTTTGATTTTACCAATCTTCATCTTCTCATTGTCCAGTTTCATGAAATGTGCGGCCCAACATTCGAATGTAAGCCAAATGCATTAGTCAGAATGCACTTTGTGTTGGAAGAGGTTTTTTGTAGAAGAATTGATATATGTGTGTGTTTTATGTGCCGATGAATAAAGCTGAGCACACATGTATAAAAAAAGCAGTTCTAGGCCACAAAAAGTGCTCAGAGGGCAATAGTGCCAATTATACTTTAACTACCTTTATGTGGAAATAAATATGGTGCCTGGTTTGTGTTGTTTATGGCAAACTGGTAGACACACACACACACACACACTCACACACACACCCAGAGAGAAACAGTGATAGAGAGAGAGATAGAGAGGGGGGGGCGAGAACGATACCATCTACATGTGTTTATTGGCCTGTTCAATCCGATCATATGCACCGTTTCGATGCTTATCCTTTTTACATATATGGGTTTCTTTTTATTCTGTTCTTTTTTTATTCGTACTCTCTTCTGTTTTTCTGTATTCACAAAGCTAGTTTTGTTGGGGTACAAACTGACAAATGAAACGAAAATTTCCGTTCAGTTTTTTTGTTCTTCTCTAAAGGAGATTAAGCCATAGGACACACACACACGCAAATACAATGTAAAGACGGTGTATTTCTTTTTGTTTGAGTTTAGAAAGGGCAACCAAATGCATTTCTGATGTTTAGCTCAACAATACCTGATACCTAACTGCTGCACGTTCATTTGTTCAATACTAAATGTATTAATCAAGTGTTCGAAAAAGGGAATAAACCTCCAAATCACATGAATGGTTTGAAACGTGCTTTTCCTTTCAGTCGGTTTTCTCAGTTATTGTTATTGTCGTTGTCGCTGTTCCTGAATCGATGAAAAGCATATGCTATAAATACAAACAAATACGTGAAAGAAAACGGCATAAAACTGGATCGAGAGGTGACGTAAAAATGATGCCAGAACATGTTTTATATTGTTGTAAAGTTTGTTCCGAAAATATGGTTTGCGGCCATCCAAATTCCCTTTGAGTCAAAATTTCAATCGTAAATATTCGATTTGATTCGTTGAAACTTTCTTCACATTTTCCAGAAAGAAAGTAATTCGATCTCTTTGAAATTTCTCGTTTTGTTTGTGCAAATGTACTAAGGTAACAACAAAGCGATATTGAGAATATTAGCTGCTCGTAAGGGCAAAATACGTGCGTCTTTGGAATGATCAAGGATTTTTCAACTTTGTACAAAAACACAGTTACTGCGTATATCACATGAATGTACATTTCGAGGCACACTGCAATGCCCAAATGTTCAAGTAATAAGCAATTGCATCGGTATTGGTGGTGGATAGATAGCATATGTTTTTGTATCTGCTGCTGCTTTTTGCCTTTTGTTTTGTTTACCTTAATTGTTATCGTATCCATTTGTTGTTGTTGTTGTTGTTGCTGTTATTGTTTATGTTCATTTCAATCGCAAACGACAATGTGTCACTCTCTATGGTACGTATACGGATATAAAATTCTCGTGCATTCGACAATGTGACGTGCTTATTGTTGCTGTAGCTAACAAATATATACATAAATATATTTCTTGATTTTTTTACTTTTTGCTATTTTCGTATTCATTTCTAATTCCAGTAATCGCGCGAGACTCACTCACTATGATGTGTAGCAATACAAATAGTGTATTCGCTCATGTGCAACTTCACAAAATATAAGCTCTATTGCCGTGGCAGCAATTGCGGCTCAGCAAATCGAAGGAAAGCAAAAAAAAAAATTCATTGAAACACACATTAAGAGGCAATTCAGTTAATTATTCTGACTGAACAATACAATTAACTAATTTGGGGGGTATTAGTCGATTGTACTTTGACATCAAACGCTAATATTTCAAAAATGAATGATATTTCGTTCGTTCGTTGTTGTTGTTGTTACTTTATTGCACGGAATTATTTTGATTTCTCATATATCGAATGTGGTAAACTACTACTGACTGGAATTTTCTATAGTTTTGACTGATTTTGAGTGTGTGTTGTAATGTAAACGCTAATACGTCTTATTTAGAATTTGATTGAATATTTGTCGCTATGGGGAGAGTTGTGCGTACGCTTTGTAAGCCCATACAGAAAACCAGCGCAAAAATTAGAAAACGAGGTTTTCATCATGTGCGAACGCGCGAAATTGACATTCGTACTCGCTCTAGCTGTAGCTTTCAGTCACATTGCTGAACGGTTCCATTGTAAATTGTCACACCGATACTTATACGTATTCGCCAGCCCGCTTGTCGACACTGTGCTGTGTAAAATGGCAATCGTTGCAAACTTCCTTGTACGAGTTATTCATGCATTCATATTGTGTACTCAGGCAACACAGCAGCAATAGCAGCAACAACAGCAGCAGCACTTCACATACAAATGATATTGTACTCGTTTCGTTCACTAGCTCCCCACGACACACTCCAGTCAATGTACGCACAATGCCGTTCTCAATCTCAATATCGTTGTATTGATTTCAACTAGGAAATAAGTTTATAACGAAGGAGAAGCAACCCGCAACGAATGCATGTGCGTGTGTGAGTGTGTGAGAGGGAGAATGAGATCGAAATACAAAAAAACACTCAACATTGAATCTAAATGTGAAATTTGTCTCAATTTACAGGCGCGTTTTTTTATCGTTGCGCTATGCAGCTGCTTGAAATGCAAACCGCTTAATTTGACGTGGTTTTTTATCTGCCCGCGCATTTTTGTCTCATTTTCGCAATTTTACGATGAGCAATATCTAATCAGTTTTGATTAAATTGATTGTTAAGTTGGGAAATCAATTAAATGAACTATTGCGAAATTATTGGGGAAATTATGATTGTGTTGCAGTTCCAAACGTTTTTCTTTCTCTAATTCAATGGAATGGGGAAGTAGTTTTGGGAATTAGTTATTGCCTATTGATTTCAATAGGCGATAACTATGTGAGCATTTGCTCACTGTTTTTTTTGTCACTAATTAGATAGTGCTTACAAAACTGTATCTATAGAATTTAATGATGAAGTCAGAGAGGTACTTGGACTTCCGATTATTATTAAACTAGATAGCAACCATTTGGACCCCTACATCATCTCCGTCCCTCAAATCAATTGACAAGAGCAGTTAAGAGCTTGCATTGATTTTCAATGGTATCAGCCAATACGAATCCTTTCAAAATGTATCCAAGCAATCGAAAACTGATTTGCAAAACTATCAATTTCGGATGCGTTAGACTTCTCCACACTAGGTGAATCCTTGATATATATACACTAGTACCAGATGACATCAATGGTTACCAATTTGACGCAATAACAGAAACTGCAAAAGAGAATGGGAATGAATGGACTGCCAGTGTCCAATAGAGAAGATGACAAATTTTGCAAATCCGGAAAATATTGACACCGTTCTATCAATCTAAAATGTGTATCTTTTTGTAGCCAATTCGTATGCCAAATAACTATAAATATAAACTTATAAAAACCAAACCAACAAAGCAACAAAAATGTAACATTAATTTTTATATTCCAGTATGCAAGTTCCGACTCTTTGAGATAAAATGCGAAAACAAAATTTAAAGCAACAAAAACAACAAAATATGAATAAATAAAGGAATTATAAAGCGTAAAAAAGGTATGAACACAAGAAGAAGTTAAAAAAAACAATTAGTTTACATTTTGCCAGCCAGTTTTGATTCTGTGTTGGTGTATCGAAGTGATGTGTGTAGTCGGTGGCTTGCATAGAGTGAGAGAAAGAGAGAGAGAGAGAGAGAGAAAGAGAGAGAGAGAGAGAGAGAGATTCACAAAACCCAAACATGTCAGACAGGGGCAGCTAGCGTTCATTTGGAATCCGAACTTAAATTGGTGTCCATGTGTTGTTGCCTGTTGTGTTCACTGAATGCAAACCGAAAGAACATTTACCCTGGTTTATAAATATACGTTTCTCTCCACCTTTTTCTATACTATGCCTGGCGATGGCAGTGTATTAAAGACAAATAGTGTTGCCGAAGAAGAAGACAACGACAACATCAACGACAACGACAACAACAACAACGATGTCGACGATTTTTTGTGTTTCATTCGTTCATTCGTCCGATTGCTGTTCGAATCCGGTTTATATGTGTGGAGCTGCTGGTGCTGATTGTATATTTTTCATATGATATTTGTTGATGCTCATGCTTTTGCTTTTGCTTTTGCTGTTGCTTGTCTTGCATGTGCTATTGTTGCCGTTACTGTTACTGTTGCCTCTTACATACAAAGCCAATACTATACTTAGATATTGTCCATGTGTTCTTTCTGCGCTCATACCGAGAAAAAGATACTACAACTTTTTCATTGAAATGGCGTTGCTTTTTCTGGTTTTGCTTTGGTTTTTGTTTGTATTTCGTTTTTATTTTATTATTTGGATATATATTCAAGCGTCGAACTGCTGCTGTTACTCGATTGCTCTCAGTATTTCAGCTTGTTTTTATTAGTTTAGTACCTATCCTTGCAGCCGGCCATTGATCTTATATAGACGCTTTGGTTCTTTTACGTTGGTGTTATTCCAGGGCGTCGCGCTACCATTTATAATCATCATACTACTATCCATTCGAGTATATATACGCATGCATATATGTGATCAAGATAAAACAAATAATAAAAGAATAAACGGCAATGGCAGCGGCAGCAGCAGCAGTAACAATATTTTTGCACTCTCGTACGCCGAAGACATGTTTCTCTCGCTCTTTTTCGATTAAAAGCACTTTATTTTTCAAAATACATGTATATGTATAATTGTATATGCATCTAAAACGACAAGCCAAAAGGAGATGAATCAATGCTGATATCCCTGAGTGCGTATACAAAAATAAGTAACAACAACAACAACAACAACAACAACAACAACAACAACAACAACAACAACAACAGCTACAAAATCTACTATTTTCAGCATTTATTTTGCACATTGATTCCGTCTCTGTGTCTGACTGTCAAGAACATTCACATCGTTTGGCTGTGGCTGACTTTTTTCTCTGGATTCGTCACCATCAAATGTGATACATTTGGAACATTGACGATGTCAAGGCGCGTACACTTGCACTCACGTTTATTGTCAACCAATAATCAATGTCTCTTTTTCGCAGCATCTTTTGAATGCCAAGCAACACATTTATCACACATTTAAATGCAATGCGAGCGAATGAGAGATAAAGATAGAGAAAGAGAAAACATTTGAAAAGAAACCCTGAAATGTCTATGTTTTATCATCAAATTCTATGCGTCATTTTCAGTCGGGCTTTGAAGAATGTTCATATCATTTTTGCAGTCCTATCGGTTCAGTAACAATTTTCCAGTGACGAACGAAAATCGATAATTCGAGGGTGCAATAATTACGTACTAATTATGTACTAAGCGTACTAGAGGTCAAAAAATTGTGTACCTCAACCGTTTTCGAGATTTTGGAAAAACTCTTTTCCGCAACTTTTTCCGGAAAATCAATACAACCATAATTACGTACTAATTTTGTACCTCCCAAAAATACCTTCATCGATTTTATTTCCGGCCTCTTGATGAGTTTTTTTCACTTCGAAAAAAAATCACCTCCAAAAATGTTGTACCAATTTTGTACCGACCGTACTAATTTTGTACCTCTTAAAAATGCACTCATCCCAAAAAAATTGCTTCAAACAATTTTGTACCACCCTAAAATCCACTCTGATAATTTTGTACCTGACTGAAATATCTTAAAATTTATCTTTAAAAAACTCATGACCGTTTAAGTTAGCTCGGTTGATAAATAAATGAGATAGATCGAAAATGTGCGAAATTCTTAGAAAATCGAATTACGATATGAATATATCTCAAGAAAGGACTCTCAAATCGAAAAGTGCGGATGGCCAATTTGTTTTATTGTGTAGCTCACCGCAGCAAAATGTTCATTTTGTGTTGAAAATTAGCCATATTGCAGTAGTAATTTCACAGCGAATTGCACTTAAGTGCACATTGTATGACAAAATAACATTTTCCCCGTTTTCATGGCAGAACTCTCTTGACTAGTCGACGAATTAAATAGTTCAAGATAAAAACAAAACTTAAATCAATGCGGAAAAGTCAGGATTACTAATGTAATTCAATTTATTTAGATACTGTCATAGGGGAAATCTTCAAATTTGTAAACAATTGTTTTTTCGTTGATTTTCGGGCGATCTCATCATTTGGGCGCATTTTGGAATCGTAAAGAGAATGATTTTCGATATGATTTGCTTTGAACTTTTCCATTAGACCGAGATTTGGGAAATGTCGTATGCATTTGAGTGTATCTGCATAATGGAACAGCTGGATAAAGATGTGTCATAGACCTGCATCGATGTAGGGTATGTTTACCAACGAATATTTTATTAAATAAAGGATTTATGAAAAGCCAGAAACACCGAGCATTCAATCCGATTTGTGTGTCGATCTCTCATGCTGAACATTGCTCACCTCCCCCGACAACAAGATAAGAACAACCAGAGGTTTATGTCGACCCGGCGATGCCACAAAAAGCAAGCAACTTGGATGAAAATGATGCTGAGAAATACTTTTGACGAGAAGCAAATGTTTGAGTGTGTATTTACATAGAATTGTATATGAGCATTGTATCGCAGCCATCCACATCGATTCCAATTTGTTTGATGGAAGCAGTACACTGTACTTAAGCGCGCCATAACGTATAAATTATGTTGAATCTAATGTGGGTCTCTATACAGAAACCAAACATATACCAAGAGTGTGTTTATAACGAGCATCATGTGTTAATTATTATATCGCATCAATTATATATATTTCGTTTCTACTATCTAATCGTTGAATCTTAAAGAAACTCTTAAATTGAATTCATTTCCAAATGGCGATGAATTCATCGAATATAGTAGAACGAAGCCATTTGAACAAAAAGGAAATAAATCTTGCGGAAATACGTCGAAAAATGACGACTCTCAGTTACAGCAGAAAATGTATCGTTTTGTTATTGTCGGGCCTGTTGATATGATTTCTTATATGCATTCTTCAGAAAAATAAACGCAATCGACCGACACAAGAAGTCATCAATAAATGAGGAACAATTTGGAATGGATTGAGATGTAATCCACAATTGACAAGAATGAACAGGCATACATGAACAAGGAGAGGTTATTTTTAGTTTTGAGCTGCGGACTTTAAAAACATTCCTAAGGGCGTACAGCGAAATCGAATACTTCTGAATTTTTGTCTTAGAAACATTCTTCCGATTTGCTGGGGACTTTCGTCGAGAAATCAAACTCCCCGATCCCTTGATTTTGGTGGAAGCGAAAACCTCTTATTAAAAAAATTCTGAGCTATAAAAAGGTCAGCTCATCAACTTTGAAATGAAAGGAAGGGACCACAGTGCGATGACAAGGCTCACTTTAAAGGGTTTTTTTTCTGGCAGAGAATGTTGGAGAGAGACGGATAGATACAGATGTATATTTCCATCTCTTTTCGTTCTGTGTTCACATCTAAAAAAAACCCTACGAAGTGAGCCTTGTCATCGCAGTGTGGAAGGGACATTTTAGTGGAATTTTTTACCTCGCATGTATGTAAACAGTCATAAATTTCAATTCAAAAAGCAAGTGGTCCTAACCTCTAGTCGTATGGAGAATAGAATAGGTGTGTTTGTGCATATATAATATATATTTATATAGCAATTTATGCTCCAAATATAAGGTGGTGTTTCTAAATTTCCACTCGGTAACCATGGAGTCGGTGTATATAAGCGATGCAATATACATGAATTTTCGAATTTTATGTCTATGTAATTGATCATTGTTGATGTTTTAGGCAAACAAGAAACGAGAGCAACGCTGTGCGGGCGAATGAAAGCGATTTCGCGTCTAAGGTACATGCAGTGTGTATATTATGTGTACTGTATTATGTGGTCGAGCACATCGAACCAAGTTATTCGGATTATATACGCGACACGGTATATGTGTCTGCCTGTCTGTGTACATTGAGCCGAGTCGTGAGACGAATCCTTAGTTTAGGTTATTGTTCGATTTATTTTCAACAACAACAAAAAACATGTGACCTTTTTCTGAATACCTCGGCTTCATAGGCTGGCCGATTTCCATCGTTAGAGCAATGGTTAAACGCACAAATGCGCGCATACACACTAATGCATCATCTTCAGGGCATTTTGCAGAGTCCCACAATAACACCACCGATAATGATGGCAATGACATCAAACAAAAGAATCATACGGACCACGAAAATCCCGTTAATATGTAATTTATAGAGAAATCCGATTTCTTTTTAAAAAATGTACACACACTGTGCATTTACCTTTCGATTCTTATTATTATTGATTGTTAAAGCGCCGAACACACATCACTGAGTCATTTTTAATGCTTAGCATTTATTTACGAGGAAATGGCTATATATACATATATTAATTCATTTCCATGCTTTAGTGTTTGTGTTTCTTTTTTTACTGTTGTTGTTGTTGTCGTTTGGTTTGTTTTTTTTCAAAGGACTTTCAATGACTTTTGTTTGTGAGCATCTTCATCGGATACGATCAACTTGCTGCAATCCGATTCAGCATTATCATAATTCTATTAAGTACTTAAGTTTGAAGCAACAGCTAACAGCATTTGTTCGCCATATTACTTTTCCGCACACCACGTGATGCGTAAAAGTATTGCGATTGGCCCAAATTTCGGAAACCCCAAAAATGAGTTTTCTATAAGTTTGGAACCCACAGGAATGCGGTGGAACCGTTTTTAGCTCATGTTGATGTGGGGCTGTGGCACGTTGTCTGTCGTCCGTGTCCGTCGTCCGGTGTCACGTTTTTTGTTACCACGATAGCTCAAAAACGACTCCACCGATCGATTTCAAAATTTCACCATTGTTTGGAAATTATTAGACTTAGATCCCATTAAATTTTGAGCAATATTGGTATAGCCGTTTTGGCACGCCATGCTCTCAAGTGAATATACGTTTATTGCCCTTAAAATGCCATTTTTGAACGAAATTACCACAAATAAGCCTACTAAATGTTTTCTGCGAGCCCATATGACTTTCCTGGGCCAAACTATATTAGTTCTGATATTCCTAAATACAATCATTCCATATTTGATGTGAAATTTCGCAAATTTGCAGCCAAAATAGACGAAATTCATAAAATTCGTACACGTTCGCCATTCGCAAAATTGTTAATCAATTTGCGCTCAAATCCAACCTTTGACTCGTGGACAACTATTAAAAATGGTTTAGACTTCATAGCACCAAGATTCCATCAAATTTTGAGCAGTATTGTAGTAGTCGTTGAGGCGCATGACCGGCTCAAGCGAATGTGGCTGTTTTACTTGAAAATTCAATTTAATATTTTAAAAGTACCGCAAATATGCGTACTAAATGTATTCCGCGGATCCATTTGACTTCTCTGGGATAGACTATAATGGTTTTGAGATTTATAAATACAATCATTTCATATTTGTAGTCATACAATAGATTGGATACAGCTAATAGGTGCAACCACTTATTTTTTACTCACTGTTCCGAACCCATATAAACTGCTTATTTTGTTAAAAAAAGGGTCTAGATAGAATTTGAGAACGATTGGATGCGGTTTTCTTGTAATTTCACTATTTTCTATGTAATTTACATTCACATTAAAACTGATTTTACAAATCACTTGATGGTTAAAAGTGCGGAAAAGTAAGCCTTACGCATGTAAGCCCATTTATTTTTTTTTTGTTTTTTTGTTCAATTCCTAACAAAACCGAATATCAGCAACAACAGCGGCTGCGACCGCGACACAGACAGATACCGAAGACAGAGAAGAAGCGAGAAAGAGTGAGCTGCAAGCAAATTTTGTGTGTTGTTGCGACGCCGGGATGGATGAATGTTTGGCTGGGTTGGCTGTTGTTGCTAGATGGCTTTTGAAATGTGGTGAAATGTCTTTTGTGATGTCGCTGACTGAAGTGTTGTGTGTATGTTTTGTATTGCCATATTGCTGTTTTGCCGATCTGTGTATGCTGCGAATGGTCTGAACAAAACTCCCTCCAATAGGACAATAGCTTTAAGAATAGCTTTCGTTGATTATTTCGAAAACATACATATTTTGTTGATGGTTCTTTCGTTTGTGAATTAGTGCTATTGCACATTGAAATGTTGCTCACAGCTCAAGCTTATTTTCTTCTTCGGTTGGTCGATTACTTGCTTTTGTTATTATTCTTCTACCATTCACGTTGTTGCCTACCAATGCTCGTTTTCCCCCCTGTAGCAATCGTGCTGCATATTTGCAACTTCGTTTCGGAGAGCAACAACATCAAGCTCTGTGAATTGCTTGAAACGCGCGAGAACGAAAACGTCGTGCGCGCATGTGCTGTTCAGGAACACCTTTAGAGTTTATTATCCTTTCGATTATCGGTTCGAAGCTCTTTCACTCTCGTTCCATCTCTGTCTCTCTCGCTCTTGTTCTTACTCTTGCTCTGTTTTCTGTAGACTCTGGCCGTCATCGTCGTCGGTCGTCGTTCGCTCGAATGCCAAACAAGACGTAAATTCACACAGGTTATTTACATCTGCTCTCTGTCTGTTATCTCTACGGTGATTTTGTTGTTGCTGTTGTGTATAAACACATTCTGCGCGCTTCTTTCGTTTTCGTGCCATTGTTATTGTTGATGATGCGCTAATGTCAGATTTATTTCATTTCATTTCGTTTGTTTTTGCTCTCCGCAGCAATTTTTATTTCTCTTCCTTTCTTTCTCTCTCTCTCACTTTGCGGACTTTCTTAAATTTTGCTAAGAATAAAATCAGCGCCAATATTTGTTGGCCATTTTGTATGGTATGCAACCATTAAATTGAAAGGAAAAAAAAACAATTATCGCAACCGCCGATTAACGGTTCAGATGACATGGGTGTTTTTGTCATACTTGCTGATGATCGCTTCGTGTCATTGTTGTATGCATATGTATTTAACACTCATCAATAAAATAGCTTTTTCTGTGTGCAGGTCATTCGTATTTGTGAGGCAATTCTTTGTATGTTGCTATTTTCGATGTATATTAAATGCCTGTGTGTCATCGACGTACATTCATGATTTCAATCATCCCATTTAAAGGGGCAATTTCTCACAGATAACGTCAAATTATTCCCGATGGATTGTTATCTCAGCAACGACATTCATGATGATACTGTGGACGAACTAATCCGATTATTAACCGAATGTGTATTGTTATAAGGCCACAAACCTACTAAATACACACATCATGTTGATAGTGTATAGTATACACAAAATAAAAAAAGAATCACCAACATGAACATTTATCAATAAGTCGACATAAACCCAAATTCGCGGTCATCGTAGCCTGTCATCCGATAATGACAGTCATTTTTGCATTTTTTTTGTTTGTGTCATCATTTTGCCTAGAAATATCAAGCTTAACTTAACGGTACTGCAATTGCTTTGCATCGCTTCGCTTTCAATTATCATCTCACTATCTGTCTCTTTATCTCTCTCTCTCTCTCACACTCTCCCTGGTCGCGGTTCTTTGCTTTCTCAATTCAAATGAAAAAAAAATGAGAAAAAAAAGCGACAAACGACGCATGTAACACGATGAAAATTATCTTTAAATGTAAATTGTTTTATGTGACACATCTTGCACAATGCATATTTCCGATTTGAATAATGAATAGCGCAAAATGAATACACATCACTTTGCCAATTTTTGCAAAAGAACAGAACACAAACGTTATATGCGACATGCCGTTTATTTAAGTGATATTAATTATTTGGACACGTTTTCGGGCGAAAAAAACGGCGGCGGTAACGTTTTTTTTTGAATTTGCTGAACCATGCAATGAGTCCGGTTGTTCCTGAAACTTGACCTAAAAGTGATGTGTTTGCACTTTTCATCATCGAGTCAGCGTGTTGCTAGCTCAACTTTCGTTGTGGTTCATTTGTGTGCGCTCAATTGTTATTTAAAAGCCATTAGTTCTAGCTCAAATGAATGAAAATCGTCCCATTAAAAGTCGTCGAAAATCGTTTAAAGCACTCAACCATTCAGCATTTCATTCCATCGTCTGTGTAGCATTTTAGAGCACCCTCCAAAAAATGTACATCATTTACATACAGCATTACAATTTGTGGGCTTTTTTCTTCAAATCTCCATTTCTGCGGAACCGAAAGATCGAGGGAAAGAATAGGAGACAGAGAGAATGGGAATGAGGCGAACGCAGAAAATGAGTCATTGATCAGAATTACGATATTATTTTTCTTGCTTTTAAGTATGTTGCGTTTTGTAATTAGCAGTTTTTTTATGTCTATCGCACCAATACACAGAGATAAATAAGTAATAATAATCATAATAACAAATAGTTTGAAATGATATTTAAAAATGAAGAGAAATAAAAACGGGCGAAACAGAGCAACGCTAGGCAGAGGTAGCCCAATTGAGAGTGTATACAAGTTCGACATCGTCGTGTTATTAGTTGATATGAAAATTTAAAAGAGCGACAACAAACAGCAAATATTCCTAGTGAATCATTTGCCGTGTGCTTGTGTGTGCGCGCGCTCGTGCACTCACTAGTCAGTACTATGCTGCTTAATTTTACTTTCGATTCAATTTGTTTTCTCTTTGGCACTCGGTTCGGTATGATTCATGCTAATGAATCAAGACAATTTATATGAATGAGCGTTCTTCTTCGTCAACAATAAAACTCCTGTCGCGCGTATTTTGACTTCCGTTTTTATTTCTCGTGGCGGTTGACAGATTTATTTATTGGAATTGCCCGTACAGAACACAAACCTCCACATAAGATATTGAAATGGGCCCGAAATGATGAAAACAATGTATATGTGTTTTGTGTATGGCGCACATTTTTGTCTTCTTTTGTTTAGATCTCTGAACATGGTTGGTACATGAATATTGGCTAGTTTATTGAATATCCACCTATAAATGGGTGCATGAATATTCACGAAGGCAATGAACAGGCATTTATGCTACACAGCTGAGGTATGCCAATGGTCTCCATCTCCTGCTCGAAATGAAGTCGAAACACAAGCGTTTAATTCTTATTAAGCAAAGAATTGTGCACGTTCTGAATGTGCATTATAATACAGTGAACACCTTGCAAACAAATCCCTCCGAATAAGGAAATCTCCCAGTTTAAAGCATTCGATTTGATTTGTTTTCTCATCAGCATTACAAACATTTGAATATAATAAAACAAATGATAACTAAACTGCCAACAATTCCGAGATACTGGTGTTTTTTTCGGTCTCTTTCGATTCTACTATTCGGCGGTTTCACTGTTATATCAAAAAGTGCACGTGTACACTACATATGTTTTCAATTTGAAATCAATTCGAATTTCGGCAACACATCTTATGATCGAAATAGAGACAACGATAGAGTGTCGATGGAAAGAAAGAGAGAGATAGAGGGGGGAGAGAGTGAAGTGGGGCAATTTTCCGGTTTGTTCGTGTTATTGTTGAACGCGTTTCAGCCCGCTCTCTTTCTATGCTCCATCTATCTCTATTGTAACACTTTTTAAATTTGGACGCCATTATTTCTGTTGTTTTTGTTTTTTCCTTCAAAACTGATTTGAATTTTGCGTCGCCGTTGTTGTCGGTGTCACTTTTGTAGCATATTCACGCGCATTTATTTTGTCCATTGAATTCCATGCATTATGAGCCTGAATGAATATAATGAATGACTCGTACAATGGCATCGCGGCCGAAGCTCGTAAGAGCGCATTTGATGAGTGATTGGGTCAAATTACGTTTACTTGGCTTAATTTAGAATAAATAATCTGATAAAAAGTAGTTTTCATTGTTTGAATGCATGAAGCAGCGTATTGAAATTGGGAGATAAAGTGTGATGTGAAGTAAGTGCAACTAGTCCAAAGTGCTGTTCCAAAATTCCATATTTCACACCGTTTGAGCGAGCAACGCTGTGTTTGTGTGTATGCTCATTCACCGTCATATCCGTATCGATCGTGTTCATTCGGTGTACCTTGGTTCCGTATCAACCGTGCAAAAGTCCATTAAATGACAACCTAATTAAAGTTTGATTATTGGTGCAATACCTGGCCAAGAACGCTGTTATACAAATGCACAATTGCCAAAGCACCGAAGCAGCAAGCCCAACCATTTATTCAAACATTGAATGTTATTCATTGTCATTTTTTTTGGGGGGAGGGGGGGGGGGTTGGGTTTATGAAATTTGGTTTTTGGTTGAATCAATGCCATTCGTTCGGTTTTGAACAAATTTACATTTCGAACGAGAACACAAATTCGAGCGCACATTCATTTGCACGCCAATGCAACCGAATTGGTGTTGGCATCGCAATGTGTGTTAAAGATTGAAATGAATAACAACAACAGAAATATGCAGCGAAACATTTGATGGCTAAACGAAACTAATCGAACGAAATTGATATTAGTGAATTGCAAATACTTTTCACATGTATCATTGCTTGAACCAATGAATTTAACGATTATTTTTCAATAAATAATAAATAAATAAATAAGTATTGAAATATAGTTATGATCCCCAAGTGATACATTTAAATTTCCAATTCATTTACTAATTCAATTGATTATAAGCTAATTAACGCAAAATCAAGCACTCGAGATAATTATTTCGTATCATCAATTAATAATGGATTCATGATTAATAATGATATAATCATTTGAAAAAATCATTAAATTTTCCCGAATTTCGAATTGACCCTCTGTTTTTGCTGTGCGCGTGTTAAATTGAATTTTATCGCTGAAAAATATGATGAAATAACCACAAACCTGAGTTGCATCCGTATATGGCGTATTTGATGTCTCTTTCACTTGCTGCGATCCAAATACTGTTGTTGTGTCCTGATATTCCATGGGCATCAAATCGTTTTCATCTTTGGCATCGAGCTCCGAATGTGATGTGGCGGCATTTCCGTCTTGAGACTGTTGAGGAACCATTGTTTCGCGTTGTTTTATTATCTCTTTCCCTTTGTTTGCTGGTTTTCTACTGTGTGAATAGTGTTGATCGGATCGTTTTGTGTGGTTTTTGCGATTGTGATTGTGTATTTTTTTTGCGGTTTTCGAGAATGAGATTTTTGTGTATGTATATTTGTGCCTTCGCTAGATTCACCGCTTTTTTCGTGTGTTTTATTTTACCTAATTTTGTTGTTGTTATTCGTTTTTTGGTTAGTTTGTTGCAAACGTGTATGCGGGATGTATGCGTTGCTTCTACGCTTCTATTCTATGTAATTTTTGTTACTTTATTTTAAAAATCATTATATTGGCGATGAGGCATGATTTTTTTGGAGCTGTTTCTCCGGTCGATCGCTCTCTCACCGAAGTGTTGTTTTTTTCGTGTTTCGTCGTTTGTTCGTTGTATTGGATGTGTTGAATTTGTTGCTAAGTGTGTCTCGATCGAGGGACGAACAGAGTCTCTGTTAGTTTTCGTATTAATTGTTTCAGATGACCAGTGACTTAATGTTCGCATGTATATTACTGATTGTGTTGAATGTGTTTTGCAACGTTGGTTTTTTTTATTTTTCTTTACAGAATATTGTACACGGCGCCTGCAAAGACAAGAGCAAAAAATGAATATAAAAAAAAATAACTAGAATATTCATAAATGGAAACAAGAATGTTCGTGGAGTGTGAGAAAAGGATGGATGTAGAGAATGATTTATGGTTGAACATGTTAGAACAAGCATTCTCCTTATTTGATCATGTCTCAATGTTTCAGTTTTCAGTGAAAACCGCAATTTCCTGTGATTGAAATGCGAAATTTGTCATCCAGTGAAATGAAATACAGCAAACACTGGCACACACATGCAACGCACGGGACAATTAACGCCCGCCATATGAAATTTCGCTGACCTCGAAACGTGTTTGTGAGTGCGTGCACATGTGTCGGTGTACGATTTTGTACGGATATTTCATGGCGTTTGTCATAATCATAAGGAAGTGCACGCGTGTCGACATCAAATGCATTTTCGTTTGTTTTATTTTCCCCGTAATTCCACAATGAGCATCTTCAATATTATTTATCTTTTGCGTTGTTATTATAATTGAAAGTTATTTTCATCATACGCTGTTAGTGTGTCATATTAAAATTCGGTGTATAATATCAGTTTCATCCGTGCGCTTCACATTTTTTACTGTCTTTGCTCATTGTTTGGCGGCAAATGTGCGCTTGTCGACAGTTGACTCATCTTCCAGTGTCAATGTGCTTCCACTTTGCCATTTGTTGTTATATATTTTTTAAATGTTCATATGATATTATTAACAGTTAAAGGCAAATCCTCGTACTATGCCATGACAAAGCAAAGCATTCGCGCGGTAGCAACACATTCAAAACAAAAGTCAACAAACTTTCGTCGCGTTGTCGTCTTATTTTTTTGTCACTCATCGACCACACAGAGTCGCACCGAACTCGACCGTTGTGCTGGTGTTTTTACGCATTTTGCTTGTTCGTTCCTGTTCTATCCGGCCTTACCTCTATTTTTTTCAAGCCAAGCCAAGCCAAGCCAAGCCAAGCCAAGCCAAGCCAAGCTAATACTAATCATGACGCATTACACATTGCTGTGGATTTGCATGAGAATAGACCTTGTGGCTCATCAGCCAATGTCAAAATAACATAGCATTCCAACATGTTCGATTTTTTTCTGTAATATGTTTGTATTACTTGTAATAATTTCGGTCTTTTTCGTGTATGTGTGCATATAAGCACTTGATTTGAACAAATGAACATCAAGCGATGCAAATTTAAATGTTCAAGTTTTTTGCAATGTAAATTCGGTATAGAGTGCAGAAAGTGAATAAGGTTGAGACAGTGTTGTTGTTGTTGTTAATTTAGCTGGGTTTCGCTTCAGTGCTTTTGTTTCGTTAAGAATTGACTCCGAAACCAGTGTACGCATACATTCTGACGCAGGAGTCCCAGGGGTCCCATATTTTCGGATAAACTGTTACATTGCATGAATTTTCGAATATTGAGTTATTAAGTTTTGTCAATAGCAACATTTGTACTCCACTGAGTCCCACTGAGTCCCTTCGACTCACACCAAATTATGTTGTAGCTGAATCTTTTGCAATAACTGCACTCGGCAATGTGCAAGCAATGCACTTTTCTAATCACGATAAAAAAAGTGAAAGTCCTTTTATAAATGCGGTGCATTTTTGTTGATTTTGTCACTGGTTCAGGTTTTCAGGTAGATACAAAGAAACACACACTTTAAATAATCGCTTGCATTTGTGAAATGTAAAGTGGTTCAATTTTATCATATTCATTGGGTGTTATTCAACAAAGTATTTTCTAAACGAAGTTTACTGTTTATTTCGTTGGTATTAACACGTAAACGGTTTTTCAAAAGTGTGGCAACAAATCTCATTCTTGGGCTTTTTGGTTGAATTAAGTGGCATTTTTGTGAGTGAGGTTTACCTCACAAGACAGAGATGTGTCCATCAAGACAACCAAAATATTCAATAATTTAATTCGATAAATCGC
Source organism: Aphidoletes aphidimyza (assembly GCA_030463065.1). Lineage (NCBI taxonomy): Eukaryota > Metazoa > Arthropoda > Insecta > Diptera > Cecidomyiidae > Aphidoletes > Aphidoletes aphidimyza. Next base: position 13,079,453 of record CM059998.1, on the reverse strand, counting down.
ATAAGTTGTCCCTCTGCTAACGCAACATTTGATCGATCGGAAGGAAAGAGAGAGCTACACTCGAGAGTTCCACATTTCAAGCCTAAAACACTTCATTTTTCGAAATCTGCATCTATTTAGACCTTGTAATTAAATATTTGAAGCATTTTGTACTAGTTTCTGCGCGCTTTTTCTCTAACTCTGCTCTCTCTCTCTCTCTATCTCTATCTATCTCTCTCTCTCTCTCTCTCTCTATCTCTATCTATCTCTCTCTCTCTCTCTCTCTATCTCTATCTATCTCTCTCTCTCTCTCTCTTTTTCTTGGTACTATTCAATGGTACCGTCACTTCACACAAATCACACTCACCACACTCACTCACACACCTAAATCCTGTATAATTTCAATCTAGAATTTCCAAAAAGTTACCATTAACACAAGTCGTGTGCGTTTGCGCTCGACAAGCTAAAGCATAATTGCCCGCGTGTGTCCACTATATATATATATATATATTAGGGTGATTCAAAAAACTTTTTCGAATTTTGACTGTCTCTATGTATTTTTGAGTGCGTTTTTCGACCTCAACACGGACTTGTATCGTTTCAAATCGCTTGGTAATCGATTCCTTAGGTGAAATTAGTCAGATATGGTCAAATGCAAGTCTTTCTAGAATGGTTTAGTCGCTCTTCTTGTGGGCTATATGACGTTGAGTCGGCCATTCGCGCATTTTCGAAAGAAACACTACTTTGGGCGCCTATATCTACCGAAATATTCATCTTAGAAACATGATATGCACACCAAAATGGGCTAATTTGACCTAAATTAACTGGAAATGCCATCGAAAGATGAAAAATATACTTTGTTCCGGCACTTTTAGCCAAAAAACGAGAATTTTCGTCTCAGAGTGCCAATTTTTGAGATTTGATGCAATAAAAGTACACGAAAAAGTCTACCAATTGCTCCCAAACTCTGCATAACCTAGTAAGGTACAAAAGTAACTCTGAGAAAGTTTGAACACAATCGGACTACTATTACGTGTACGGATCGGCTAAAAAGTGGAGTTTTCCCTCAAAATAGTGGATTTTCGACCTTCGAAACACGGGGGCCGTTGAGCTGTCACTTAGAGTGACCGGATATTGCTGAAATTTTTGGAGGCTTATTTTTTTACCCAACCTCCTATGAAAATACATCGTGACAGTCAAAATTCGAAAAGGTTGGTTTTTTGAATCACCCTAATATATGTATATAAACCGAGCTAATCTAGGTGTTGTTTCATTTCGTGTGCACACTTGGTACGTGATTTGGTTTACTATTTACACATTTAGTCTTTATAATGTGGTAAATATATGTGGTGTGAGCGATACATGAACAAATGAAACAAACGAAACAAATTTTGAAGTGAATAACAAAAGCAAACGAAAAAAATAATAATAAAATAATAAAATAAATATTAAAATTGGCGATCTCTCGAAATGCAGCCGATCGAGTGTGTGATTGAAAATTGAAAATGTAAAATGTAAAATGCAGCAGCAAACGAAAAATTGTTCGGAATCAATATGGCACGCAAATTGTTGAACAACAAAATTATAAATTAGTCCAAGAATTGGAATGAATGAATTCGGAACGGTACCGGGAGTGGAATTGGTCATCGGTTAAAAATCGACGGTGGCCAAGAAATGTTTCGGAGTCCGCCGAATCAGATTGAGTTCGAAACGAAAGAAAACAAATAATGAAAAAAAACCAAAACACACAAATATCAAATCAAATTAAAGCGGGTACAGTAGGCAACTAGCACCAAGCACAACATAATATGAGGCTAGAAAGACGCAAAACAAATTGTGCCTAGTATACAATGTACATGTGATTATATACTAAGCCACAAATGAGCAAAGATGATTGAAAAAAATAAAAATTCATGGAAAGCAATAGCATTAGCAACTGAAAAACAAAAATTACAGCATAATCATAGGCTTTCTATTGCAACGAATGGTGGCCAATGTTTTGAAATTTTGATGAATAATGTTTATGTGTACACACATATATCGCATGTGTTGTGTGTTGTTGATGTTGTTACGGCATGGACTGTCTTGGGTCTTGGGCTATATGCGCGCACGGTGTATGTATGTCTTCGAACGGCGTCCGTCGTTGAGAGTTCAATAATAGCTCACGTTTTGAGGTGAAACACACGAACTCCAACAGTTCCTTAGCTTTAGCTTCTACTTTTAGCTACCAGCTGCATTTGGCTTATATCAAATGGACGGCTGGAGATACATTTTTGAATGCTTTTTATTTGAGTTTTTTTACACATCATCATAGAAAATGTGTGTCTTTTGAAATTGATTGGAAATGTGTGTGTGTTTTTTTTTTCAATTTGTCTATGAAATTGAGAGATAGAGAGGAAAACGGTGAACTAATGAACTTCATTGGGCTCAATTGGGTATATGGAAAGTAAAGAAATATGTGTATCGATCCGCATTTGAGTGCTCTTTTGCCTTTACTCGCCTTCTTTTTCCCCTTTGAGTGGATACGAATCTTTTCGAGGTTTCTGTCTCGTTCAAAAAACGAGAGAGAGAGAGAGAGAGAGAGAGAGAGAGAGAGAGAGAGAGAGAGAGAGGGAGAGAGAGAGAGAGAGAGAGATGTAATCCTGTCGAGTGACCAAATTTAATATGCCATACAGGTACCAATGATAACCCATAATTATTATTGGTGCCTACTTCTTGTAGACATAGGCATCATTCATCGCAAACAACAACAACCACAAAATCATTACGAGCAAATGAAAAATGAAATAAAAATAACACCAGCATAAAAATTGTGTTCAAACTGAGATTGCATTCATTACATCAACAATTCCAGATATTTTCAATGGCTGAGGTTAAGTTTTTCAGTTCGTTTTTTTTTCTCTTCTCTTCGTTCTGTTTTTGTTTATTTCACGTTCTCATTTACTTGTTTCAATTCCATACAGACTTCTCTCTTTCCATTTTTCCCACTCTCTGTATATTTATATTTATCGGTAAGACGCAAGAGAAGCGTCTGTACGGTTGACTAGGAATAGAAGCAACAAAAAATTGTGTTTCACATTTAAGAATTTGATGGCAATTCAAGCGGTTTGCATTACCATAGACATTGCCATATTCATGTTTTTGCTCACTATGAGTGTCACATTCCGAGAAAATGTCGCTCCTTGGTGCAAATCAAGCCTACAATTTTGTTGAATGTCAGACTTTTACCGATACATATGTTGTTGAAGAACATGAGCCTCTGTTCCTTTTTTTTTGCTGCCGACCGTTTTTTCCCCTTCTTCCCATCATTTTATTTCTCAATATAGTGTAGAAACACCACAATTTTTCGATGGATTCATGTTGCTTGGTGGCTTTGGAGTTTTAAGTAACACACTTGAACCGTACACACAAATCTGTTCATATTCTAAGGAGGCACATCGTCATGCAACTTGAATGAATTTAACATTTCTTGATCGGGGCTCCGAAAATTTAAAAAGTATAACAAACGCTTGGATCGGTCGGTTGCTTGGTTGCTCGCTCAAGCATTTGTTGAATAGATTAAAGGTCAGGTAAATTAGGCATTTCATCTGGCTTGACACAATCTATTCAACAAGACCCAGACGATGGATCTGTTATAATAAACACAAATACAAAGAAACACTTTCTCTCCCCCGATTGATGGTTTTTTGAGCGAATCGATAAATCAACACACACACACACATACAAAGAGAGAGACGGAGAGAACGAAAGCGAGCAAGTGAGTGAGGGAGTAAGCTCTGTTCATAAGCCAGCTGGATTTGGAGCATGATTGTGGGTTTTTGATAAAGTTTGAATTTGATTGTTTAATAATTGATTGGATGTGTTGATAGTCTAGCCATCTTATCTGCGTAGTTTGTTTTTGTTGTTGTTTTTGCTCTTCTTTTCAAATCAAACAAATGACGAAAATAAACAAACTGTATATAAATGACTGGGTTGTTTGAACTCCATTTCAATATTCTCAGCAAATTTTTCCAAGAAGAGACGGATTTTTTGTTGTTGATGAATGCTGTATTATTCACTTTCGTCTCACATTGAAAAATGTGCAAATTAGTGGTGTACGTGCAAATGATCTTGGCAACAATTGATTCAGCCCATTTGATTGCATCGTGTGGAACATTTGTTGTTGTTGAAATGTGTCTATTATCAATCCAATTCGTTTTTTTCGCTTTTGAGCAAATCGCGCACACATCACTTGATAATATTCGATTTCGAGCAGAAAGCACGTCGTCACTGAAAAAATTGTAATCAAATTGACAAACACACACACACACACACAGAAGCGAGAGAGAGAGAGAGAGAGAGAGAGAGAGAGAGAGAGAGAGAGAGAGAGAGAGAGAGAGACGCAAAAAACACATTTATGAGAACGTACGTCTAAATTTGTTGTTGTTTTGGCTGATGAGGTGTGCATCATCATTCGCATCGCAAATCGCCACATTTTCTGCTGGTTTTCTCTCTCTTTCACACTCTCTGTCTCACTCCGTGTCTTATTTCATCGTTAATTGTCGTATGTTTATTATTGTTATTGTCATTTACAATTTTTCTTTCAGGCCATTCGTTCGTTTGCATACACTAAAGCCGCTCGTGAACAAACGACAAAAAGCACGCATCAATCGTTTAATACAGATAAAACTCGCGTGTCTATTATGGTCTAAGCTAAAACATAAATTTTTTGTGTCACGCAGACTATCCTTTTATAGAGAGAGAGAGAGAGAGAGAGAGAGAGAGAGAAGCGGAGAATCAGAAAGAGAATCGGGTGAGCAGCCCAAACATTTAATTTTGATAGATGTGATTATCTAGTTTTCGGATGCGAAATACAACAGGCAGGCATAAATGAAGTGCAGTGAACGCGCATTATTTTTTTGTTTTCATTACAAAGACATTATACAATATCATATCGATTTGTGATTGGTTCGGTTTACAAAAATAGCTTATAAAAAAGGTCGTGAAAATACACACTCCCAGCGATATTTAAAATTAATATTATAATATTAAAGCGTCCAATTCAACGCATCACTAAATTAGCTGGCTGATTGTGGCCGAAAATGACGTGCTTATTTGGACGGGTGTTCAGTGTTCGAGAGTATCAGTATTCGGTGTGTATATGAAATACACATACTTTTTTTCGTTTCTGTTTTGTGTGTTGCTTACGGTGAACTCAGCAAACGAAACGAAACAAAATGCGAATGAAACGACAGACGGCAATAAAAACGGAAACTACATACAAACAAGTTGTACATAAACGGCGTATTTAATTTCTTTTCAACTTCGTATTTTGTGTGTTTTTTTTAGCTTCTTTTCGCTTCGAAGTGCTCAATTTGCTTGTTTATTGCCTTTTCGAAGAATTTCGATTTCTTCTCATGCTTGGTCATGAATGTCGACATCTTTACATCGAACACTGGAGAAGAGAAAATCGAAGAACCGAGGAGCCAACAGCAGTGAGCACCAACTAAGAATTTGAGAATTAGATGAAGAATAAATGCGAAATTGTACACTCTCACTCATTTCGCTCCAGTTAAAAATGGCTATTGATTTTTGGTTTAAATTTCGATTTGGCCATTCATTGAACGGTCAAACCTTACTTTCGATTAGTTCGTTCCTTGACTTGGTCCGTTTTCTCTTCCAATTTTAGTCATTATTTCAAATTGTCAATTTTAGCCCATTTTCTCCCTCAACATTTATCATTCGTATTTTTATCGATTCAAATAGCATATTTTAATATCCGACGCGCAAACACACACAGAAAAAAACAATTTCAAATGCATACATCCGCGGTGGATATGAGCTCTGAAAAATGAACAAAACAACAACAAGAAATGCCAGCGTTGCCTTCAAAAGTTCTAATTCGGTACAAAAAAATAAAATTCACATCCGTTGCGAGCAACCGTGTCGCAGACCTCATTCAATTGCAGGTCGTCGAAATTTATGGATGACGCAAAAATTGTCAAAAGTTGTAATCTTCGGGTGAGTGAAGAGGTTTTGGTCGCAATCAAGATGCATTGTAATTTTATTGAAGTGTGTACCAATTGACAAAGTCAATTTGACATGAAAGTCATGTTTCCACTTTTAGACCGAAACAACAACGAAATTCCATACACACAAACAACAATTATGATAACATTTTATTTTTGTTTTTGCATTTCAAAGTAAATTATCACTTGTGAACCGATGATTTGTTGATCGTGTGGCTGTGAAATGCGACACACGATTTGTATTGTGATTTGAAGGAGTGAATGACAATGCTACACTTTGTCAATTTTTTATAGAACGTAATTAAATTAGATTTTCCATGAGCTCGATCACTTTTTGTTATTCCTTTATGTTATTCCTGCTTGAGCTCAATATTATCAAAATACATCTAAGGTTTTTTTTTTGTTTAAATTTAAACTTACAATTAAAATGCAGACTACGAAAACTCGACGATGATTGAAAACAAAAACACATTTATCAAAACAAACAACTACAACAAATATCGTTCGTTGAACAACGATTTAATAATAAACTTGTCTGAAATGCAAACTACTTCGCCGTGCGCAACGAAAAATGTCGTGTTTTTGATTCCATCATTAGTGATTTTTTCGATTCGTCTGTAAATATGCAATGTAAAACAGTCGAACAGAAGAGGTATGAAAATAACATTTACTCACTAAAAGAGGCGACGGATTTGTAATAATAATTATTATTCTTTTCGATCGAAAGCTCAATTAAATTGTCGTTCGTACAAAAATGTGTCTTATCTTTAGGTGTATAGAAAGAAATCACAACACTTGATTGTATTTATATTTTTTTTCTCATAAAGTTTTTGAAATTGCAGTTTTTTTGTGAATTTTATAGAAAACAAAAAAATAGCGTCTTGTAATTTTGTTTAGTGTATTTACAAACTTTTCTGTATATTGATATTCACTTTCTATGATTCTATTCTCTTCAACAGCTGTAGTTCAACTGACTGGTCGATACATGCATTTGCTTGTATACAAAAACAACCCGAAAAGCACAAAGCAAAACAACACACGATGAAAAAACTAAAGCAGAAAAATATAAGAAGTCAGCTGTTTTCTATGCTCATTCCCACTCCGTGCAGTTTCATTTATATACAATCATGTAAAATACATTCAAACAATTTTCGCACGCACACATTCATCGCCATACATCGATCCGTTTGACATGTGTCGTTGTGTTTGTGTGCGGCCAAATACCATATGCGGTTGTAAAAAAATACATTAAAATATAGAGAAGAGAAACGAAGAAAAAAAAATGAACGAACGACCGAGCGAACAAACCGAACGAGAAGCTGATGTTGTGTGTGGTGATGCGGTACCCAAAAAATAAGTGCACTGCGTTCATTTATTTTATTCCATTTTTTTTTCTCTTCTCATACATTACCCTCCAGTTCCATATAAATTTGTTGTCTATGGGATTTCAGAGCTCAGTCTCTCCATCTCTGTTGCTCAAACTCTTTTTGCTCAGTCTTCAAATCAAAAGACTGAACAAGGCTGCTTGTTCCAAAATACGATTAATTACGCATGACATCCTCAAAACGAATTCAAATATTTTTGGATACAGCGTCAACGAGCGCACAATGGCTTTCACTCACATTCTCTCATTTTTGCTTGTGAATGTTTGCGTGTGTGTCTGTTTGTGGTGTGTAATGTGTATATTGTGTATATCTCTCCTTGCTTCTATCTCGGTCTGACATATTATAAATATCACATACTGACTGCTTTTACAAAGCACATGCACTAGCCTGTGAATGTGGAATATAGGTGCAAACTAGAAAACGAAATCGGTTTGCAACAACGTTGAATATTATGTGTTTGTAAACACTAGAAATTGTATTGTTTCGCTGTGTTTTTTTTGTTTTTTGTAAAAATTGTCCACTTTTTGACGACTGAAATGCGCAATTCGAAACATTTCTCCTAATTTGAACTAGTTGCAGTGGTCGATATTCACTATTTATTGATTGAGCTAACATTATCTCTTGAACCGAAATGGAAATATGATCGTGAATTTTCCATTGCTTTATTCGCGTGACAACTTGCATTTATTAGCTCGATCCTGAGAGCGGATGCGAAATCAAGCGATGTAAACACATTGTGCTGTTGCCATTGATGTTGATGTTAATGTTACAACCGTAAGTCGTTCATGTAATTGATCGATCTCACTCTAGCACATTCTCTCTTTCTTTTAGCCACTTTAGTATTGATGTCAGCGTGCTTACTTTATTTTTGATTTGGAATGGGGCGCATATGTTGGATTCGATTTGTGTATGTGCGTACAGTGCACACATGAATTGCTATTTCTGTTGCTGTATTATGTGCCTATGTGCTTGACTATTGTAGCACTTTGAAAACGTCATTCAGTGAGTTCGAGCAACTCTGCAATGAGTTTTATAGTCATGTGTTTTGTATATAAACGTTGCTAATACGTTGCTAATCGAGTTGACTACCATCAGCACGGCCAGTTTATGCGCACCAAAATGAGAGAGAGAGAGAGAGAGAGAGAGAGAGAGAGAGAGAGAGATTCTGTTTCAATATTTTATCACAATTTTAAATGTGTTCTGTGTTCAGTGTTCACTTCAATAAAATGTGCGCACATTTATCCATTCCCCTCTGGACACCTTGTATATAAATAACATTCATCATTGTGCGTCTCATCTATCTTGGCTTCGGCTTTCATTCATTTCTATGTACAATACAAACAAAGAATTTCATTGCGATTTTGCACACACAAAACTTTACTGATACTCGTATTCATGTGTTCAATGTTTTCAATTGCGTTACCTAAAAAGATGTGTTTATGCTTCAAGAGCGTGCACGATTCCGTACCAAAGCATACATGTTTCATTGGGCGATTTGAAATACCTTTTCTGACACACAAATTACAAATAATAACTATAACAACATTATAATGTATATGTGTAAATAAAAAGAATGAAATGATTATTTTCGACAATGGTTGACGGAAATTATTTTGCCCCATAAATTTATCTACTCTTTTTTTGACGTTGTCGGTAAAGTTCAGGTCATGATATCATTCACAAGAATTCCAAATTTTATGTTTCTAGTTAAAAACCAGACACAAACATAAAAATCGACTCCATACGTTGACACATACATCGGTTATGTTCAGTACAGTCATTACCAAGATACGGGCTACATAAGAATATTTTACAATCTATGGTTACAATAGTTACAATGGTCACCCGTTCATATCAAAATGTTAACATTCACCACTTCGTTCGCTCTGATTAGGTGCAGGCCTTTCAGATTGCTTCATAAGATTTGTTTTTTTTTTTGTTATAAACTTAAGTATTTGATCCATTATATAGAACAATTTAAGAGTAACGTTTTGAATGTGCTTCAGATTCTAAACTTCTTAATGCGTTAAAAATTCGACTGGTAATTTATGATGGGATGAAATTGTGCGCAGTTGAAACAAAAATTATACCAGAACATCAAATTTCCATAACTGCGTCATTAAATTGATGAAATTCGGTCGAATGATTGTTTCTTCGATTTTGTAGGGGAGTTGCATGAGTGACATGACGATGATGGTCTCAAACAAAATGATTTGTCACAATAATAAGTCTTAATTTTAAATGGAATAGAATATTCAAGTGATGGTTGGGAGGAAAAACGGTTGGTACAAATCATTAAATACTGGTTTTTTACGTAGTAAACAAAGTTGTTTCTGAGAAACACGAACAGAAACAACAACAAAAAACATGTGAGAGAAGTAACTACAAATGTTTGCATTTTCGTTTGTTTTTACATTTTATGTGCATGTATTCATGTGTGCAGGTGTGTGTGAGTGTGAGTGTGAGTGTGAGTGTTAGTGTGAGTGAATGTGCAAACCGTACTCACACAACAGCAACATATAGAGGTTTTACACAGATTTTGTTTGTGTCCAAATCCACGATTTTATGTACATGTACATTGATACAGGGTGCCGGAGGCGAATGGTAAAAAAACCTGGACCTTTAACCTATGGATAATGACCTTGTTTAGGGATTTCACCACCTGCACAGTGCACTGGAGGCTGTTGACTTTCGGTGCCAAGCCCCCGAAAAAATTTGATCAATATTAGTATTATGGTCTATTTTTTTGGAATTAATGAATTCAAAGAGTTGTCGACGCAAGTGAATAATTGATGCCAAATCTTGTTACACGAACCCTCTCGTTCTGAACAGTTCGTTAGTGTCAATTGTGAAATTCAATGTTTTATCAAATTGCTGCGCACAAAAAATTGGTTTCAACTGCGAAAAAAATCGGTGCGAGTTAGATGTGAGTGTGTTTAAATTCGGTGAAATATCAGCGATAGCAGCCGGTCAATGAACCGCGCGTCTAGTGGAATGTACGCTTTTACCACTGTTCCTATTGAAATTGGTGCGACGCAAAAAAAAACACACAAAGTAGTATAGCTCACTCAGCCGCAGACACCCTGTTATACATATCAATGAATCTATATAGTGTATTATATGTTTTACACTGGAATGTATGTGTGTAAGCAAGTCAATGAGCGCGATATATAGATAGAAATGCGTTCTGTTAGGTACATGGTACATAGACTCAGATCAAATGCGCACAACCACATCGAAAACATCATGGATGCAATGAAAAGAAGACGATGTGAAAGAAATAAGTAGAGAGAGAGAGAGAGAGAGATAGAGAGAGGGAGGGAGAGAGAGACAGAGAAAGAGAGAAAAGAGAACGGGATGTTATGAACCTGGTCATATATTTGAATACTCTGTCCCTCTAATAAAACAGAAATACCATGCTATTATTTGATTATCAAAATACAACCGATCGATAGTCAAGCAAATATGCGATATGTAAATATAAATACTAAATTTGATCCTGATGAAATCTGTATAAACTTTTTTATATCGCAAGTCATCTTTTGCTATAGCAATTATTATAATATTCGGGCGTAAACTCTGGTATTGAATGTTTGTGGTTTTCAATTTCATAAAAATGAAATCTGGAATAAATTACTGTGCTGACATGCACCGCAACAAATCTGAAAAAAATGAATGAAGAAACATGACGATACATTTGCGTATCCTCCCGAAAAATCATAGCATAAACAGCTGAAGGAACTTGTAATCATCAGGCGTTCGTTTGAATCTTATTTGGTCGTTGTATTGCGATTCGCTTTTCAAGAGGTCAAAACCCAAAACAAATGAAAGAAAAACATTGAAAATAAAATCCAAATCGTTTTGTAATGTCGGTGAACCGCCTTAATTCCAGAGCTAGATTCGCTCAATTTCGAAATATGCCATCATTTTCGATTTGTTTACTAAATACATAACTCCTAGGCTCGCAACAAAATTATTGCGATTGATTTACCATTCCTCTCCATAGACGGCCGTTTTTTATGTTTTTAACTCCTCTCTCTCTCTTCCTTCCTCTCTCCTTTTGTTTCTGTCTCTGTCTAAATGTGGAACGCTTTAATTTTTTGAAACGCGATTTGCATGTGAAAAATGAACGCAATGCAATAATACTTTGCAATGGATTAAGGAATATTTAAGTGTTTGTTTATATGTTGAACCTCTTGTTGCGTCTCTTGCTCTTTCACTGCGCCAGTGCCACAGCTGTGGGTATGTGTGTAGTGCGCATTTGTTGTGGCCCCATTCATTTGTGTGTGAATATGTAATTGAACATGATTCATACAGACAGCTGAGAGCTGAATAATAGCCAAATCAGTTCTTTGGTGTTGAGCCCAAACAAATCGACTACAACAAAAAACATAGTTTTCAAGTTTTGATGAAGTCCGATTTTTCCTATGAAGTCGCACATGAATTCCAGATTTGTTCAACTCCATTGAAGAGAAATGATACAGTTGATATTCATAAGAATTTTTGTTTTGTTTTGCTACTGCGTTTCAATTTATCGTCATTTTTGTGCAGAGAGAGAGAGAAAGAGAGAAAGAGAGAGATAAAGAAAGAGAAACAGCGTCTCAGAGAGCGAGAGCCAGATGCAATGATGTTATTTTTGCAACTGACAAACACGTTCTTTTTTTTAATTTGCTGTCGACCAGAAATAAAAGACGCGATCATTTCAAAATGCAATAAATTGAGCGAGAAGACTACAAAAGTAAACCACAACAAATAAATCAATGAGAGAAAGAAGGAGAAAAGAAAAAGAAGAACGAACACGAATACAAACTCAAGTTGAATGTAGAGGGCCTCTGCGGTGTCATGAGCCTGTGTGTATAATTCATTTTTTTTTTGTATTGAAACGAATTGATACATAAACGCAAGCGCGCAGTATACGAGCCAAACACTGCGTCTTATTTTGGGTTATCATTCGAACTCAGCTACAGCTGTGTGCTGTCGTGCATATGTTTATGCGCGAATTCGAAAATGTATGAATGTGTTTAGCGAAACACATATAATATGATGTGGTGGAGCATTCTATTGAATTCGACAAAAGTGTTTGAAAAAACGCTAATGAACGAACGAACGAACGAACGTTGATTCGTTAATAGTCCCTTGCACTCGATATTATATAGAATTACATGAATCATACATGCCAATGACATCGAACATTCTACATAAACATCGTGAATCCAATATATACTTCAGGCCTTTTAAAAACTTATAAAATTTGGCTTGTCTGAAACTTCAAAAAATTTGTTGATCATGCAACAACACAAAAAATGGATAGAAAAAAATGCATCGAGCTTCTGTATACTTTGTAGACATAAACAATACCTCCATTGTTTGCTATTGCCATCGAATGAGCTCAGCCAAATCCATTATCCCATAACGTAATGTGTCATAGAATAAATATTTTACAATAGAACACTCGATGAAATAGACGAGGATGTTTAATCATCCTGGTTTAAAAACATTCGTATTCAACATTAGTCAAGTCTGTGTTTTGCATTACAGTTCAGAGCAAAACTATGGATGTTTAAGCATCGAATGCATTTTTAAACTCAAAACAATGTAGAAAAATAAACTTGATGTTGATATTTCGGTTTGTGTGGGCTGATTGTTATCTGCATTACTTGATTTTATTAATCAAAAATTTCGATTACATGCTTTGCAAAAAAATATGTTTATTTGCAATGGATTAACCAGTCCTAGTAAAAGTCAGCCACCACAAAGACGATTCAACGGATTAGTAATCAGTCGGTGTATGAAAGCATTTTTTACACGGTTCGCATTTATTTGTACCTTTATTACTTTTCCGCACATAAAATGTGCTCAGAAAAAGTATTGGTTTTGCCTCAAAAATTCAACTCCACATAGCTTGAGTAAATGATTACCGATCGGGCTCAAATTGTGACCAGAGTCTCAGTTCACTATGGGAACAAATCTGCCTTGGCACTTTTTTGATTTGGATACTCGGTTCTGGTAGCTCCAGTGCAAAATGGCGTCGTTGTCGTCGTTGAAGTCTGTACGTTAAAACGATAACTCTCGAACGGAGTCTCAAATCCCAAAGTGACAAAAGCAAATTTGTTCAGTATTATTACCAGATGTTTCCCATTGAATTTGAGCCAAATTGGTATAGCTGTTCCGGAGCGACGTCCATTCAAGTGCACGTGAATTGGGTTTTCGGTACATTTTTACGCAAAAACTGATTTTCGCATTTTTCACACTCCTGGCCGTATTTGTTAATAAAAATGCATGCAGTTTGCGTCGTTTGAAAGATATTGAAGTCCTCTTGATGTTTTACATATACGAGACGGAACGATGCACAAAATATATCTTCATGTTAAAAATTCATATGAATATATCTCAAGAAAGTAGTATCAAATCGCCAAATTTATTTTGTCGCACAATGTTTTGTGTTGAAAATTAGTCATATTACAGTAGTCATTTCATTCTCTCTTGACTGGTCCAAATTTCAGAAAAACAAAAAAAGCCGAATTTCATATCAATGCGGAAAAGTCAGGATTACGAATGATCAAACTCATATATGCGCGAGATGATGAATCTCAAGGAGTTTCAAAAGTTAACAAAGTGAATTACACTCGTAATCCTGACTTTTCCGATGGTTGCTCATATAGTGTACTGTAGTGATTTGCTTGTTAGTAAGAACGACGATGCAGAATCTTTCAACTATGAAAAACTTGATGGCTGCGAAAGAGAGCACACTGCACAATACACACTCAGGTATCAAATATTGCTAATTGAAAGTCCAGTTGATAGAATTAAACATAATCGAAAACTGAATTTCATTCAATTGAATGATGAATTCATAAATAAAACACGAAACTGATACATGTTTATTTGTTTATCCTGTGATGTGAAGAAATAAAAAAAAATTCCATTGACACAATGATTGCTAATATATTGATTTATAAATCAAATGACCAGCTAATGAACCACTTAGTGAATTTAGTTGAACGAACTTTGAAACGGAACTTTGATTAGTGTCCAAATTAACGCCGAAAGGTCGGCCGAAATGATTTCGATCATGATAATGTGGGGTCAAAAAATTGTTGACCTATTTTTGAATATCGATAATGTTGCAACTGTGTGCTATTGAGTGCAGCTTGCTACAATAGATGGGCACCCTAATCAAACTGTTTGGTTTTTATTTTATTCAAACAGGAATATGCTTGTTTTAGATTAGTTAATGCTAACATCACATTCAATTTTTATTAACTATAAATGTGATATTCAAGTGATATACACATAAATGCTCAGATCCCCCTAATTGCTTTTCGTTGAAAATAAAAACTAATCATTTACACCTAATAACGTGCATTTGTCGTATATTGTGATGCAACATCAAACATAATGGTTTTGTATGCGCTTGCCACTCACAGTGTTTTGTAGTTGATATTAATGCAATTACAATACTAATTAGAAGTATGGCTCTGGTAACAATAATTGTTTCCTAACATATAACGTTCTATTGAAGATCGATCTGATGGTTTCTCCGATGTAATTTTGCTTTCAAAACAAGCATTTATGACACACTTTTTGTAAACACATTTCATCAATTGAAATAAACAATTACATGTACAATGAACGTGTGGAAATAACATACAGACGATGGAAGTCTTTTTCCGTGACCGTGAAAATATAGAAGAGTTGATTGAAATTTAACCATTATTTGTGATGAAATACAATGCAGTGGAATGAAGACAAAAAAAAATCACGGTGAAAAACAATCAGTAGCTAAGGCAATCTATCATCGATCTATGGAAATACGGAACAAACATAACAAAGTATCAACACAGGCAATTTTATAATGAGGTTCCCGTCGCATACGTGATTTTAACGTGTGCGCATGCACGTAAACGCTTCGTATTCGCGTCCGCAAACTTGGTTCCGGCCGTTTGCTCATCGAGAATTTCAGAATATGTTGCATTTAACCTTGTCTTTTCGAAGCGTATGCTCTTGACTCACATTCAATCGCTGTTGTTATTCTATGTTGTTGTTGTTGTTGTTGTTGTTGTTGTTGTTGTTGTTGTTGTCTTGTTGTAAGCTACACTTAGCACAGAATAGAAAAATAACACACAGAAAATTGAACTTCCAGTGATGACAAACATAACGCTGCAGCGTTAATTGTTACTTAAAGCAACAAAGAACAGAACGAACTTAACGATAAGTTTTTGTTAATTTTTCATGTTGATCAAAGTATTTTGGATGGTGATTTTTCTAACGGTGAGTTTGAATGGAGAAGCTTCACACAATCGTTGAAGTGGAACCAACTACTTGTTTCGTTCAGTTTGTATATCGATTGTATCAATATACATTTTTCGGTATTTTTGGAGTTGCATTCAAAATTGCATAATGTTACTCCTCTCTGGATGGAATGAAGAAGGCATTTTGACGATCGTAAACATATGCGATCTATGATGTCGATATGGAAAACCTTAAACTATCGTTTAATCAAATGTGCTGGAAAACGTGCCAATTGCCAGCTAATAATCATGATGATGATGAATAAATTACCATAATAAGGTCTTCTTTTTTCAACGATGGTCCGATTCGATAGTGTTTTTTTTCATTTCGCTTTACACAAACTGCAAAAATAAACATACACATTTTATTGTGTCATATGATTCAATTGCTGATATTATTAATGGACGAAATGAGAAAAACGTTTTTGGAAATACCATGAAAATATCTTATATTTTTTCAACAATTTCTTGTCAAGGGGATAACAATTATTATTGTTGCAACAAAGTTTCATATGTTGAAGTATGAATGTAATTTATTAAATTAAGAAAATACTGTGAATTCAATCCGATATGACTCAAATTGATCGAGAGATGAGAGATGATTGTGTTTCTATATATGGATAGTTAGTTAGATACTCTATAGAGTTAGATTAGTGCGAACAATTCATGCGGATGTTGCTGGATATTCAAGGCAATTAAGATAAAGAAACTATCCGAAGACACCCATCGGTGTCGATCAGGTATGTTTAAATATGATTTCATTCAGCCCATTATGTTTGCCATAAGTTTCACATTTGAAATTTTCAGGCTCGCCAATAGACTGGCCAAAATTTCATCGAAGTGATCGGATCAAACTCTCCAGCCTCTCATTTTTTTCCTTTTCATTAAAAAAAACGATTGGCAAAGTTTGAACGCAAAAAAAAAAAATTGGGGGTAGCGCAGACCGTCAGAAGGTCAACGACTGTCGTTTCATGCAAATTTTTAAAATTCACCAAAAGTACCATATTTGTCGATCAAAAACTCATGTCAAACTTATTTATTCTCAATTTTTTACTTTTTAAAGTTCAAATACAAGTTTAGGAGTAATTTGTACACTTTGTCGTGTACTTCTAGTGCAAAAAATCTCAAAAATAGGCGTTCTGAGGCGAAAATTCTCGTTTTTTGATTCAAAGTGCAGAAAAAAGCACATTTCATATCTTCCGGTGACATTTCCTGTTGATTTGGTTCAAATTAATCAAAATTGATGTGCATATGATATTCATACGATGAATATTTTGGTAGTTATAGGCGCTCAAAGTTGTGTTTCTTTCGAATATGCGCGAATGGTCGAATTAATGTCATATAACCCACAACAAGAGCGAATAAACCATTCTTGATTTGCGTATGATATTCAATGTGTTTCTTTCGAATATGCGCGACTGGTTGACTTAATGTCATATAGCCCATTGCAAGAGATGCTTAACCAATCTAGAAAGACTTGCGTATGTCCTTATCTGACCAATTTTTGCCAAGGAATCGATTGCCGAGCGATTTGGAACGATACAGGTCCATTTTGTAGTCGAAATAGGCACAAGTCCGGAACAAGCTTTCCAACTCGTCATTATAGTAGTAAATTCATCATTTTACAGGTTATTTTGCAAAAAAAGTGAAGAAAGTACGCATTTATTTCAGATTACTTTCACTTATGAAGCCCCTACATGGGGCGAATCGTGCCACTTTTTTTCGAGGCTCATATCTCCGACCTATTAATAAATTTTGGAACCAAAGTATATATATACATTATTCTGATATATATCATTTAAAAGCTTGTTCTTTTGTGCAACTTTTGAGCATACATACTTTGGTCTGGGACCAAAACCAAAAAAGTTATTCTGATTTTACCAAGGTGATCAAAAAATCGCCTTTCAAAAAGTGCGGGGCGAAAATGTGCTCCCTCCGTTTTCTCTGTTTTTATGGTCGTTGATATCAAAATGAGTATAGATTAATAATAATGATTGATGAATCTACTTTAATTTTATTATAAAACGATATAAAATTTGTAATGATAACAATGGCAAAAATATCAAAAAATGATGATGAATAAAAAATGGAAAAATGAAAAAGAAAAAATTTATTTTTCAGTCAGAATTTGAATCATTCTCGGTATATTTCATCGCAGCACCGAAATATTCAGAAAATGTGATATCACGAACTACACACAAGTTTTTTGTATCAATTTAAGCAACAACGCAGTTTAAGACAGGCGTCAAATGCTCAAATGCGTGAAAATACACTGGCACGATTCGCCCCGCTGTGGCATTTCAGCTATCGAGGTCTCCAGCTCAGAAATTTGTAAATAAATTAACAATCTTTGTTTATCACTTGAAAGCTGATGAATCATAGATATAAAAAAACATACCTTCAATTGCAGAAAAGAAAATTTAATATTTAAAACTGCAAATCCTTCGGAACCCAAAAATGAAATTTCAAAGTCGAAAAACACATTTTGCTCTGTCAAGCGTAGGTACTGTACTGAAAAGTTGAATGTCATACAACCATATACGCGGCTCAAGATGGCAAACATTTTGATATATGACATTCGAAATTTGGTAATGCCGTTTTCGAGAAATCGATGTGGCACGACTCGCCCCATGGCACGATTCACCCCGCCTCCCCCTATGTATCTACAAATGATACGATTACAAACAATTGAGAATTTTGCGCACTTTTCATACAAAATAACATGCATAACTACTATAATGACGAGTTAGGAAGTTTGTCCGGAACTTGTACGTTTTTCGACTACAAAATGGACCTGTATCGTTCCAAATTGCTCGGCAATCGATTCCTTGGCAAAAATTGATCAGATAAGGACATACGCAAGTCTTTCTAGATTGGTTAAGCATCTCTTGCAATGGGCTATACGACATTAAGTCGACCATTCGCGCATATTCGAAAGAAACACAATTTTGGGCGCCTATAACTACCAAAATATTCATCGTATGAATATCATATGCACATCAATTTTGATTAATTTGAACCAAATCAACAGGAAATGTCATCGAAAGATATGAAATGTGCTTTTTTCTGCACTTTGAGTCAAAAAACGAGAATTTTCGCCTCAGAACGCCTATTTTTGAGATTTTTTGCACTAGAAGTAACGACAAAGTGTACGAATTACTCTTAAACTTGTATATGAACTTTAAAAAGTAAAAAATTGAGAATAAATAAGTTTGACATGAGTTTTTGATCGACAAATATGGTATTTTTGGTGAATTTTAAAAATTTGTATGAAACGACAGTCGTTGACCTTCTGACGGTCTGCGCTACCCCCAATTTTTTTTTTTGCGTTCAAACTTTGCCAATCGTTTTTTTTAATGAAAAGGAAAAAAATGAGAGGCTGGAGAGTTTGATCCGATCACTTCGATGAAATTTTGGCCAGTCTACTCGCCATGTAAATGGAAAAAATGAAAATTGATTATATCACCGATTGATGAGTCCAACGAATTGCTGAGAGTGTTATCTTTTTGCGCTAAAAGCACTCCCATCATAAAACGTCAAATCGGCATGTTTGACAGGATTTGTCAATAATCAATTAATTTGAAAACAATATTGTTTACTTTGTAAATACAAGTCGTAGGGGTAGCGGTACACTAACAATAACATTTGTTGCAGAATGTTGCTAGTTAAGTTCCAATGCTCTTGAATCAGTGTAATTAAACGAATTCATTGACAAAATTCATATGTATTTACATTGCGAAATATAATATACAATGTCACCGAAGGCGGCGCTGGCAACTTATCACTCAAATTTCACGCTACAACGGCGATACAAGTGATCAAAGACAAATTGTAAATTCGAAACATTGAAACTCATTGCCTTTTGAAGTTTAAGGCTGCTCACGTACTGTTCACGAACGTTCGCGAACAGAAAAATGTATGAAATACGAGTACGCGTTCGGTTTGTGGTTGTGTTTGTCAAGTGACTGTTCGTACGAACACGGATGAACACGAACATGTTCGATCAAAAGTGTTTTTTTTTTTGTTTCAAAATAATTCACAATTTATTATGTATTCATTTCAAGATGTATTGAAGCTATATTTTGAAAACTCATTTTGACCGAGAAAAACCGTCTGGAGACACAAAAATGTGAAAAATTTCCCAACATTCAGAAAAATCGGTTTAGAGCCCCCGTATTGATTTGAAATTTTGAAAATTCGCCCAAAAAAAAAAAAAGGGGGGAGTTCCCAAACATTTTGCATGGAACAATCGACGTGAGCCACCTTATGCGTATAATTTCATTTTTTATTATTTTGCGAACAATGTTCGTTCGTTCGTAAAAATTATTTTGTTCGTTCGTTCGTTCGTTCGTACATTTAAAAAAATGCTACGAACGAACGAACGAACGACGTCCGTTGACAGCTCCAACGTTTATTGCCATAAAAATGTCATTTTTGAACGAAATTACCACAAATAAGCCTACTTAATATTTTCCGCGATCCCATATGACATTCCTGGGCCAAACTATATTAGTTCTGAGATTCTGTAATACAATCATTGCATATTTTTTGTCACTGCCTATTTTAAGAAAAAATCAGAACTTGAATAAATTTGGTAAATCACAGAATTTTCATGAACAGTAAAATCCAATAGACTTCGGTTGACCAATTGAGTACAAAATAAACATGTGCCGTATACAAATGACAATATTTGACAGTTCCGGTGTTGCAATTACTTTTTTTTCTGTAGAAATTACTTTTTTTTATATGGAAATTATTTTTTTTTCATAGAAATTATTTTTGTTACATGGAAATTACTTTTTTTTGCATAGAAATTACTTTCTAGGTGGAAATTACCTAGAAATTACATGGCAATTATGTTGAAATTAGAAATTACTGTTGAGTGATCTGCCCCTTGGATGATTCACAATGGACTTTTGAGGATTTTTTTAGAACATTTTCTTATATTTTGATGTTTTGAATGGATTCAAAGAGTTCAATGGCATCATATAAACAGATTTCATTTTGTCATTGAAATGCCTCAAAATGCCCAATTTCAAATTTTCGTTTAAAAAAATGTATGCATCGACACAGCCTCTTGACTTGTACTCCCGGTTGCCGTTTCGAATTTGAAATTCAAATATCAGAACCTAAAAAAATAGCTTATATGGAATAGGGTGGGCCGAAACCGTGTAAAAAGAATCGATCGTACGTAAAATTTTCGGATTTTCGTAAATTTTTCGAACATACGAACATCCGAAATTTTATGACCCATGCTCTTAAGTGAATATACGTTTATTGCCCTAAAAATGCCATTTTTGAATGAAATTACCACAAATAAGCCTACTAAATGTTTTTCGAGAGCCCATATGAATTTTCTGGGCCAAACTATATTGGTTTTGAGATTCGTAAATACAATCATTCCATATTTGATGTGAAATTTCTCAAATATGCACCCAAAATAGACGAAATTCATGAAATTAGTACGGTGTACGCCATACGCAAAATTTTTAACCAATTTGCGCTCAAATCCAATCTTTGACTAGTGGACAACTATTAAAAATGGTTTGGACTCCATAGCACTAAGATTTCATCCAATTTTGAGCAATATCGTAGTAGTCGGTGTGGCGCATGTTCGGCTCAAGTGAATGTGGCTTTTTGCTTGAAAATTCAATTTTTATATGGAAAGTACCACAAATAAGCCTAAAAAATGTCTTCCGCGGGCCCTTTTGACTTTTCTGAGACAAATTATTATGGTTCTGAGATTTAGAAATAAAATAATTCCATATTTGTGGTCATATAATAGATTGATTTAAGAAAATAGGTGCAACCACTGATTTTTGACTCACTGCTCCGAACCCATATAAACTGCTTATTTTGTAGGAAAAAGGGCCTGGACAGAATTTGAGGCCGATTGGATGACGTTTTCTTGTAACACTATCATCTGACAAAAAAATTCCAGAGACCTCATAAGATTGGATCGATTAATTGGTGTCCACAGACCATGAAATGGGCAATATTTTGTCGATATTAGCGATTGTATGGATTTCCGTAAGGAAAAACCGAAATTCGGTGATTTTGGTCAAATTTTGCCAACATTTTCATTCACCGTGCTGAAACTAAACTAATGCCATTCAAGACTATAGTTTTATCACCTAGCTAGTATCAAAATAATCACTTTTGCTTATTTCGGTATCAAAGTCGGTTGATTTTTGTGGAAGTTGTGTTGATCGGCAGGTTGATGAGTTTTTCCAAAAATCACGATTTTTCCCGATTCCCCAAGTAATGTATTTGAGTATAGTTTTTTCAACTACACCTATTTTTTGATATATTTTTAGTATTTTAGTGGTGTTTGGGCATAATTTGTATGATAATATAACCAATTTTTGTAGCATTTTAAATTTAGTTGAAAAATGCATGGATTTTCAGATATTTTTATTTGGAGCATCTTTTTGCCAAAACTACGACAGATACTTTGGCGTTTGAAAAAGCACTATAAAGCAGAAGTCGAGGCTATCATTTTTGCTTTTTTGAACATAAAAAAAAGTTGATTTTTGAGGAAGTTGTGGTCATGAGAAAATGGATGACTACCCCAAAAATTACTTTTTTATAATTTTGTTTTACTATCTTGGGCAAACTTGTGGGTCTTGAAAAATTCTTCCACAGGAGTCGATCCGAAAAAGTCACCTGAAGGGTGAAAAAAAATGCGAACATTTGAGGTGCAGCCAGACCCTCTGGGAGTGGTTTTTTGGGGTCGATCCCTTGAGAGAAATTTTTTGGCACGTCAAGATCTACAACTTTACTGCAGACAGTGAAATCATATTCCCTACAATTTATGAAATATTACTGTGTGTATGAGTCACATATTAAAAATATTCGTTTTTTGACATTTTCTTCAAGAAGACTGTCAAGACGTAACTTTTATGTCTTGGCATGTATAAAAGAATCATAGCTGAGACTAAGGGCTACTTTTTTTTGTGAAGAATGTAATGGAAATTTCTTAGCCATTTAACATGATCGCTAATCTTCTAAAAAAATACATTGTAAGACGGTGAGGTGAAAATTGATATAAAAGGGGTTTGAGACAGGCTATCAACTGAAAATATAAAATTGGAATTTTTTTATGACGTGTTTTTTGCAATTTGAGCTTGAAATTTCAATTAAAAAAAAAATCTTCCACGACTACCCGCCGCGGATCCTCTCTTATAATTTTTTATGTAGTGGGTCTCAATACCCTCCTAACGATATGCATATGTTGCAGATCGGTCGAGCGGTTTCCGAGTTATAACTCTTCAAAAAATTGCCTTTTTGCGATTTCGGACAAAATCCAAAAAATGGACTATTCTCTCCCGGCCAAACCCTTCCATATATAGAGCTACAAATTTGGCGATCTCATTTTTTCGGCATTCGAGTGATATGTTTAAATTTTCAGTCAAATCGACTTGCAAGAATAGAACTGGTGGAAAATAATCAGCAAAAATCGTAATTTTTGGGGTAGTCATCCATTTTCTCATGACCACAACTTCCTCAAAAATCAACTATTTTTATGTTCAAAAAAGCAAAAATGATTGCCTCGACTTCTGCTTTATAGTGCTTTTTCAAACGCCAAAGTATCTGTCATAGTTTTGGCAAAAAGACGCTCCAAATAAAAATATCTGAAAATCCATGCATTTTTCAACTAAATTTAAAATGCTACAAAAATTGGTTGTATTATCATACAAATTATGCCCAAACACCACTAAAATACTAAAAATATATCAAAAAATAGGTGTAGTTGAAAAACTATACTCAAATACATTACTTGGGAAATCGGGAAAAATCGTGATTTTTGGGAAAACTCATCAACCTGCCGATCAACACAACTTCCACAAAAATCAACCGACTTTGATACCGAAATAAGCAAAAGTGATTATTTTGATACTAGCTAGGTGATAAAACTATAGTCTTGAATGGCATTAGTTTAGTTTCAGCACGGTGAATGAAAATGTTGGCAAAATTTGACCAAAATCACCGAATTTCGGTTTTTCCTTACGGAAATCCATACAATCGCTAATATCGACAAAATATTGCCCATTTCATGGTCTGTGGACACCAATTAATCGATCCAATCCTATGAGGTCTCTGGAATTTTTCAAAAGTGAAAAAAAAGTTGATAGTGTAATTTCACTATGTTTACTTTCACATTGAAACTAATTTTATAAATCACTTGATGGTTAAAAGTGCAGAAAAGTAAGCCTTACGCATGTAAGCCCATTTATTTTTATACAGTAAAACATCCGAATAGCGGAACCTCCCAAAAGCGGAATCCATGCGTTTAACGGAAAAAAAAATTTCGGCCATTGAAATCCTAGTGCAAATTGACCTCTCAATAGCGGAAAATTTACCTCCAGTGCATTTTCCGCTAAATGCATCGCCGAGTCAACAAATTTTTTCCCCTTCAAATCTTGTTTTCGTTCAACACGCTTGCGTAAAAATGATCATGATAAGAAATTATTTAAATAAAATGTGTTTGTGTCCATTTCGGTAGCTCTTTCCTTCATCTCATATCGATATTTTTGCACACTCGTATATCAGAGAGAGAGAGAGTGAGAAAAATGCATCGAACACATTAAATTCTATCAGTTCTCTCAATACACTAATGTCCGTTCCAAGTGCGTTATCCGGATAAAGTTGTTCAGGCTAACTGTTATCCGAGCCTAAACTAGATATGATACAACAAAAATTCACTTCGAAGTTTTTTTGTCTATGAAAAATATGAGATTTGGCTTTTGAAGTTTGTTTATATATATTTTTGTTGTCGCGCTATCAAAAAATGTATTTTATCCCAGGATAAAAAATTATCCAGACCAAATGCATTTTTTGTATCTCGTATAGTTTCGGCTCGGATAAAAAGTTATCCTGAACAAAGGATAAAGCACTTGGAACGGGCACAAAAAGAAAAAAATGGTCTTCCATTTTACCTCCATTTAGCGGAACCTCCCAAAAGCGGAAAACCTGTATTTAGCGGAAATCTGTATTTAGTTTCCGCTATCCAGAGCTTTCACACACCGAGAAAATTGAAAAAAATATAACGAACATTCACGAACATATTTGGTTGTTCGTATGTTCACTAGGGTGGGTCGATATTTGAACATTCAAGTGAAAAACCGCAGTCAGGTCTCAAATTTTTCGTCGTGACATCACGATTAAAACGCCATCATCCGTTTGTTGATATCTCTTGTGGGAGGGTGTCCCTCGAACGCCGAATTTTCCAAAAAAATGTCAAAAATTTGTATTTTTCATAGATTTTATTACATCGTTGAAATAGTCTCCCACCCGTTCCGATGCATTTCTTTGACTTACATTGACAAATAATATTTTATTTTGAGGAAAACAAAGATCTCTGCAGTAAAACTAATTATATTTTATATCGATAAAAAGAAATTTAATTGAAGAATTTTGTGAAAATTCTGTAAAAAATGATGATTTTTGCTCAACTTTTTAGTTCTATCTATAGTAAATAACAAGGCAGGTCTTATTGGGTTTTCAAAGATGTTTTGCAAAATTACTAATAGTTTTAGGCAAATTATTAGTTAATGAGGCGAGTTCTTATGTCTCAACTCTCTCGGTAATTGATGCCACAATTTCGAACGAAACGAGATTTTGTTGATTTCACAGAATTTGTTATTTGTTGCAACGGGAGAGTAATTGTATGAGCAAAACAGTGATCAATATACGTTACACGAATAGTGAATAACTGAGCGAAAGACAAACATGTTGTGTTTCAAGCGTGTGTAAGACGATTGTTCTCTATACACACTATTCGTGTAACATGCGTCTGTGTCTAAAATTTCATACAAGTACCATCTCCTTAATTTGATGTGTTCAAACCCTAAAATATTTTCTACAAATGAATATATTTGAAAACCTAATAAGACCTACTTTATTATTTACTACAGATAGAACTAAACAGATGAGCAAAAATCATCATTTTTTACAAAATGTTCACGAAATTCTTCAATTAAGAAATTTTTCTATCGATATGAAATATAATAAGTTTTACTGCCGAGATCTTTGTTTTCCTCCTGTATTTGTCGATGTAAGTCAAAGAAATCGGAATGGGTGGGAGACTATTTCAACGGTGATATAAAATGCATGAAAAATAAAAAAAAAAATGAAAAATTCGGCGATCGAGGGACAAGAGATATCAACCAACGGATGATGGCGTTTTAATCGGGATGTGAGCATACCGAGAGCCATAATTCATATAGCTTCTTAAATTTTTTAACTATTTGCCATCCGTATACGGATGTATACAATCAATTTACGTGTTATTCCTTTTCACACATGAGCCAAACAAATTTCTAATGATTCAAATAAAGACCTTTGGCCACTAGAGTAATTTCCGATTAATTCAAATTAAATAAATTGAATTACATTCGTAATCTTGACTTTTCCGCATCGATATGAAATTCGGTTTTTCTGTTTTTCTGAAATTTGGACCATAGTCATGAAATGACTACTGTAATATGACTAATTTTCAACACAAAACATTGTGCCACAAAATAAATTTGGCGATTTGAGACTACTTTCTTGAGATATATTCATATCAAACTTCGATTTTCTAAGAATTTCGTACATTTTCACAACTGCATATTTCATTATATTTTGAGCATTGTTCGGATATGTAAAACATCAAGAAGACTTCAATATCTTTCAAACGACGCAATCTTCATGAATTTTTATTAACAAATACGGCCAGGAGTTTTTGGCTAAAAATGTACTGAAAACTCGATTCACGTGCACTTGAATGCACATATCTCCGGAACGGCTATACCAATATGGCTCAAATTAAATAGGAAACATCCGGTAATAATACTGAATAAATCTGCTTTTGTCACTTTGGGATTTGAGACTCCGTTCGAGAGTTATCGTGTTACCGTACACTCAAACACGACGACGACGACGACGACGACGACGACGACTGGAGGTACCAGAACCGAGCATCCAAAATCAAAAACTGCAAGGACAAATTTGTGAACTGAGACTCTGGTCAAAATTTTAGCCCGATCGGTAATCATTTACTCAAGCTATGTGGAGTTGAATTTTTGAGGCAAAACCAATACTTTTCCCTACTAGACTTCCGATTTCAGCGAAGCAATTCTCAAATTGCGAGTAGTACGAATAAAGATCAGATTTAGTGACTAATCTCATAGAATGTGTGACTAAGGTGAAATTCAGCGGATTAGTTGCCACGCGTTCTCTCTCTCTCTCTCTATTTGAACTCGTCAGTCTAATTGTCTGTGATAAATAGTCATCCGGAATGCAGATAAATTACAAAATTCAAACAAATTGCGATAAATGTATTGTATTTATATTAATAAATGATTTTTAAAAAAATGATTTTCCCGCAAAAATGAAATTCAAAGGCTTTTTTGCATGTCCAAACAACGAAAATATTAGTCAACTAGTTTTTCCCCATTTGATTTTTCCAATAAATATCACTATTGCTCAGTGGAAAATCCTAGCGAATTTTTGAGGATTTCACGTCAAAGAAAGCTTGTCCAAAACTGGTTTTTCATAAAAAAAAATTCGTTTAACACCAAATGTGCGGTAAAAATTCAAATTTAAAATTAAATTTAAATTTCCATTTCCATCATCACTAAGCATGTAAAACTGATCAAATACACTTGCAACTGTATATTTTATCAACAAAACATATATATACGCACAACTTAAATATTCAGAGCAATGAATTGGTGTTGCCAGTTATGTCAAGTGCGTTCGAATGGTCGTGCACAAAAACACATAAGAGAATCGTATGTTATGGGGGCCAACTTCATGTGAATCCGTACACCGGCACTTGAGTGTGAATATATCTGTCACAAACAATTGGTCGAAAAAAAGAACGCCACATTTTCTTCCACCAAAAAAATTGTTTGTTTGTTTTCATTCGTGTTTTGTGTGAAATTTTATTGTAAAAATTCCGCCTAAAATCAAACGAATTGTGAATTTGGTAAAAATATTGTTATTGAATAGATCCATTTCAATTGATAATTTGTATCGACGTATTCATACCGCAAATTGGAACATTTGCTATCAGCATCATGTATTTATACAATTTAACGTTGCAACATTCAACGGCAATTACACATGCAGTACATGGCAGCTTTTCAGGCACCAAATCACAGGAAATTTTGGTGTCGCGTGGGAAAAGTCTCGAATTATTGCGACCCGATCCAAACACCGGCAAAATGCATACACTGCTCACCGTTGAGGTGTTTGGTGTTATTCGTTCATTGATGACATTTCGCCTAATCGGTGGTTCAAAAGGTAACCTCTATTCAACGTTCCGTCCTATTTCTCCATGATAATCATCACACTTTCCTTTGTTGTTCAGATTTTGCAGTCGTTGGCACAGATTCTGGACGTATTGTTATTCTCGAGTACATGCCATCAAAAAATATTCTCGAAAAAGTGCATCAAGAAACATTTGGAAAGTCTGGTTGTCGACGTATCGTACCTGGCCAATATTTGGCCATTGATCCAAAAGGTCGTGCCGTTATGATCGGAGCTGTTGAAAAACAAAAACTCGTATACATTTTGAATCGTGATTCAGAGGCTCGACTCACCATTTCGTCACCGCTCGAAGCACACAAATCCAATACCCTAACGTATCACATGGTTGGTGTTGATGTCGGCTTTGAAAATCCCATGTTTGCATGCCTGGAAATTGACTACGAAAAAACCGATGCTGATCCAACAGGTGAAGCTGCCCAACACACACAACAAACATTGACTTTTTATGAATTGGATCTATCGTCGAATCATGTGGTTCGAAAGTATTCCGAACCATTAGAAGAGCATGCAAACTTCCTCATTTCCGTACCTGGTGGTAAAGATGGGCCATCCGGAGTTTTAATTTGCTCCGAAAATTATTTGACATACAAAAATCTCGGCGATCAGCATGACATTCGATGTCCAATACCACGAAGACGAAACGATTTGGACGATCCAGAACGTGGCATGATTTTTATTTGCTCGGCCACACATCGCACCAAATCCATGTACTTTTTCCTCGTTCAGTCCGAGCAAGGAGATATTTTTAAAGTTACTTTAGAAACCGAAGACGATGTTGTGTCTGAAATCAAACTCAAATACTTTGATACTATTCCACCAGCAACAGCGATGTGTGTATTGAAAACCGGATTTCTATTTGTTGCATGTGACTTTGGCAATCAGTAAGTATTTATGATTTAAATCTGGAAGTAAGCCTTCGAATTTTGCAAGGATGTTTCAAATGTGTCAAATACGATTTTGGTTTTGTTTTGCAGCTATTTGTACCAAATTGCGCATCTCGGTGATGAAGACGATGAGCCAGAGTTTAGTTCAGCGATGCCATTGGAAGAAGGAGACACATTCTTCTTTGCGCCACGTCTGTTAAAAAATTTAGTTATGGTTGATGAACTCCATTCATATGCTCCAATATTGGGATGCCAAGTGGCTGATTTGGCCAATGAAGATACACCACAATTGTATTTATTGTGCGGTCGAGGTCCACGGTCATCATTGCGTGTCTTGCGTCACGGTTTGGAAGTATCCGAAATGGCCGTTTCCGAATTGCCCGGTAATCCAAATGCTGTGTGGACCGTGAAGAAGCGAGCTGATGGTGTGTATTTCAAATCAATGCGAACAATTCATTCACTAGCACAATAAAAAATATTTTCGTTCTATTGAAGATTTCAAGAGAAATTTAATAGTTTTGGTCTCAGAAAACTTCGATTGGAAATCGCCATTTAAATAGCAAAAGCCCATTTTTATATCCTTATAAAATGCTGATAAATGGCAAATGTATCTTTTTTCAGACGAATTCGACGCCTACATCATTGTGTCGTTCGTAAACGCCACTCTAGTACTGAGTATTGGTGATACCGTCGAAGAAGTAACGGACAGTGGTTTCTTGGGCACAACTCCAACACTGTGCTGTTCATCACTAGGGGACGATGCTCTGGTTCAAGTCTATCCCGAAGGTATTCGTCACATTCGTGCTGATAAACGTGTCAATGAATGGAAAGCGCCAGGGAAAAAGACAATTTCAAAATGTGCTGTCAATCAGCGCCAAGTGGTTATTGCTTTGTCCGGTGGTGAATTGGTTTACTTTGAAATGGATCCGGTGAGTGTAGCCCCGAAACATTTGCACCGACAATCCAATTATTAATTGTGTGTTATTTCAAAATAGACCGGTCAATTGAATGAATATACGGAACGAAAGCGAATGCCATCCGATGTTTTATGCATGGCATTAGGTACAGTACCGCCCGGTGAGCAACGTTCATGGTTCTTGGCCGTTGGATTGGCTGATAACACCGTGCGCATAATATCACTTGATCCGAGTGAATGTTTATCACCACGATCAATGCAAGCCTTGCCATCATCGCCAGAGTCATTGTGCATCGTCGAAATGGGTATTGCCGATTCAATTGAAACGGAAAGTGGTAACATGCAAACAAGTGGTTCATTGCATTTGAACATTGGTCTAAGTAATGGAGTTTTACTTCGAACATCATTGGATCCGGTAACCGGTGATTTGGCCGATACAAGAACACGTTATTTAGGTTCACGTCCAGTTAAATTGTTCCGAATTCGTATAAAAGGTTTTGAATCCGTTTTGGCTATGTCCAGTCGTACCTGGTTGAGTTATTATTTCCAAAATCGATTCCATTTGACACCGCTGTCGTATGAATCCCTTGAGTTTGCTTCAGGTTTCTCAAGCGAACAATGTTCCGAGGGTATTGTGGCAATTTCGACAAATACTTTGCGAATTTTGGCATTGGAAAAGCTTGGCGCTGTTTTCAATCAAATCACTTTCCCATTGGAGTATACACCGCGACGTTTTGCCATCCACACTGACACATGTCGATTAATTGTTGCTGAAACGGACCACAATGCATACACTGAAGATACGAAAGCATTGCGAAAAACACAAATGGCCGAAGAAATGCGAGAAGCAGCTGGTGAAGATGAACAAGAGTTGGCGAATGAAATGGCAGATGCGTTCATCAACGAAGTATTACCGGAAAATATCTTTTCAGCGCCAAAGGCTGGAGTTGGAATGTGGGCTTCAGTGATCCGTATCATTGAACCAACTCATGGACATACGATAAATAAAGTGAAGCTCAATCAAAATGAAGCCATTATTTCAATGTGCACGGTGAAATTTCACAGTGCAATGGACGGCCGAACGTATTTAGCAGTTGGCGTTGCTAAAGATCTACAGTTAAATCCACGTGTCAGCAATGGTGGTGCCATCGACATTTATCGTGTTGATGTGACATGCTCGAATTTAGAATTGGTTCATCGTACAGAAATGGATGAAGTACCAGGCGCGTTGTGCGCATTCCAAGGCCGATTAGTTGGTGGCATTGGGAAAATTCTACGTATTTATGATTTAGGTAAAAAGAAATTGCTTCGAAAATGCGAAAATAAGCATATTCCAAATCAAATTGTCAACATTCAGACGATGGGACAGCGTATTTTTGTGGCTGATGTTCAGGAATCCGCTTATTTTGTACGATACAAACGTGCTGAAAACCAAATTATCATCTTTGCTGATGACACACATCCACGTTGGATCACATCAATGACGCTGCTCGATTACGACACAATCGCAACCGGCGATAAATTTGGGAATATTTCAATTTTACGACTTCCACATTCGGTGACCGATGACGTTGATGAGGATCCAACTGGCACCAAGTCATTGTGGGATCGAGGTTTGTTAAGTGGTGCTTCACAAAAAGCCGAGAATATCGGAACTATTCACATAGGGGAAATTGTAATGTCAATGCAAAAGGCAACACTTATACCAGGTGGCTCAGAATCGCTTATTTATGCCACAATTAATGGGTCGGTTGGCGCTTTAGTGCCATTCACCAGTCGTGAAGATTACGATTTTTTCCAACATTTGGAAATGCACATGAGAAACGAAAATCCACCGCTTTGTGGGCGAGACCATTTAAGTTATAGAAGCTACTATTACCCAGTTAAGGTGAGTCTAAATATTTATATGTTTTTGAATGTTTTTATTTAATGAATCGTTATGCTATCTCTTCCGCAGAACATCATGGATGGTGATTTATGCGAACAATTCACGTCGCTTGATACAACCAAACAAAAAAACATTGCAAGCGATTTGGGCCGAACACCAAATGAAGTGGCGAAAAAACTAGAGGACATTCGTACAAGATATGCATTTTAAATGGACTCTCTTTGGCCTGTTTTGCTGTAGTTCTTTATAGGATATCAATTATGTTAAACTTACCATTAAATAATTTTTGATCAGAAAATCATTCGTTCAAATTTTTTTCAACGCTCAAAAATCAGCCAGCTAACGGATTTTGAATGAACAATGGAAATATGAAAATTGAAGATTTTTTATTTTTCGAAATTAAATTATGTTTCTCTGGATACGTTTATTGAACTATGTAGATATTTCTACTTCCATTCTTATTCCAATGACTAAATAGAGATAAATTCCAAACATTTTAGTTGCGTTTGCTTTTTCATTTTGTCAAATCGTTCTCTTAAAGTAAATCTTGACTGGATTTATATTGCTAGAAATTGAATTTGATGCAATTTCTATTTTGCAAAAAATTGAAGGCCATAACACTTATTTTTTTTAAAAATTAGTTGGACATGATTTTTATTCCTGCATATTCATTTGTTTTAATGAATACAACAGCAAATGAATAGTTTTTCAAAAAAAAATCTTTGAAAATGTGCTAAAAATGTCCAAATACGTTGATCTAAAAAAAACACAAAATTCTGTGCTGATTTCAATTTGGATAAAAACAGATCAAAAAGAGCTACGCAAAAATATAAATTCTTCTCTTTATTTTAATAACAATCATTCATGCCAAAATTGAAAGCTGCGTAAATTGTGAGTTGACTCTTTGTCAGAGCATATTTGCAATTAATACAAAAAAAAAAAAAATAAAAAAACTAATATAAGGAAAAAAAAAATCTCTTAATAATCTAATTCAGACATCCATTTGTTCTTGCACTTAATCTTCACTTTATAAATTATTAATTTCATTGTTTGAATGTTGGTTTTGATGGTGGTTTTTGTCACCGATCGGTTGATTGCTTATGACATTTGGTTGTGTGTAGAAGTTTGCATTGCCAGAAGAGCTCTCTAATGATGAGTAGATACTAGATGTATCCTGTTTTGTAGCTGCAACCGTTGACGCTGGAATGCTCTCCATTTGCGATCGACTCTTCCTTGTTCGACCAATGGGCATTCGTGCAAAACTGAAAAATTTTAAGTATAACATTGATAATGATAAATTTTTTGAATGTTAAAGGATCGGTTGAGGTTTTGTGTTTTAGTATGTATTTTGTATTTTTCGTATATGGTCAACATTCTGGACTGGAGCGTTACATTTTTGCGCTTTTTTAACTACATTCATGCTCATATCTCTTACATAACAAACAATATCACCTATAGGCTAAATATCTCTTTCGTTTAAATCAGTGTTAGTGACAAATTTTGGTTCTAATTAGTCCCCAAAAATGTAAATATGTCTTGTTGAAAATTTCGTACTAAATCAAGATGTTGGTGTTAAATGGTGTTTTTGGTGCCAAACCATTAAAAACGTGTATATTTGTTATTGTAGCTAACGGTAAACTTTAGGTGACAACATGACAAATAACGTGAGGCATAAATGCAGATGAAATATCAGAACGTTTACATGTTATATTGTAAATTAATAATTGTATTGTTATGGTTATATATGGAATCAAGGTAATAATAATTCTTTCTCAATTTGAGACTTCAAATCTTGAATTATTTTTTGCACAGATTTTACAAAATTATATTTAGCAGTCTGAACTTTGAAACCTCGCTAAGTTTTCAAAACACCCGAACTAAAAATTATCATTGAATATTTCAAAATCTAAAATCTGTGCCAGGTTTCAAGCCTGAATGAAGTTTCAAATTTTTTAATATATTTATGTCCGAACATATGGAAAATATACTCGACTCATTCAGCATTCACTTTTGAATGAAGAAACTTCGAATTATCACTCACAAAATTCGGTGATAATTTTATACCTAGCCAATAGCGTGGTATAACTTTAGTACGAAAAATAACATGCAAATCAATCCAAATTATATTTTTTTTCAGATTTTGGTGTTACATTTATTTTCGTTCTAAAAGTTATCTCGAAAAATTGGTACATATTTGCACTAGAACGAAATTCGGATGTGGCAAAGTGACAAATTTAACACCAATATCGGTGCTAATTCTGACATCATATTTACGTTTGAACAAGTTAGAACCAAATTTCTCAAGAAAATCATGAATCGGTACTAGTTGAAGGGATAGTGTTAAAAACAAAGGTTCTAGTGTTAAGATAGTACGAATACGGATTTAACACGTACTAAAATCAAAGACATATTTAGCCTCCTAGTGTTTTGGACTGACGCGAATCTAGGCATCATAAGGACTATTTCATACCGACAAACTTTTTTCCTATCTCTCATATTTCAAAAGTTACAGTCCATTGTATTTCGGACTGAAGCGTTACCAATTCCCGTTATATAGATTCTTGACCATATGGAAAACAAAAAATAGTTATTATCAAATAAACGTTCGCTAAATTCTGTATCATTTGATTACATTCACACAGCACAGCCATTGATATCCATACTGCCCGAAGCAGTTCACTTTCAATATATAATGCAAAATTGACTTTGTGAATAAAATAAACAAATACTTTACAGGGCATTCATTTTTGTTTTTTGTTTATATTCCGTTATGCTGCTGTTTACTTCTCTGCTCCAGCACCACAGATGCATGTGCTATTTTCAGAACACGCAATGCTGGTTTGACACAAATTGAACATTTTAACTCAACACAAAAACTCTCATATTACAGTTCATTTTTTTAACGGTCACATTTTCAAAATGCATCGATATACCAAATAATTTTTGACTGTGTGTTCGTGTGTCAGCAAATTATAAAGTGTGTAGCAAATTTTGTGTGGATTGAATACACAACGAAAATGTTCAGAAACTCAACTCATAAGCAGCTACACACTTCAATTCGAACGACGCGGTATTTGGTTTTGTGATCACAATAAGAGTGTTTTTTTTTTAAATTGTTGTTTCGGTAGGCATCAATATGCAAAATTTGTTGAAAAAATTCAATTATCATTTGGATTTTTAGTGTTTTTGTGACATTATTTAAATTATTCTGTGTTTTTTTAAATTATTCTGTGTTTTTTTGAATTATTCTGTGTTTTTGTTCCGTTTCTATTTATAAATTTTGTGTAGATAATGGGAAGAGGATGGAAAGGTTGGCCAAATCCGTGGAGCAAAAGTAAAAAAAAGGTGCTTCCAGAATGTGAAAAGGGCATTTTGGCCATAAAACTAGCAGCGAAAACGGACCAGAATGGCATGATATTGTGTTGCCATGGTGTTCAAAAGTGAGAGAGTCCACGAAAATTTGTGAACTTGCGTCATTGTTATTTTTGACAAAAGTACAAACGGCCTATGAGGATGCCATGGCAACACAAATCTTCACATACTTTGAAGAAGGCGATGGAATTCAATTGCCGTATACACAACTGAAAAGTACACTCATCTGCGATTCGATCATTATATCGAATCAAACCGAGTGTGTGACAGGGTTGCCGTTATGCTGGTAAGAGTTTACAATTGATTTGGTTTTGGAAATATTTTACAAAAAAACATCTTTTCGTTATCTTCGAAATAGACTAATTGCAAGCCATGCTTCACAACCTGCGGCGAATTCACCGATCAAGATCAAAAAACACGTTCGCTGTCCGGGAAATCGCAACGAATCCCGAACATCTCCATTATGTGCTAGATGTTTCGAACCATTTCCTCTGTGCACATTAAACCATCGTTTCAAGCTGTGTGATTCATGTATGCCAGATCAAGATGACTGCCATATGCCCATTGCCCAAAAAGCACACCCTCTACTATATTAAGAGTCATAACAGAATGAGACGAACCTTTTTCTGCGTAATGAGTAATTGTGATCGGATTCTTCACCATCTTCATCAGTCCAACTGTCGTCACCATCCTCATTATTGCAATTATGATCGCTTATCTTATAACTTACGCTATTTCGTAGGCTGGAATCATGGGCGTGTGCACCATACATGCTAGCAGTTGAGCTTGTTCGAAAGCTATTTCCTCGGCTATTGCCTCGGCTCATAACCAGCACCTCATCTCTGTCATTGATGCTAATGCAACTTCGACGTGCCGCCATAATGTTCAACAACAAACGATTATCAATGAGATTGTTGTCTGTCTGTAGTAAGCCATTTTGTGTGAAAAATTGGCTAACTCTTCGATTCAATACTTCGACATTGTCTTCATCGCTGCTTTCGAGTTGCTCATTGCTGTTCATATAATCATAGATCGAATTATCGACCGTATCTTCACATGTGTTACCATTTCTCATGCAAATCTCATCAGACGTTTGTTCCGTTTGGTCCGTTTGGTCCGGAATTTCGTGTTGGTCTTCCGGAATCTCTTTCTCTATATTCGATTCTGATGCATTTATTGACATCGTTGACACTGAATTGGTAATTTCACAGACATTGATTGTTACATTTTCAAGAATGTCCGTTTGCGTTTCCATATTAACCATTCGAACGTTTCGTCGTTCGCTTTGCTTCGGCAAAATAAAGTGATAATTACTATCAGCTGAGCCAAGTCGTCTGTGTCGAATTTTACGTTGGCTTGGCATTTTTGGACTCGCTGATACTCCAGTCTGTAATACTTTTGGACTTTTGGACGTTGGAGCCACAATCACTGATCGAGCCTCTTGTGATTCATCCAATTCGACATACAATTTAACGGGGCTGTGAATGGGAGATTTAACCGGACTGTCAGGTGTGTTTTCCGATAAACTGCTTTGATGCTCTGGAGCTGACGGATAACCTTGATCACAGAGCACATTTTGTTTGTAAATTCGGCGAAGCGTATT
This sequence comes from Aphidoletes aphidimyza, assembly GCA_030463065.1. Lineage (NCBI taxonomy): Eukaryota > Metazoa > Arthropoda > Insecta > Diptera > Cecidomyiidae > Aphidoletes > Aphidoletes aphidimyza. The sequence goes on along the minus strand of CM059998.1, from coordinate 13,042,809 downwards.
TGACATTCGCTTTGACATTTTATGGACTGGAAACTTGCGCTCACGTCTGTAAAATTTGATAAAAAAATAAATTCATTCAGTTTGATTGTACGTTTGTCAGGCGAAATAGCAGTTTAAAATTAAAATAAAAACAGCTGAGTTAAGTACAAATAAGAAACAAACAGAATTTAAATTGCCGACTAAACTGGTAGGTGTTTTTAAAATATGACATAAAAAAGCATTGAAACGGTTTCACAATCCCAACAAAACGATTTGTTAATTCTTTGACTGAAACCTACCGAAACGGTCTTATTAACAAACAAACAAACAAACAAACAAACAAACAAACAAACAAACAAACAAACAAACAAACAAACAAACAAACAAACAAACAAACAAACAAACAAACAAACAAACAAACAAACAAACAAACAAACAAACAAACAAACAAACAAACAAACAAACAAACAAACAAACAAACAAACAAACAAACAAACAAACAAACAAACAAACAAACAAACAAACAAACAAACAAACAAACAAACAAACAAACAAACAAACAAACAAACAAACAAACAAACAAACAAACAAACAAACAAACAAACAAACAAACAAACAAACAAACAAACAAACAAACAAACAAACAAACAAACAAACAAACAAACAAACAAACAAACAAACAAACAAACAAACAAACAAACAATTTAATTAGCATTTGTAGTAGTAGTTTAACACTAACTTGACAATTTCACGTTCTCGTTCCTGTAGATACAGCAGCAAATCAGTAAGTTCCGTGAACAATTTATTGGTTTTCTCGAGTTTTTCTTGATAAACAATTCGAATATCCTGTGCATGTTTCCATTCAGCCGTTCGTTTTCGTATCAAGTCTTGCTCAAATTTATGAATATTTGTACCGTTTTGTGTAATTTGTCGCATATGACTCCGAATTTCCTCTTGCCATGACTTTTGCGTTTCAAAATATTCATGATCAGACTGTTTTAGTAGTTCTGGGCCAGCAATTTCCAAGTGATTCAATAAAATTTTAAATGATGGACGATTTCGTGGTTTCACACTCCAACACAGCTTTACAATTAATTTAAAGCCTTCGGGACATGTAGATGGTATTGGTAAATGTAATGAATTATTCCCAACACCCCAGATTATGGCCGACGAATCAACATCTTTGTATGGTACTTCACATGTAAGCATCTCCCATAGAACCACACCATATGACCAAATATCAACTTTCTCTGAGCACGGCTCGTTGCGTATCACCTCTGGTGCCATCCTGTAAAAAAGTCGAATCGATGTCTTACTTAGCTCTTCCTTCTTAAAAAATACACTTTGCTAATTGCAAAACAACACTCACCAAGATACCGTTCCAGCGAAGCTCATTTTTGTACTCTTTTCATTCCATTCACGACTTGTGCCAAAATCACTAATTTTCACCACTTCATGCGCCCCAATTAAAATGCTGTTGACACCGAAAGTGATAAATTAGCACAAAATATCATATTGAAACCAAAAACAAAACAAACGAGTCGACAAGATAACGACTCTTAAGATGGGGAAAAAATGTTTTCAGTTCAATCAGTGATGAAAATAAAATGTGTACTACAACAAATGGGCACGTTCATGTTAGAAACGGCTCTCGTCCAATGAAACATAATACACAGCATTCACTTACTTGGGACTTTTCAGATCTCGATGTATGATTTTATGCGAATGTAAATATTGCATTCCAAGTGCAATTTGCTTAGCCCATGACACAATACGAACTGGTTGCACGACTTTTTCGTCCTTAAGTATATTTTGTAACGGTCCATAGGGACAAAATTCCATGATAATACAAAATACTGGCGCTTGTGTGCAAACTCCTCTGTAAAAAAAATGAATAAATTAAATAGACCACAAGATTACAATACAGACAATTATCGTCATTGTTTCGTTCTTCACTCACTTGAATTTGATAATATTCTCATGGTCCAATCGCCGTAAATGTTTAATATCGGTTTCTTTAATATCCCTGACTTTTTTTACGGCAACAATTTCATTCTTTAGATAGCCACTGAATACGGTACCTTGTGCACCGCTGCCCAACCATTCCAAGTTCGTTATATGTTCGAATGGAATTTCCCATTCTTCAATTTTTTGTTTTACATCATTGGTATTGGATTTGACAAGAAGTGAAACAACTGGACGCATGCATCCTAATAAGCCGTCCATCCAACCAATGGGCTTATTTAATCCAAGCGGTGTCATACCAGGTGCCCAAACACGGGCATTACAACTAACATTTGGTGGTGTGATTGAATTATCTTCATCTTGCTCTGGTTGCTGCTGCTGTGGCTGCGGCTGCGACTGCTGTTGTTGGTGCTGACTCTCCACATCATTTGGTATACTCTTCAAATCATTTTCTTCGCGCTGAATACACGCCATACTGAAAAGTCAACATTAAAAACAAATAAAAATACAAATACAAATACAAAAATAATTATCAACATTTGCGTGTAAGATGAAAAACAAAATAAAATAACAACCAAATATCAACTAAAACATATGGGCAACAGTCTTTCGTTTGATTAGCCGTAATAAAATATAATCATTTAATGTGGATGAAAACATTATTATGAAAATATACGCGATGAATGGTTTTCAATTTTTTTTTTCAGACATTTTTTTTCAGTACTTTGATTTGGTACTGAATATGCTGAAAATAAATGAATTCAATGAGAATGCCCTTTAGTGGAAACTATTATAGCTTAGTTCCAAAGTAACGAATGTTTAGAGGTTATAAGGTTTTGTTTATTTTCATATTTTTTTCATTTTTAATCGAATGTCTAGATTTTGGAAGTATGAGATTAGAGATAGCAGTAATACACGTGTGATAAAGTTATAAGCATCAGTATCGTTGGTATTATCACACATACAATCCCTTTTCTAAGTTTGGAATTTCACGAGACTATCATTAGAACTCTCAACGAGAGAGCATAACATGTCAAATGTGTCTAACTGAAACTCCCTCTATTATATTATAACAGAACATACGAGATATATATATATATATATATATATATATATATATATATATCACAGTGGACGGCAGTCCACACCAGTGACGAAAGCACCTCTAGTGCGAAAAGTCTACTCAGTATATATACAGCAAGTTTCGAACTTTGTATCTATGAGTCCGAGCGATTTGTGTCATATACCATCTGAAAGGTCTTTGAAAATTAGCGCAAAAAAAGTATACACACTCGAAATTTTATCAACCACAAGTGGAGATATCGCGGTGGAAAAATTTCGGCTAATTTTCAGTTTTTCGGCCATAACCCGGGTAAAAATAGATTAAATATTTTTGAACCTGATATTCTATGATTCTACGCGTGAATACGAATCCAACAACATCCCAACCATTAAAATCGGACCATACGTTGAAAAGTTATGGCCATTTGAATTTTATTCGTGGCGCCTCCATCTATCAATTTATAATATTTTTTGGGTATGTATGTATGTATGTATGTTCGTACCATCTCCCGATTTTTTTCAAACTTTCAGGGATTGTAGTACATGAAAAACTAAGCAACTTTTGTTCTGTAAGTTTTTGATTTGGCCGCCATCTTGGCCGTGGCCGGCCTCTAGAGGCCAAAAAGTGACCACCACGGCCACAGCCACTGTGGCCGAACCACTTGATATTTCTCAGACATACGCATATCGTTGGAAAGGTATTGAGATAAGCTTCCAAATGACACCCACTTGAATTTTAAATTTTCAAGTTGGTAGGCCATTCTTGGCCAAAAACTGAAATACGGCCACTTTTTGGAGATTTTTTCTCCACTTTTTGGTCATTTTCTCGAAAATGACCCAAGACTTTTGATTCGTATTTTCAGGGTTGTTGGCCCTAACCCTGGTCTAAAATAAGCCATATCGCATATATCCCACAAAATTCGTTTTTTCGAGATATTGACATATTTATTCAAAATTCACCATAAAAACACCGAAAAATGCATTTTTTGGCACATATGCACTAATTTCGGGGATACTTGTAATAATATTTAATTGGATTTTTACAGCAAATTAAAGGGAGCCAAATAAAATTTTCATCCAAAGTAATCAGTATTTTCAATAAATGTTCACTCGTACAATGCAAAATAATAGCAAAAATTCGAAAATGCAAGACATTCATTGTCAATATTCAGTTTGTGGTTTCATTTAATATAATTTCAATGAGCGCACACATTGAAATTGCATGCATTGCCAAAATCTATGATATCAAATGAAAAACCTCTGAACGAGGTAAAAATCGAGTGACAAAAGCAAAATGCAAAATACAAAATTTGTGATATGAAATTTGTGCTGAAAAAAAGTTATTTGAATTTTGTAAACAATTTTTCAGTGCATTAGTGCGTTCGGTGTGTTGTGATGTGTTTTCGATAGGAAAAAAAACACAATTTCAGCACTCTAAGTGACAGCTCAGCGGACCCCGTGTTTCGAAGGTCGAAAATCCACTATTTTGGAGGAAAACTCCACTTTTTAGCCGATCCGTACATGTAATAGTAGTCCGATTATGTTCAAACTTTCTCAGAGTTACTTTTGTACTTTACTAATGGGCTATGCAGAGTTTGGGAGTAATCGGTGGAAATTGTCGTGTACTTTTATTGTATCAAATCTCAAAAATTGGCACTCTGAGGCGAAAATTCTCGTTTTTTGCCTAAAAGCGCCGGAACAAAGTATGTTTTTCATCTTTCGATGGCATTTCCAGTTAATTTAGGTCAAATTAGCCCATTTTGATGTGCATATCATGTTTCTAAGATGAATATTTCGGTTGCAAATGATTAATAATTGTTCATTCTTCAGCATCTCTACAGATCCATTGATCTGCAATACAGCTGAATGCGTCACTTTGGCTTTTTCGAATTTAGTCAATTTGATATATAAAACAGACATCCATATTGAATTTCATCATCTTTAAAATGAAAAGGAGCACGCATAAACGAAAACAATCACAGCAACGAAAAAGGTTTAGGTGGGAGAATCGAAACATACATTCCTTTTTGATTCGACAAGAGTTAGGAAAACGGCTCATGAGTAACATGAAAAATGTTAACGATATCAAACGAAAAATAGCTAAAGTTCAACCGAACCCGCAACAAAAACAACAAGACAAGTGATGAGAGTTGATGTTCACAATAAGCATTGAACCGCCTACTAAAAATTGTTCATCAAAAGAGACTAAAAAAATCGATGTGTCAAATGTGTTTACCTTGGCTTGTTGCCATTTTTCTGGTTTTTATTTGATACATCATTTTGTGACCAAAATGAATTGTAGAACACCATTTTCAGCTAAACAACTATTTTATTTTGTTATTTTGGTGCACTATTATTAAGCGTAGCTTTGTTTTTTTTTTCTCTTTCTTGTATCAAAATTAACGAAATTCCCTGCATAAACTTCACTTGAAATTCCAGCAATCAATAAAATCTCACATTTACTATATCTTTGCATGTGCAAAATTCATGTAAACAATCAACTAAGCGCCGAATGTATTTACTAAAACCATTCATATTCGCGTTTCCTTTTTACTTGTTCCACATCTCAAACAGCGTCCAAAAATGTTCAATTAATTTTGCAAATTAAGAGCGAATTTTTGCTTTAAGAAAATACATCGAAAATGTTATTAAATTGCGAATGGAAAAGAAAATCGCTGTAAAGTGTGTGATGACAACTGGTATAAATTGGCAACGTTAAATGCTAGAAAGCCATTGTCTGCATCATTGTTGCATGCTTTGCACTATAAATTGGTTGTGCGATTCCATCGTATGACGTCTAAAGTTCGACATTTTTCTTTCAACACAAATTCCATACACATGGCACACACAGGTGTATCCGTATTATTAAATATGTCTGATTGCTGTAAACACTAAGCTAGAAATGAATGATTTTATTTTGTGTTTTTTTTATTCTTGCTATGTCATTATTCGCGTATCACTACGGAGATTTTCAATTCGACTCTCATTGGGTATATTTATTCAGTTGTGATGTTGCATCTATCGCAATCAAGTTCATATCAGGTTCAATGCATTTGATGTTTATTGTTCTCGATCGATGGAATTCTCTTTATTTTACTCTTTACAAGAATATTCAAATTTGAATAACAAGTTCGATGTTAGTATATGATTTTTTTTAAATCGCCAAAATAACACACAGAACAGCACATAAAATCCCGTCTATTACAAATTGTTTGCACATGAAATTTCAAAACAACAACAACAAAAGAAGGTACACACAGAAATTAAGAGACTGTAACGCGATAGAAATGAAAGAAAGAACAGCACTAAAATAGGCGAATCCGTACACAGTCTGTGCATACTTGTCGGGCAATCAACTGATTTGAAACGTCAAAGAAATGGGTAAAGCGACCTCTCTAGGTAGGTTGCCTACCACATACAGTTTTGACAACGCTATTTCACTCTCTCACACAAACACACACACACACACACACACATGAAGACGTCATCCACGAATGCCAAGTGAATTGGATTTAAAGCCATTCGTTCAATTTACTAGCTGAAAAGGCTTTGGAGTTAAACTACGCCAATCCATTCGTTGAATAAAATAAAAAGAGAATCGACGCAATAACGTGATCTATAGAAAATAATCACACGTACATGTTATCATGCGTGAATGAGCAGTTCATTCCCCAAAAGTACAAGCTTCCATTTCTATTTAAATGATGAAAATGTATATGCAAAAACGATTACGATTTTTGATCATGTGGTCGTAATAATGACGATGTTGTTTTTGGTGTGTGATTGTTCGGTGTAGGGAGCGTTCCGTTGCCATCATGGTTCATTTTTTTGTTCAAACAGACAACACATATCACAATATACTTTGCGTGATTAACTTTTTCGAAAGGGTTTTTCGTTTCGTCGGCTTCTATTGAATTTCTTAAGAACTGTTGACGGTTCGTCATTCGTTTATTATTCTGGTTTGTGGGCAATTTCATTTTTTTTCTGAAGTAAATTAAAAACAATGGGTCAATCGACCTTTGTTGTTGAGCAATATTCCATCAAATGAAACTGGTTTCGATGTTTCGTTGTCCAAAAATAGTGCGCGTATTTGGCATTTTGTCAAATACTTTAAACAAGAGCTTCTTATGTTACTTGCCTTTACAGCAAAAATCTCAATAATGCATCCATTTTAACCATTTTAATAGAAAAATTGAACTCATTTCATTGGAGAGAAAATTTATTGATGGTTTATTTTTTCCTTCAGAAAATGTCTATGCCCGTGTTGGCTCTGCGAACGGTTGACATTAAACTCCATGAATACTTATTGCCTGAATGAACTTTCATAAATTATATCAATAAAATGACTGAAATTTGTGTCTAAGCAATGAAGCAATAGAAACCAATCACCCCCACCAAGGATTTTTTATTTTTTTTATATTGTGAAATGCAGATGGCATTCGAAGTTTTTCGCACGACTGACTCGCACAGTGAGCACGCTATCGATTTTAATATCTATTGCATTGGCGCTCATCAAATGAATAGTTTCGAGCAATTTGAAACATTTGGTCGAAATTTAATCGTGGTGCTGCTTCTTTTTTCGCTCTGGTGGAACATTTGCAATTGTAAAATTACTATATCGAATTGACTGTAATAAATTGAATTTTGCGAAAAACCGTCGAAATCGAGTAATTTATCGTTTTTTCTGTTCTTTCATTTCTCTTCCATTCGTGAGGCGATCAAGGAATATAAAATATCACGCATAATGGTGCATATAAATACACCTTAACAACCATGCAATGTGCACATGACATCGACTCTTCTGGTTCGGTGTTTTATGTTAAACAGTTCTTTAGCTTCTTGGCTCCTGTTGAGCACTACAAAGGCCAGCTAAAATACAAATTTGATGTCGGTACACAAGAGACCGCCGGAGTGATTTGGACGTATGTGTGAGTATGTGTAAGCTGCTTCGAAAGATTTGGTTTGTAACCAACGAACGACGATAAAATGATGAAAACAAAAATAACAACAACATCAACAACAACAAAAATGAAGCAACCAGCCGATGTTCAACGAAACGATGCTGATGACTCATTCATTTTTCGAGGCATTTCCAGGAATTCTTTATATCAAGCAATTGATATACCTAACCATGCATGTGGATGAAACAGTAGGGAGGAAGGAATGATGCATGTAAACAATTTGATATGAAAAAATCGATTATGCGCGTGGAAAGACATTGAGAAGAGAAAGAGAGTGGCCGTGGTGGAAGAAAAAATCGCCAAAATGTAAATTTTAAGTGGTTCATTTTATGGGGCTAAATAGACGTAGCGCCATTTAATCTAAATACTTGGTTTATATACAAATATTATTTCGATTTCTGTTTGTATGGCAGTTATTTTAGCAGTCGGTGGTTTTGGTGAGCTTTGTTATATGTAGATTTGAATTCACAAAGCACATGAACCTGATTTTAATGATTTCTCAACTTATCAACATTTCAAGCGCTTGAGTCGGGAAATTGTTTCGGCTTTTAGCATTAGTTTTCATGGGGATTTCAATGGAATGTTCATTTGACATAGATCGAAAATCCTGCACGGCCACAATAAAAGTGTGTGTGCCTTGGAATTCTTGGAAGATGACTCAGAATAATGCTATGCTTGTCGTGAGATGTGCAACATAAAGAGGCCACTTTCATTTAGAAAACCGAAAAGGAAGAATGGGAAAAATGATGGCGTGCTTATTCTTTTTGTTGTTGCTGTGCTCTTAATGTTTAAACACACAGACACACACAAATGCCAGTGTGCGCACTTGCTTGAGATAGCGTTTTCAACATTCTTAGTTGCAAAAAAAAAGTGACGGTGTGTATGTTATTTTACCATCAAAAATGAATATGGCAATTCTTTTTCATTTGCTGTTTCTTTTGTCTTTCGCTTGCCTCGATCGGCTGTTATTTGGGCTTCGCAATAATCAGAAAACACAAACTATACAAATTAATGCATTTCTATAATGTTGTTTTGACTCAATGCCATTTACATTGGGTTGCTGCTGCTGGTGCTGGTTTTACTATCGCTGGGTACGCATATGTGTAATTTTTTATTTTCTGCACGTCTCTTTTTTCCCTCGTTCATACCTTTTATAACAAGCATTTCCCTTGTTTATGTCATGTTCCACTTCAACAAAAACACTTTTCATTTATGGCGTGCATTTGCCTCTGCTATCTCAATTCTCTGTTCTTTTTCGACTACATGCTCTTTCTCTTTATATTATTTTACATTTATTTTATTATTGCAACTTTTTGTTTTCAATTTTTTTCAGTTTTGCCGTTGATGTACGTTTTTTGCATGCACTCTTTTGTTTGGTTGTCAGCGTTGATGAAGTAATAAAATAATTTGTTTCTGTGCTAAGTTATTTATTTTGCTCAATTTCATTCGTTATTTGTGCGTCAATAGGCCAATATTACGAATCATATTCGTCCCTTATATGGAAATCAATGACTGGGAAATGTGTGTGTAATCATTTGAAATGATAGTATCGATTCGAAGGCATTGCAATGGTAATATCCAACAATATTTCGACATCATCCGATGGCTTTCAATTGACACAATTTTTTTCTCTTATAAAAAAAGCAAACAGCAATTAACAATTAATTACCAAGAAATCAAATCAATTGACATCACACTGACCACTTGATATGCTTTCTGTTGAATTTATTATGCGGCTCAATGCAATCAAAGTCAATGAAAATGGACATACATCATTATGAAATCTGAATTACGGCTTACCTTGCTTTGTTTTGTTTGCACGTAATTTTGAGTTCTAAGGTTTTTATGCTTTTATTGATTACGTTTCAATTTTGTTCACAGATTTAACCATTTTAAGTACATCCAAATGCATTTCGGCACCAGTTTATTTTGTATGTTTGAAAACACACGAATCGGAGCTCACTGTACTATACTGTGAGATGCATCCTTTTGTTAAGCTGACAACCTTTTATCATAAATTGCTGCGAGGAAATCGTTTAATGAAATAAATATTTGATATTTTGTCAATTCAACTGATGTAAAGATTACATGAACACTGATTTCAGTTTACAAAATGAACTTCTTTTTTATCGATTTTTCCTCACACTTAATATTTTTTGTATATTCTAGAGCTTTTGTTTCGTTTTTAATGCGTTTCTCATTGAAAAATTCACTTTTCACATAGTTTTTTTTTTGTTCGGACAAAGGGAATCCACACACACATTAAATTATATTTATTTTTGCACTTGTTCAACCACACTATTGGCAATGATGGCTTTCGAGGTGATACGCTTCTTCTTGTTTCACTCTGTTTCGGTCGGTCTGATGTTGTTGGTTGGTGTGTTTTTTTTTCCGTCGCCTATGTGAGAGGTGTATGTGTAATGTGTGTGGTTCGGTTCCGCGATGGTAACTATACACACACACACACACACACAAATAACACGCCATGGACGGCTATCGATGTTCAATTTGTGATTGTGTTTGTGTTAAAAATCAAGATGGCGCACAAAATACCATTCGAACGTTCGTTGACACACACATATATATATATGTGTATATATATATATATATATATCTATTTGAAAGGCTTTGTTGTTGTTGCTGTTGTTGTGCACTTCGATACGGTATGGTCGTTCCGTCTCACAAACCATGTTATGTAAGCATTCAATTGTTTTTCCAACTTAGATACGTTCATCCACTGAATGAATTCAATTCGATATTTTGTTAGTTGAGAACAAATTTTTGGTATTATAATACTGTTGTATGGGAATAGAAGAGAGACATTCTCGAATTTGTAATTTTTGTTTGGCAATAATTTATCTTGTTGGAAATTCATTTTCTCCTTAGTTTAGTGTGTCCTGTTGCAAAAAGTCACTGCATTGATCTTTTTCGCTTTTATGCTTTCAAACTGTTTGAATCAAACATAACCGTATATGGATGAACGTCATAGATTTTATTTACTTACTCCATAAAAGCTATGACGTCATGAGTTCTTGGACAACATTGGAGCCGCATGCCAATGACGTCATTTGTTGGAAGATTCTGAAATTTTCCACACCGCATAGTATCATATGCCCCGTGTTGCAGCATAAATTTGTCTATTCTGCTCAGAAAATTAGATATGCATTTACCATTTTGTTTCGGATAAACCGTAGTATGTTGGCTCAGTACGAGAAAAACATTCTTTTACTTACCAAATCTAGAACTCATTGTTATTAAATTACATGCTGAGCATTCCTTGGGACAAGTTGGTCCACTAGTTGTAGACTGCACAGTGAACTGAACTGAACGTTCATGTTCGAGAATTTCAGGACTTTTTTGTTCACATTCGGTTCATGTTCGGTTCATGTTCGGTTCAGCTCGTTCAAAACGAGAAATACGTGTTCATGTTCGGTTCAAGTTCAGTTCAGTATAGGGATGTTCACGTTCAGTTCAATTTTGTTCGGTTTACTTACCATTTATTTCAATTTTATATATCAAATGTTTTTAAATATATTTAACCACATATTGGAAATCTTTAGATATAAAATTGGAATAAATCCGGCGTCCATGTATCGATAATGAGATCTTTGAGTTTATAATGAGGCCCTGAATATTATAATACTGTTTGAATGGAATGTGGACATTCATTTTTTCGCTTTCTTTGAACCAGAGTTCCTACAGAAAAATTCATTTTTCATTATTTTGGTGGTTCTAATGCCTTCAACCAGATCAGTGACATAGCACAAACCGTTTTCAATTGATAAAAAATCTCAAAAGTCTGATTTCAAATTTTCGCTTCAAATTTTTTTCGATTCCTTCATTTTTAACCAACCTGTGGGGATTTGTTTATATTTTGGTCGATCAAATGGATTCACACAAACTGATTCCAATTAGTAAAAAGGCTCGAATTAATGAATTCCAAATTAATGAAAAAATAAAATCGAATTTTTCATTCCACCCTATTCGGCATAAGCCATTTGTTATTATTTTCAGGTATTTTGATGGTTCGAACGGTTTCAAAGTGTTCAGAGGCATCGCATTAACTGTTTCCAATCATTAAAATACCCTATTCTAAATTTTCATATGAAAAAAAATCAAATTTTTCAGTTCAACCTATTCCATATGAATCCATTTTTTTTTAAAGTTTTGAATGGCTCTAATGAATTAAATCAGTTCATTGGCATCACAAAAATTAATTCCAAACATTGGAATGCCTCGAAATACTCAATTTCCAATTTCATTTTGAAAAAATCGATTTTTTGTATACGCACTTTTTTATAAAAAAATTTTTTATACCACTCATGAGGACATTAATTTTATTACCATGATTGGAATCTTTTTATGTGATTTCTTTCATATGAAAATTTGGAATTCATTATTTCGAGGCTGTGATCATGATTGGAATCACGTTGTGTGGTGCCACTGAACTTTTTGAGGTTTATTAAAACTACAATATTTGACAAATTTGAGAGAAGCATATTATTTTTATTTCAAAAAAATTGAGTCCAAAAAGTATTCGGCCATCCATACAAAAAAATCGGCTTTTCATCAAATAATTGATTATTGGTATTTGTTGTGTTCTGAATTTAATCAAAGCCACATGTCTTATTCAAAACATATCAAGCTCCAATTTGATTTTTCGCTAATATCGCTGATTATATGGAAAAACCCCTTTTTTTAATGTGAAGTGTTTTGAACATCGCCTACTGTTCATGTTCAGTTCATGTTCATTTCAGATTGAAATGTCATGTTCATGTTCATTCATGTTCAGTTTAGCTCGTTCAAAACGAAAAATATGTGTTCATGTTCGGTTCAGTTCAACTCAAAACGTGAACGAACGTTGTACAATAGAAATGTTATTTTAACCGATTGAAACCAATTTCACTAATTTTCACTTTACAATTACAAACATTCACTCTACGGCTGAGGCCGACAAACGGCATTCATCGATGATCGGCTATTCATTTAATCTAACATTTTCATCATTGATTCCGAAATATCTTGACGATTTTCATTTTAACTTCCAACACGAATCTCAATGAGGCTAAATATGTTTTTGATTTTAGTACGTGTTAAATCCGAATTCGTACTTTCTTAACACTAGAACCTTTTTTTTAACACTATCCCTTCAAATAGTACCGATTCATGCTTTTCTTAAGAAATTTGGTTCTAACTTGTCCCAATGTAAATATGATGTCGGAATTAGCACCGATATTGGTGTTAAATCTGTCTGTTTGCCACTTCCGAATTTCGTTCTAGTGCGAATATGTACCAATTTTTCGAGATTACTCTTAGAACGAAAATAAATGTAACACCAAAATCTGAAAAAACTATAATTTGGACTGATTAGTATGTTATTTTTCGTACTAAAGTTATTCCACGCTATTGGCTAGGTATAAAATTATCACCGAATTTTGTGAGTGATAATTCGAAGTTTCTTCATTCAAAAGTGAATGCTGAATAAGTCGAGTATATTTTCCATATGTTCGGACATAAATATATTAAAAAATTTGAAACTTCATTCAGGCTTGAAACCTGGCACAAATTGTAGGTTTCGAAAAATTCAATGATAATTTTTAGTTCGGGAGCTATATTATATTTTGTAGTCTGAACTTTGAAACCTCGTTAAGTTTTCAAAACTCCCGAACTAAAAATTATCATTGAATTGTTCAAAACCTAAAATCTGTGCCAGGTTTCAAGCCTGGATGTAATACAATTATTAATTTCATCTGCATTTATGCGTCACGTTATTCGGCATGTTGTCACCCAAAGTTTACCTTTAGCTACAACAACAAATAAACACGTTTTCAATGGTTTGGCACCAAAAAAAACCATTTAACACCAACATCTTGATTTAGTACGAAGTTTTGAACAAGACATATTTACATTTTTGGGGACTAATTAGAACCAAAATTTGTCACTAACACTGATTTAAACAAAAGACATATTTAGCCTAAATATGTATTTTAATTTTTTATACAAAGTTAACGAATTTCATATGATTTTTCCAACAAAAATGATAGCTGTCCCGAGTGTACGTCCCACGGTTACATTTTTCATTTAGTTTTTCAGGTGTCTGGTTCAAAACTGCTATAAAAACCAAATAATATTTCATTTTAATTTGCTTCCTGCATTTTCTTATGTGTTTTTGTGTAAATGTCTTTGCTGTTATTTTTTATAATATGAATAATTTAAACTGTCACATTTTATTGAAATAAAAAAAAAATGAAAATTAAATATTTATTCGTCTCAAGGTTGATTGGTATCCAATCATGCAATTAGGATTAATACATATATATTCAAAATATCAGTTAAATGGTTGGTGCACTGCTACCAAACGTGTTCTTGTTTTAATAATGTCCGTTTTAACCATTTAAGTTTTGTTTCGAAGACTGCAAGAAAGAAAAGACCCTGAAAAAGAAATATATGATGTTTTAAGTTTTCATTTGTTTAAATATAAATGCACAATATAGAAATAAATGCATGGGCCTTATTTAATTGAATAATTCCGTTGATGATGAATTAGATCTATTGAGAATTAATTGAACGAGGAGTCTTAAGTTTAAGTTTTATTAAACTTTTTTCTTTTTTCTGTTGTGTTAAAACAATTTTTTGGTTTCGAACAGGGGAAAATGGTGACCGTAATTTTTCCCCAAATTTCTCTTGTCTTTTATTTCACTATGAACTCTTTTTCATCTCTATAAAAATGAAAAAGTACAATAATTTTATAGAAAAAATGTATTGTGGACAAAAAAATTGGGGGAAAAAGATGGTAACCGCAACATTCAATGATCACACATGTTTTGTTATTTAATCGAGTGATTCCTTTATTTATTATTTGAACAAATGGGATTTTTTTGTGAAATAGCCCTATAGTTTGAATACTAAAATCTATTTAACTCAATATCGACAAAGCTTATAATTGTCACAAAAAAATGTACAAGATAAAATTCTAATTCTAGTAAAATTGTCAATCATACAAGTAAATGTTTCTTTTTAAATCTGATGTCAATTTTTCAACGCTAAACTAAAAGTAAATTGTTTAAAAATATGTCGTCCAAAACTGTATCGCAATAATTGATGCGATCTATGATTCAAAGGAAGTCTGCACCTTAAAAGGATATTGAAAACAAAAATGGTTTTGTTTTTCATTCGGTTTTCTCGCGAATTTTGAACGAAAAGTCAAGTAAATCCTTTGAATTTATGACATAATTCTCTGCCAATATTTTCTTTTTGTATCACTTCTTTCTTCAAAATGTACGACCAAAAATTGATAAGCGGTGCAGCGACCATACAAACGCGCTAAGGCGCGTCATGTGATTTGCATGGCGTAGTCTCCTCGGGCACCATTTCATATATTTTGTGTGGCATTTTACACTTTGTGCAACTTACTATCTATTTTCGATTGGTTTATAGACCTGTGTATCATTTTGTACTTGAAAGCACCGCTTGCATTACAAAGAAAATCGATTGGGAATTTGTTTCAAGTCTTTGGTCTGAGTTTCATAGAAAATGTCAACAAAGAACCATTACTTCCATTTCTTTTTCGCTTGATTTTTTAAATTATTGTCGTTGGTTCAAGTTATGGATGGCTTTTGGTATTTGTGCTCTTCTTTCCAGCAAATTGTTAACATAAAGCTGTAGCATTTAAAACAAAAATCGTTAGTAGGAATTTGAATGGGGAATTGTTTTTTTTTCTTTGATGACGTCATTCTTTATTCACTCATTGCTACTTCTTTTTGAGCTATTTCTTTGTACTACAATCTGTGAAATGGTATTTCTTTACAATAATTATTTGTGCTGCTCTAACTACCTAGCGATCCACACAAATATATCTAGTTCAATGCTTTCATTCGATCATGTGGCTGGGTAATCTTTTGTTTGTTAGTGTGTAGCTAGTTCAATTTGATTTTAAAATTTCACATTGACAAGAGAGTAAGTTGATGTTTTAAATGATAAAATCGCCTGGATTTGCCTCATATCTCCAACCAATATTCTAATGACGCACTGAAGTGCGTAAAGGTCACAAATTGGCATTTTCTCAAATTGT
This sequence comes from Aphidoletes aphidimyza, assembly GCA_030463065.1. Classification (NCBI taxonomy): domain Eukaryota; kingdom Metazoa; phylum Arthropoda; class Insecta; order Diptera; family Cecidomyiidae; genus Aphidoletes; species Aphidoletes aphidimyza. The sequence continues at coordinate 13,026,771 of CM059998.1, read as the reverse complement.
ATTTCATTTTATCGGGCTAATGCTTTCCCAGTTTCCAATCTAGATTACATTTGATGATAAATGGAAGACATTTGGATGCATGTAATAAATTTAATAGTGAGAATATTCATGAAGAAATGGAATAAGATTGGAATGGGTTGGCAGTGCATGAAAAAAAACCATGTCCAGCGTGGTACAAAAACTGATTCTGGAATGAGATGCCCGCAGTTGAATTTAAAGAAGTTACAGCACCTTGATATCAAACGTATACAATACAATCAATGAAAGAACGTTACATGCCCAAAATAGCCAGATATTTATAAATCAGAGCAAAATGACCTCAATATTCTCAATATCACGAATTTACACAAAAATTAAATCGTCCAAACTAAAACTTCTACACATACTTTACTTGAGATGTGATAATTCAAAATCAATTAATTATAATTGAACCGATTCATTGATTTCCCTCACTTATTTATTTAGAACATTTTGTTTTATCCTTTATTTTGTTTACATCATTATAAATGCATTAGTTTTATTATTTGCAACTAATCATCTAACACACGATCAAAATTAGAACAACGCTTCAATTTTTAGTCACATATTATCAAGTGTTTCTATTTGCTGCTTTTTTTATGTAAACAAAAATGGTTTTTGATGACGAAAGGAAACTTGAGCAATACGATTTTTTTTTTATTTCATATTCATAGAAACACGACAAAAATAGCAAAATTGCATTTCTTTCGCAACACTAAATCGGTTGCTTTGTTACATTACCCATTTTTGACACACATACAATTAGATTAATTCAATATTCTAATTCATTATTCATTGCAGTTAGCATTCAAATTCGTGATTCTTGATTTCACAATTTTTCTCTGTATTTTCTTTTCATTTGTTAAATAAATAAACTATGTCTAGGGTCTTAGGTCTTAGGTCTAGGTTGTAGGATCTAGTAGGTAAAATTATAGGAGTAGGAAAGGTAGGATGTAAATTTGATTTTTTTTTTCTCGCCATATGCTTGCTTTGTTTGGGATGAAATGCGCTATCTTCATTTGGATATTCAATGACAAGTCAATGAGTGTTATTTAGTGTGTTTTGCAAGCAAAATTGTTTTGTGTGTATGCGATACGCCCTTTTTGGTATACGTAATTCCACTGTTTTTTTGTTGAATATTTTACAATTCTTGAAATCTGAAAAAAAAGAAAAATAATTGATGAATAAAAGGACGTTTAAAATTCCTACAGCTCAACCCTTCAATGTGCCGACAAGAGGTCCGGAAGCTCATTTCATTTGCTCGCAGATCAGTGGCATAGAAAAATTCTGTTTGAATTGTATAACAAATGTGATCAAATTTTCGCATTTTTTCTTATGAATTATGAAATACCCAACTAACAATTATGAAACGCTTTGACAAATAATTTGGGTTTGAAATTGAAACGCTTTAACCTATATTCGGGTCAAAATTAGTTATTAGACACTCACTTTCATTCGCGTAAATAGGCATAAGCCGGCTGATTTTTCTGAGCCCACATTATACCCAGTTTTGACGTCGAAAGCAGGCGTACCATCAAAACATCAAAATTGCATGTATTTCAATTTTTTCGTAAAATAAAAAAGTATACTTGAACTTTTATTCAAAGATTCTTTTAAATTTGAAAACCTGTTAGTTCTTTGGCACCCTCATGGGTTGGCTGCAGCATATAACCGCATATTGGCTTTTGGTTTGATTTTTCATAATCTGCTTATATTGAAATGACAATGATATTGGAATCTTGGATTGAGAAGGGAAATTTCTGAGAATTGGACGAGAATGAAACGCACATTAATCTCAACCAAATTACTAGGTAAGAAATATTTTGATATAAATTCAGAACAAAACTATTGATCAAAATCAAAAGCGAAATTGAAATATTGCATAGATTTCATCTCATTCAAATGGTGTCAAAAAAATATAATTTGAAGTATTGAGCGCACAATCACAGCGATTTCAATTGCATAACATTCACTCGAACATTTCATGCGCAAAGTGCATCGAATGCTGTGTTTCAAAAAACTACTCATACATATTCATATCGTTTCTCCATGCTACACTTGACGCGCGTTCCTGTGTATTTTTATGAACATTTGGTTGTATGTTTGTGTACATATACATCTCATCTCCAATGATCAACATCAACATACTTTCATTGAAATCATTCTGACATTACATCTGACAGGATTTGCACGGTGTTTAACTGCTTAAACGTTTTGCGCTATTGAAAACAGTGAACGGATAAATATTCAAGTGAATTTAGATAGTTAATATCAAATAATCTACAATTTCAACAATTATATGGGTGATATTAATGAAAACATTTGGGATTTGGTACTTGGCATGTACAAAAATTGGAGTGAGTTGGAAAATTTAGATTTTGTACAAGAACCAAAAAATTTCCTCTTCAATTGTGATATTTGTGACGATGAATGAACTAATTCAAATGCTTTCAAAAGTGTACAATGCGAATTTAGCATTTGCTATTTTGTGATGAACCATTTTTTCACTCTCTAAAATGAATAAATTCCATTTACACCATGCGGTTGCATTGAGCTAAGGATACATGGTTGCTGAACAATGCTAGTTTGTTTACAGCTGTGTGGTCCGTTCACTTCGTAAACAAATCGATTTTAAAACAAAGAATTCAATTTCGGTGTGACACTTTCGATTGTTTGGTTATAACATGAGTTCACGATTCATGCACACAATTCAACAAATGGAAAACATACAAAAACACCAACTCGCATAAGTTGTGCCTCAAATTCGGATGCTTACTGCCAGTTAAAATCTCAAATCTCATGGAAATTATATTGCAATGAATAAACCAATTGTGTGATTTTTGTTTTCTTTACAGCGAAATGAACAGTGAATTGATTGAATCACTTGAAAAACTGTCGGCGCAAATAAAAAAAAACATTCTCGGACAAGGGAATCGATGACAAAAATTGTAAATGCTTTTATATCTTCCTCTTATATCTATAAACTATAAATTTGTTTGTAGTTTGCTAGGCAAATTCTTAATCAATATTTTCAATTTGTGTTTATAATCGAAATTAGGTGTTGTTAGAATAAAACCATCAAAACGGAAGGCCAAAACTCGATCAAAACGTGGAGCGTTCCTTAAACGAAGATGCAGTATGGATAATTCAGCTGTATATATTTCATGCGATATTTATATTTTTACCATTCAACTAATATGTGTTTGATATTTTTCAGCATTTGCGATGTCAACTGATTTTAGCGGCTCAAAAGCATCCAAGGGATGCTACGGCAGACAATTTGTACCATACCAACTAAAACAGACGACGATCAAAATGTGGTTTATGTGCATGGCTTATGAAGAAGATGATGAGAAAACGAATCTTAAGACAATTTTCTTTGAACAAAGAGAATTTCAAAAGCATCTTTTGAACGAGCGTTTGCACAAT